>LZPO01057484.1:1085960-1121289 GCA_001675575.1 Neotoma lepida
TTTTTTTGATGTGTAGCCCAGGCTGGTCTCGAACTTGTGATCCTCCTACCTCCGCCTCTTTCAGCACATCTTACTTGCATGTGCCACCACAACTATTTTTTAAGTCACTTCTGGAGTTTAGTCTATTTGGAAAACTGATGGCCGCCTGAGGCCTCTCCTTCCACCCCGCTGTTCAGTGAGCTTCCTGCCTGTTTTCCATGCACCCTATAATTAACCTTCTGAACTCTCTTTGTGCTCTCCTTTTGATTGTGAGATGTTTGAGAGAAACCTTTTTCTAGGGATTTGATTCTACTTTTAGTTCATCAGAAAGTCGTTTCACCACTTAAATGAACATTTTTAAATACACTATCTTTTAGTTGATGTTGATTTGAAGCAGAATATAAAGTGCTTCTACGTGCATTTTTGTCTCTTGGTTGTAATTTGGCACTGGGTCAGTTTCTACATTTCTAATGATGTCAGAGTATGAAAATCATTCTGTCATCTGGTAAGAGGACACTCAGGGCTGAGGTTGGGATACTTAGACAAATGAAACCCTGCTCCATTCTCTTTTCTCATCTTAAAAAAACTTCTATTGTCATAGGAGTGTTTTGTTACGACCAGATTGAAAGGGGAATGATATTTTTTTTGACTGGATGGTATTAATATAATTCTGGGAAAGAAAATGTGGTCACAAAAAGCACTGGAAATGATCTCACCAACCTGTTATCCATATGACCTGTATTCTGGGCTCTCTTCCAGGAATGGAAAGAAGTTTGCTTTGTTCCAGACACATTCCCTCAGTAGGGACCCTTTGTCAGCTCTTTCTGCCCATGTCTCTCACAGGGCTTAGCCCACAGTGACTGTGTGGGTATTACTGTACCGCCAGACTCACCCAGTGGTCACGAGACAGGCTTTGGCTGCTCCAGTCTCTAGCTGTTGGTAAGTGACTAATCCTTTCTGGCTCTGTTCTCTTGTTAATGAAAAGTAGACAATAATTTCTAGGTGAAGCTAGGCATAGAAGTGTCGTTTTCCAGCCAGTGTCTTACATGTACTATCTGTTTCCACTATGTGTGTGAGCCATGTATTACCAATCAGATTGCTAACTGCTCAGAGCACAAGATGTCCCCGTGTACAGGGTACTTCCACACCTAGAGATCTCATTTGTAGGTAAGCTTCATCCTAAGAGACTGGGTTTGTTATCTTCTACCCAGATCTCCATCTATAGCAATCTCCTAGGGCTTTAGCAACAAAGTACCACAAGCTATGTGGCTTAAAATAATGAAAATCTATTGTCTCAAGGTGCTAAAGACAAAATCCTGCAGTGCAGGGATTAACAAGGCCACATTTCCTGTAAGACAAAGGGCAGAATCCTCTTCCCCAAATACCTTCTAGTGATGACCAGCAATCCTCAACATTCCTTGGTATGTAGCCACCACCCCCACACACACACTGAATATCTGTCTATGGATTTGCATTATTATTAATATTATTAATTTTTCTTTTGTGTGTGACAGGGTCTGATGTAGCCCTGATTGACTTCAAATACACTGCATAGCAGAGGATGGCTTTGAACACTTGATCATCTTTCCAACATCCCAAATCCTATGCCTGCTGTGTATTCTTCTTTTTATAAGCATGTAGTTTTTATTAGATTAGGACTCATCCTAATCTTGACTTGGTGATATCGACCACACTTCTAAATGTGGTCACATTCATGGATAGTGGGGTTAGGATCTTAACCTTCTGGGGTTATCTTTTCAAAGACCACATTCAGCCTTTAACAACACTGAGTGAAGAACTTTCTACCCCAAACTATCGTGAAGGGTGGAGAGAGATGAACTTTGGGGACTGCTGAACTGCAGAGAGCACTCTCATTCAAGATCAGATGCCTACCTGAGGTGCTGCACATTCAATTACTGATTAATGTAGGGATGAAAGGCTAGGGTACCTAACCATTCTAGATGCTCTGAGGGGCATTTCCGACAGCAAAACTCCCAGTGCAGCGGGTGGAGGCTATCCTGTGCTCGTGCAGCAGCTTGACTTCCATCACCTAGTCCTTCCTCCATCCTCGAGCGTTCACAGTTGCTGTTTGCCATCAATGGCCTGGTACTAATCCGTCTTGGAGGTTGATTCCTGGAAAGACAACCTATAATAGAATTCTTACAAGGATCCAAGGTCTTGCTGCAATGTTTTATTCACCACAGTTGCCACTTCCTGAGCATGTAATACTAAGGAAGTCCAAATTGGTTGACTGTTTGGGTAATATTTCCCTGAGGATAATTGGACAGAATTAACTGTGCAGGTCATTTCCATAGTTGCCTATAATGTAAATGAACCATTGCACTATTTAATACAAGCTCCTTGTCGGTATAACCACCAAAAACATCCTCTGTAGTGCAGTGTCATATGGCGTGGAAGTTGGGGTCTCTTAATGCCTGATAATAAAAGTACTCTCTTAGCATGAATTAAGAGATAAATAGCCCACAGCAATAGTCTGGATGTCTATGACTAAGGAGTTGAAAACACAACACGTTTCAACTAGGAGACCAATTGTATCTAGAGTCAAGCTATGGCTTTGAAAACACATTGGAAGTTATGTGTTCTGTCCTGCTGATGACCGAACTTATCAAAAGGGAAGCAGAAGGGAGAGAGGCTCCTCATGTCTTTAGCACTGAAAATTAGGGCCAGGTGTCTTCGAATATGGGGCACATGCATGTTCATGGAGGTCATGGAAAGATCAGTGATAGTAGCTATTAATGCTAGAAAACTCTTTGCTTTTGTTCCTTGTTCCCTCGGAGAATACATTAAGAGCTGACATGAAAATTACGATCTACTTATCAGGAGTAGTGATGACTGTTAAATGGAAGAAATGTGTACCAGTCTACTCTGAGTTTGGTTAGCATGGGTTGTCTGCATGTAAGTACTACATACTATAATCATGATAATTACTAAAGTGGAGGTAAAGAAAGATGATTTTGCTAAGAATCTAAAAAGCCTTCCTGCACAGGTGAAATTTTCTTACAAGACCTGCTTGGGTAGCTTTTTATTTCATTTTGGATTATTTTTTTGAGACAGGGTCTCACTATGTAGCCCAGGAGTGGCTTTAAACTTGTTTAAACAATAAACCTCTTTACATTAAGATAGAACAATCTAAGTTAAACAAACAAATAAACAAAAACAACCTCCAAAGGGGGTAGGAGCAAATAAAGTCATTTTCATCATGATTTGAGGAGTGTAGATGCTATTTGTGGTAGTTTGAATGTAATTGTCCTCCATAAGTTATAGGGAGTGGCACTATTGGGAGGTGGCCTTGTTGAAGGAAGTGTGTCACTGTGGGGGCAGTCTTTGAGGTCTCTTTTGCTCAAGCTTCACTCAGTGTCACAGTTCATTTCCTGTTGCCTTCTGATCAAGATGTAGCCAGCACCGTGTCTGCCTGCACACTGCCACGCCCCCTACCATGATGACAATGGACTGAACCTCTGAAACTGTAAGCCAGCTCCAATTAAATGTTTTCCTTTATTAGAGTTGCCATGATCATGGTGTCTCTTCATAGCAATAGAAACCGTAAGACACCATTCAAAAACTTGTTTTTAGTTTGGGGTGAAAAAAAAGAAGGAAGAAGGTCAAATCATTAAGTTTAGTATAGCATGTCCTTATTCAAGACATGGGTTGTTTGTGAATATAGCTCAAAATAATAAAAAGTTTCCTAACTTTTTCCAAATGAATAATGCACAGAATCTGGCATAGGAAGATAAATGGGAGCTCATTGCAGTATTCCTAATGCTGCCGTATGGAGAATGATCGATGATAACCTTGCTTTTAGTTTTAAATAACGAATTTATTAAGCATGTGTCAAGCAAAAGTGAAGAACAAATAGCAAGTAGCAGATAAATAGATGCAGAAATATCATCAAATCGAGCACTTGTGCAACAGCTGACAGCAATCATTGGAGTAGCCGAACCGGGAGAGCAAGTAAAAGCAGTATCATCAAATGAGGTGATAACAACATCTAGCAGATCCACTAAGATGGAGACATTCAATCTTGTGAATGGCAACTCATTGAACAGTTAATTACATTACCGTCACAAACAGCAGGAAAGAGTTGCAAAATAATTTGGAGAAATGTTTTGTTTTTTTGATATTATGTGAGTAAAGAAAGCTATTCAAAAGTCTGTGGACAGTGTAATTCTCAACAATGTAAACTATGCATGAACTAAGGAAGCCAAGGAAATGTATTTCTCATTAATATGCATGATGACTTGGGGTGGTGATTCACTTCTTTGCTTCTTTTACATTTCCAGTTTCTCTATAATGGGCATGTAGTTCCTTAATAACAGTTTCAAAGACATTGCTGATAGTACAAAAAGTAATGTACGATTTGGTCCCAGAATAAGCTCAATGAATTCCAGCCACCAGTACTTTGTTTTATGTATTAAAGTACTTTAAAATATAACATTTGTATTTATTCTTTGAAAATTGCGTGCATGCGTACAGTAGGTTTTGTTTTTGTCTAACCCTCCTCCACTGTCCCTGAGAACCACCAAATGGTCTCTCTCCCACCCACTTTGGTGGTAGGAATCAAACTCAAACTCACCAGGAAACTCTCCCTGCTGGCTATATTTCATAGTGCTAGAAGGTACTGTGCAGGTTGCTGGGGGAGAAAAGACATGAGTGATCATAGGGTTCTATTTAGATCTCCCTGCTTGTTTTCTCATCTTGTTCAGAAATAAGAGAATTAGCTTGGCTATTCAGTTTTTCAGCTTATGAAATGGACGTGCTCCTAATTGCACTAAGGAGATGCCTTTAGTTGCTCAGTTTTTAAAAACCCTTCACTCTTCTCTCTAGCTTTAGATTATTGTAAAAGTTGAAGGACTGGGAAATTAGAAGGCAGGGGCTGAAAGTGTTGTATGTTTGAGAGTACCAAAAGATCCTGCAGTCCCAGCATCCAGGGGCCTGAGGCAGCATGATCACATGCGTAAGAGCAACCTAGACTATAGAGAGTATTTTTGGCCAGTCAGGGCTGTATAGCAAACACAAAACCAAATCAAACAACTGTTAATCAACAGACACAGTAAGAGCAAGAAAGACATCAGTAGCTAGTAATAGATTATCTTAACATGATATTTCTCTTTTCTAATATGTCTTGTCCTTGAATCTTTATAAATAATGGTGCCAACTGTGAGCCTGACATTTTAAGGAAAAAATGTTGCATTATTATAATTGTATTTCAGTGGCACAACATCATTTAAATAGACCCCTCTATATTATTCAGACATACTAGAGCATTACCAGTCTTTGAATAATGCAAACTTTCCTAGCATTACTCATCATATTTAGTGTAGGCAGCTTCATTGTGGCCATATTGTTAGCTCCTTTAAGTACATGAAATTGGATTGTTTTCCACGCTCTAGGTTTCCATGGCTACAGTGTTTTCTGAAATTCAAAGTGAACTTTGTGATAGCTTGAAATTGTGTTCATAATATTTTTGATACTGCTTTCCTTAAAAAGTGAAATCTCCCATTGAGTGTGGGCTAAAGCTGGTGGTTTGCATTTAACAAAAATGTGGAGAAAGTGACCAAAGGTGTGTGACCACCTAGACTAGACTATATGTATTGACACCTGCCCTTGGTCCCTTAGATCACTCATTATCAGGGAAGCTGACTGGCAAACTGTGAAAAGAATCAAGGCACTCTATGGAGAGACTCACATGACAGAGACTAAAGCCTCTTGATGGTAGTGATGTAGTAGAACTAACCATCTTAGAAGCAGGGTCTTCCAGCCCTAGTCAATCTTCAGATATCTGCATGCTTGCTGATGTCCTAACTCTACCCTCAGAGGAGACCCTGAGGCACAATTACTAATTGTTCCAAAATTTCTAACCCTCTGAAACTGAAATAATAATGCTGATTATTTGGAATCATCAAACGTTAATATGTTACATTGAGAACTGTGAGGGCTTATCTTCATTGTTAACTTGACTGGACTTGGAATCAACTAGACCACAGCTCTGGGCATATCTGTGAGGGCATTTGCCAAGAGGTTAAATGGAGGAGGGAAGACTAATTCTGAATGTAGGCTGCACCATATCTATGCACTGTGATCTCGAACTGAATAAAAAGGAGAACGCCAGCTGAGCATCTTCATCCATCTCACTGTTTTCTCACAGCAGACACAACATAACCAGCTATGGCATGATCCTGCTGCTATGCCTTTCCTGCCATGATGGGCTGGACCTGCAAAGCATTAGTCCAAATAAGCCCTTCCTCCTTTAAGCTGCTTCTTGTCACAATTTGTCATAGCAAGGGGAAAGGTAACTAGTCTAATAACTAATACAGCTTATCACAGAATGTGATCAACAGAAAACTGAAAAGATTTCATGTCCTGATCATGTAGTATTAACAATATGACAGAATCTAGATTATATGGTAGATACATAATGGTAAGGAAAATAAACCAGATCAAATTCCACAAATACATAATAAGAGGAGACATTATCAAATATATTTGACATTGAGAAATTTGCTTAACCTCACAGCTTTAATTTTTGAAATGGAGTCTACTCTAAATACTAGAAAACTGAACTATAATAACTGAAGTAGCTAACTCATCATAAACAACTCCTACTATTTTCATAGAAGTTTTATCATTGGATATTTTTTTCTTACTTCAAGGTAAAAGCACTACATAGTGCCAAACATTATAACAATCATTGCACCTATCTGGAAAGCAGCATTTTCACTGAGTTTGAAAAGTTAGAAACTAGACTAGAAGAAGCTCTTCATTTTATTTTTCCCCTCAAAGCTATTTTCATGAAAACCTTTTAGAGAAATTATGGTGCCATGGTTTAGTTTTGACTCAATGCCTATCGTAAGTTCACTTTGAATACAAGGTTTCAATACTAATAACTTAGAATAAGAAATCAGCTAAAAACCCATAGTTCTATGCCAGCATATTAAATGCTGTCAGCCATTTTGTTGAAAAGTCGAGTGATACATCTTCTGCTAGACCATGTGTGCAATAGTTTTATTCCAAAGCAACCCTGTATCATTTAGGTAAATAACTATCTGTTACCACACTACTTAATCCCAAACTATGTGGGTTCCCCTTTTTCTTAATTATAATGTCTGCTTCAACAGTCATCAATTTTGTTGATTTCTTAAGCAATTGAGACAAAGGGATCTAATTCATATGCACTTTATATTGTTCTGTCCTCGTGTTCTGTGAGCTATCAAGAGAATCAGCTCAGAGCCCACGATTTAGTTAGGTGACCAACCAGTAATTTGCACAACACAAATCTAGATGATTGATATAAAGGTGAAACAATTAGATGACTGTGATCAAGGCAGCTTTTTCTGGCCAAAGGCTGCTGCACCTTGCTGCCAGTTTTCTTATATGCATAATCAAGGTTGCTATGGCAACCATCACTATATATCACACTAAAATCTGGTATTGAAATGTACAAGAAGCACAAGGCATAGATTTTTCATATCTTGTCCAAGTTCATTTTTCATGGTTTCATGTAGCAATCCAACATGAAACATTTCAGTTTTAAAAATCATGAATATATATTCTCTCCCTTTGAGATTTAGAACTAGCTTATGTGACTGAAATAGCAGTTTGCCATCAAATAGATTTAATACATTTCAGACAATTAGACCTTCTTTTAAAGCAAAGAGTGGAAATTGCATTCGGTGGTCTTCTGTGGAGCTCATCTGTCTCTCTTGCTCCTTGATATCGTGAGAATTAGCCTTCAGATTCACAAATTGCTGCGAGAACAATATGTGGGGATTGTAAATGAGGCGTGACATTTTTCCTTCTACTCAATAAGGAGTAGATAAATGTTGAGATTCATGTGCTCCTCTCTGTTTAATTCATATGACAAAGACAGGGGCTTCTTCATCGACAATTGATTGCTCCTCCTCTGCCCTTTTTATAGCAGTTACTACATGATGGGCTTGGCACTTGGATGAGACACACTGTTCTCATTATTGGAATCAGTGGCATTAAAATAATGGGGGAGAAGGGTGTAGATTAGGATTACATACAGAGAATGAAAAGTGATTTTAAAAAATTACTGACTGAACCCAGCAACTACCAAGGACGCATCCTTGGAAAGAATTGTGCATTAAGCACTAAGTGCTCAGATCGGGAAAGAGACCCACACCCATGTATCTATCACATTTAATTCCCAGCAGTCCTTCTCTTTCTCTACAGAGAGATTATATAACTGGAAACATCATAACAAATGGAAGTAGAACACTGAGAAACCCTATTGCTGCTGGCCTGCTGCGCTTTTTTGCAAACATTTTCTAGATGCAAAGTTGACACTTTAAAAAAATCTTATAATACCCATTGGCAAGATCAGAAAGTAATTTAAAAAATTTTGTTAAGAACTCAAAGATTTGGACTTTGGGGATTTTGTTGTTGTTGTTTTGCCTTTTGAAACAGACTAATAGTGTAGAGCTCTCTGGCTGGCCTTGAATTTATGGTACCAATCCTCCTTTCTCCCCAGAGTGCTGGGATTATAGACATGAGCCCACCATACCCTGCTAGTTTTGAATTGAAAACCTGCTTTTTTCATACTGAAAATAATTCTGTGTTTGTAACATCTTTTCTTTCTATGATTTCTTTTAATGGAAAGACCCTTCAATCTATTAAATGATGTCACTAGCATATGGCTTAGAAAGAAGGATTTTGTTTGCCTCATTTTTCATTTTATTTTAGCAGCTGAACAGTTCTAGGATTAAATTCATGGACTTCAGAAAGAAAAATAAAAATAAATTAATTAAAATGTCTTTCAACCAGAAAGATAAGATGGACAAGTGAGTCCCATTTAACTTGTTTTGCTTTAACTCAAATACTGAAAGCAAACTCCATCTGTTCAATGGTCTCATTGAGTAAACATCACAAATGACAGGCCATAGAGAACTTAACTAGGCCACAGCAATTCCCAAACAGTCCATATTGGGGAAACTGCTTACCTAGAGTGAATTTCTAGAATGGATGTGCAATGGAGTTAGAGAAAATATCCCTCCACCTGGAAGACCGGTGTTTGACTTTCCCCATAAGGAGTCATATCTAGTATAGCATCTGAATGAACAGATCTTGCCTTCCTGCTCATTTTGTTAGCCCAGGGCCTATGTTCTTGGTACCAGGGTACCCAGCCACCAAGGCAAATCAGAGCAGATCGAGGTCTATGCTAGACTGTGTAGAATCTTTCCATCATAGCCAAGAGTTTTACTAGACATTGTTTTAGATGGAAAACAAGTAATTAAAACCAATCAACATTAAATGCAAGATCTTAGAAATATTTTACATCTTAGTAATACACATGTTTTGGTGACTAAGAGAAAATGAAGCTACATCTAATCATAATAAAAACATTACTTAAAATTCGCAAATCTTTTCTTTTTAAAATTTCAATTATTATTATTGTGGGTGATGTAGCAAGTACAAGTGGGCCACAGAATATGTGTAGAGGTCAGAGGTCATCAAGTTTGCAGGGCAAACTTTAATGCATGGAGCCATCTTCCTGGACCTATTTTACTTGGTTTTGAGGCAAGGTCTCATGTACTCTTGGCTGGCCTCAAACTTGTTATGTTGTTGAGGATGACCGTGAATTTCTGATCCTTCATCTTCTACCTCCTCAGCACCAGAATTACAGGTGTGTGCCATCATGCCTATTTTTCTGTGGTGCTGGGGATTCAACCTAGGGCTTCTTCTTTTCATACCAAATCCTATGCTGGGTACAGACTGAAAAATAAAGAGATAAAGTTTGTGGTCTGATAGTATCTTCATGTACTTTGTATACATGTATAGAAATGCACAGTTAATACACACTATGGTAGTTTGAAAGAAAATGGTCCCTAAAGGGAGTGGCACTATTGGGAGGTGTGGCTTTGTTGGAGTAGTTATGGCCTTGTTGGAGGAAGTGTGTCACTGTGGAGGCCAGCTTTAAGGCTCATATATGCTCAAGCCATGCCCAATGAGGCAGACCACTTCCTATTGCCTGCAAGATGTAGGACTCTCAGTTACATCTCCAGCACCATGTCTGCCTGCACACTGCCATGTCCCACCATGATGGTAATAGACTGAACTTCTAAACTGTAAGTGAGCCCCAATTAAATGTTTTTCTTTATAAGAATCTATATGGTCATGGTGTCTCTTCACAGCAATAGAAACCCTTACTAAGACGGAAGTTGGTACCAGGGACTGGGATGTTGCTGTGATAGGCCTGACCATGTTTTTGTTTGAAGGAATATGGACCTTGGGACTGTGGATTAGAAAAGCAGTTGAATACTTTAAGTGCTACTTAATGGGTCATATTAGCAGGAGCATGGAAGACAGTGGTGCTGAATGTGATTTGATCAACTGTGGGGGACTTGCTCAAGAAGTTTCAGAGGAGAAGAATATTGATATGTAGCCTAGAGATCATTCTTGTGATATTTTGGTGAAGAATGTGGCTGCCTTTTGTCCTTGTCCAAAGAGTCTGCCTGAGGTAAAAATGAAGAGTTTTCAATTAATCCCTTTGGCAGAGGAAATATCAAAACAGCCTAAGATATACTCTGCCATTTGGTTACTAGTGGTAACTCTAATGATGATTTATAATGAAAAAGAGCAAGCTGAACACGGCAAATTACAAAATATAAAATTTAAGGAGAAAAGGAGCACCCAAAAGAAAAATGGAATGGAACTAAGTCCTGTGTTCAAGGAAATAAACAGATTAAGAAATGGAATAAAGAGAGTGGTGATCTCAGGGCAAGATCCCACCCAGCTAACTTTCCAACTGTGAAAAGAAATTAAAAAAACCTTAGATCTGGGTGTGGTGTGGGAACACTTTTAATCTCAGCACTTAGAAGGCAGAGGCTGGTGGATCTCTGAGTTTGAGGCCAGCCTGGTCTACAGATCCAGTTTCAGGACAGCCAAGCTTAGGCAGTGAAGGACAGAAAGTGGACGAAGATGTAATTGAACAAGGCGGCCATCTTCCAGCCCCAGCAAGCAGCTGAACTTGGCAGCTTCAGCCACATGGTTCTGGCTTTAGAGTCAAGGATAGGAGAAAGGCATTATGGAACCTTCCTCCAGGACTAAGGAAAGCTGTTGAGGACAGGCATGTGTCAGGGGTGTCCCTGAATAAAGGCCTAAAGAGGTCATTTTGTGAAGCTGTGAAGTTGAAGTCTGGATTGCCTTGGAGACCCCAAGATGTTGGAGATGCCAGAGCAGTGGGATACCTACAGAGGAAAGCTGCTAACAGGGAGTGGGACAAGCCCAAGAGAAAGAAGTGCGATGCAGTTAACAAAGGTGAACAGAGTTGGAGATCTGAAGAGTGTTTTGACATCAGACATGGAGATGTAGAGTTCGGCACTTGCCCAGATGGTTTTTGGTCTTGCTTTGGTCCAGTATTTCCTCACTATGCTCTCTTCTCTACATTTTGGAACAGTAATATATATACTGTGCCATTATATGTTAGAAGTATGTGATCTGTTTTTTATTTTAATTTTGCAGGAGATTACAGTTAGATTGCATGAATCTCAGAAGAGTCTTTGAACATCATTCTTTTAAATAAGTTTGAGACTGTTATAGACTATGGGGACTTTTGAAGTTGGGCTGAATGCATTTTTGTATTATGATATGGCTACAAGCCTTTGGGGGCCAGGGAGTAGAATGTGGTGGTTTGAAAGAAAATGCCCCCAAACAGACCACTTCCTGCTGCCTGCAAGATGTAGAACTCTCAGCTACTCCAGTACCATGTCTGCCTTCACACGGCCATGTCCCACCATGATGATAATGGACTGAACCTCTGAACTCTAAGCAAGCAACCTCATTTAATGTTTTTCTTTATAAGAGTTGCCATGGTCCTGGTGTCTCTTCACAGCAATAGAAACTCTAAGACACACACCAAAAGAAGAAAGAATTTATTCCTGCCCCTAAAATAGAAAACAAAACAAACAAAAACCACAAAGTTACAGGGATGGCAAGATGGCTAAGTGGGTTAAGGCACTTGCCACCAAGCCTGACAACCTCAATCTTATCCCTGGAATCCACACTGTAGAGAGAACGAACTTCAGAAAGTTGTCCTCTGATCTCCACATACATGATCCAATGATGTTTAAGCATACACACACACATCAAATGGATATAATAAAAAATAAAGAAGCTTCAATGAAGAAAGTAGAAAGATACAAATGAGTGAAACAAGTGCTCAGTGCTTCCTAGAGAGAGCCTCTTCCAGGTGACAGAGGTTGCCAAAAATGCCTCTAAAATCATCCTTCAGTAACTTGCATCATTTCTACCCATAGCTACTGGGAGTGTTGCCTGCTGGTCACTTACTGTTGCTGTCCTCTTGCTAAGGATGCTTCCCAGATCCATGTTATATATACCTCCTCTCTGGATTCTAAAGGCATGACCCCTATGCAAATTGACTGTGACCTCTTTCACAAAGTTCTTTACAGTTCAACTCTCTCTCTCTTACAGGTACTGATCCCAGCAAGCTTCCTGTGTATACATCTCCATCTGAGAGTAATATTCACCATCTGGAGGAATCAACGTGGCCCAGGATCTATTGAGGAACTCCATAGGTTCAGGAGTCTGACATGTTTGACACATTGGGCGGAACTGTACTTGAAAGTTTCAGTGACATGGACTAAAGCTGCCATGATTACGTCACAGCAGGATGTCCAAATGTTTATTTATAATGAGCCTTGTGGAGAGCAATACACAAATTCTCTGTAGCTCACCATGTGTAGAAAGCCAAATCGTCATCCCCAGCATGAAGACAGAAGAAAGACTCGCCAGAGATGACTCAAATGTGTACTGGCAGAAGGCAACGACAGAAGCAAGTTTGAGTGTTACAGTGAGAATGACTTTGAGGGGGAAGGAAAGATACCACCGGGTGGTATCTGGTGAGGGGCTAACCAGGGAACTGCTGGAACAAGATGAATGGAAATAGATCTCCAACTCATTGGAAACTAATCATAATGTCTTTCCTAATACTACCTGACATTCAGATCATTGTGAAAAAGAATTCCATTTAAAGTTTCTCACTAAATAATTCAAATAATCTAAAACAAAAACATTACTACTACTCCAGTTACTGTCAGTGTTGTAACAATCTATGCTCTATCAAATTTGAAAGTTGTAGTCTTTTGGCTCCTCATGAGGCTGAAATTTACATTGGCTACTGTATTTTGTTCTGAGGATTTATGGGCAGAAATCTGTGAAAAGTGACTATAATGTGCTTTGATGAAAGTGAAAAATGGTGAAGGAATTGTGCACTGTCAATGTGTAAAACTTGGTGAACAAAAACTGGCAGATACTTCAAATTGTGTCACTTTTTTTCCACAGCTGTTTTTAGAAGATTTTCACAACTGCCAAAGTTAGAAGTAAGAAAGCCTTTTATAAGTGGGTATATAAATACATTGTTAGTTATCCAGACAAGAAATATTATTCAGTGCTTGCACATAGTTCACTTGAGACCATCATATGAATATTTCTCTCAGTAATCAGATACAACTGTGTGATCTAAGGGGATGAAATGGATTTTTCCATCACCATGTTACTTTTTTCCTGAAAAGATTTGAACAAATGGATATTTACCCCAGCAAGGGCACTGACAGACAGACCAAAGTAACAATTTTACCCCAAGTCTAGCTTGGGAAACAAATGAGATTATTTGGTTTACTTAAAGGAGCATAAGTGAAGGGTTACTTACAGGATCAGAGGAGACACCAAAATTGCTATCTTATCATAAAATGTCACCCCATTACAAATGAGGACCACTGTGAAGCTACATCATGAAGTCCCACTTTCTGTTAACGACCTACTTCACCTATACTTCAGCATCACCCAAGATTACTTGTAGCAAGGGGACAGCAGGTGAATATAATGTTGGAATCTCTAGTGAGGGTGCTGTGACCATTCTGCCCCTCCTTTGACTAGGGAATGTCAATAACCCTATATCATTTACTTTTCAGGTTGCTCTGACAAAATACCAAAGAAAAGAAACATAAGGAATGGCTTCTTTTGGCTCCCAGCTGGAGAGTCCAGTGCATCACAGCAGGAAGGCACGCAGGAGGACTATGCTGCATTGGCTGCATTTCATCGGAAGTCAGGAAGGCAAAAGTGGTGCAGGTTGCTTCATGGATGACTTTCTCCTTTTATGCATTCTAGGGCAATGGTTCTTAACCTGTGGGTTGCGAGCCCTTCAGCAAGCCTCTATCTCCAAAAATGTCTACATTTCAATTAATTAACAGTAGCAAAATTACAGTTATGAAGTGGCAACTAAAATAATTTTATGGTTGGGGGTCACCACAACATGAGGAACTGTGTTAACTGAGGAGCTGAAGCATTAGGAAAGTTGAGAACCACTGCTCTAGGACTCCAGTGCATGGAATGGTGCCACCCACATTTGGGGGAGATTGTCCCACCTCAATATACCTAATATAGAAGCTCTCACAGACATGTCCAGGGACATGCCTACAGACATCACCATTGTCTCTTAGCTGATTCTTGATACTGTCAAGTTGACAATACTATTGCAAGTCCCACCATCATTGCCATAGACCTAGCTACCACAGTATGGTGGTATTTGTCCTGTTGTCATGGCTAGGTCAAGATAGGGTAATCATGTTATGCTCCAACAAAAAAACCATACTACAACAGTGGCAGAGAGGATGGGTTAGGGCATTGAGAGTTGGGAAGAAATAAAAGCAAAGTATAACAATGTAATACCATATATATATATATATATATATATATGTATATAACATATACATGTACATATACATATATATGAAAATGCCATAATAAAAAACTTTATTTAGCATACTATCTTAAAATATCAATACATAAAATTTTATCTAGGGAAAATAAAATACTCATTAAATGTCTTTTAGTAAAAAAAGTGTCTTTCAGATATGCTTAAGATACTTTATTAAGACAATAGAGAAAATAAAAATTAATTATGCCTGTTTAATGATCACTTACCACTCTTCAGAAATGGACCAAGAATCTTCTCTTGAGTAGACAGCAGATGCTGTCTGGACTGGCAGGCATCAAACCACCTACCTTTCCTTTATCTCAGTTTTCAAGGCCTCAACATAATATGCTGGATCAGCTATGTTTTCACATTGAAAATCTACCCAAATCTAAAACAGGATTTCTTCCTTTTCCTGGAACTATCAGCAAAACACAAAACAGTGGGCAGCCATAAAAGCAATGAGTACATGTGGGATGAAAAGTGATGTGCAGAGGAGGAAGGGTCATTGGAAAACAACCTTGTATTACTCAGTGTGTCTGGCTTTGGAAAGCTGAAGCTTCATGATACAAAAGAAGGAAACTCTTAGAGGCACAGTGCATCCTGAAGGAAAACTCTGTAGTAGGCTCAAGTGAGAGGGCTACAAGGCATGTTTGAAACAGGCATTCCCAAGTTGCTCTTGCTAAAAAGCATTGACTCTTCACTTGGACCCACAGCATAGCTAAAGCAGTCTGAAAGCCTGGCCTCACTGTCTTTGCTTTGTATCTATCTCTTTTACTTTGGCTGAAGACACAGAGATAAATTATTGTCCTACACATTTGTGCTGGAATCACCTTGGATCCTGCAATAGCAGAACTGTCCAGGGCAGACAGCGTCCCCATTCTCCAGAGATGATAGCTGTTATCTGTGACAGTAGGACTGCACCCTGGCACAGAAGTGATGATCTTCTAGGAACCGAGTGATCCCTCTAAAGATAGCAGTCAGCAGGACTTCTTTGGAACACCTTGCAGAACCAGAACTGAGCATGATCAACCAGACCACACCTTGCCCAGGAATGCTTAATTGTACAAGCCTCTTGATTGTTGCCTCAATTCTTCTTCTGTTTAAACTGAAAACTCATGCTAGTGTCCTCAAGACAGATGTGGGGTCATGGATCCCTTCATTTGTTCTCCTTCCCAATATGACCACATCAACTAAGCCCTCTTTCTCTGTCTTTTCAATGTGTGTATTGGTGACAGTAAAAAAACTTAGTTTGTTGGGGATACTGGGTCCCAAGCTTTACCCTAAAAACTCCAGTTATCTCTTGACTCTGTAATGGGAAAAGGCTTTTCTTGGAGAAAACCACCACACAGATTCTGGCTATATTGGGTACATATGGCAGGGAGAGAAAAAGTCAAACAGGGTCACACCAAACCAAGCACATTTGTCAGCAGGCCCAGGAATAACTGCAAGTGACAAACTGTCACTTTGATTCTCTTATTGCTCTGTATTGAAGTAAGTAATGAACTTGAACTTGGAACTGCATGTTCTTTGGTCTCAAGGATTATTTCAGTAGAGGAAATTAACTGGTTAGATGTGCTATTTTCATAGACAAGATGGACCAACAGAGTCACTCCTAAGGAAAAGACACAGGAAGGCTGTAAGTTTCCGCGAATGGCGTCTTTGCAGGAGCAACATTGTTTTAAGGGCAGTGCTGAACTCAATTAAAATTTCTATTTGAAATAACTGCACATCTTGTCTTTCGGCATATCACTGCATTCTTGCTTATCCCGAACTTTTATGTTGAATTTGGAGCTTTTTTAGCCAGTTGTATGGTTAAATGTAGGAATGCGTCCTTTCTCATAACCCAGTCGTCGTGTGAAGAGTGAAACCCACAGACCACTGACTGGAGTCTTGCTTCTTGGGGGAAAGCTAACCCTATTCCTCGTACCCAAAGCGTGGTCCAAGGACCAGCTATATCAGCATCATCTGGGAGCTTGTGGGAAAAGTACCATTTCACCCCATACTCTGGACCTGCGGGATCAGAATCTGCAGTTTAGCAAATTCTTTGGTGATTCATATACACATTACTGGTTCATCAGCACTGTTTTGACTTAGTGGTCTTGAAATTGAGTGTTCAGCAGAGTCACTTGAGGGGAATTGACTAGTTAGAGTATAGGTTGCAGAGGTGGCACCTTTCGTTGCTGATGGACTAAGTCTGAAATGGGACCTGAAAATTTCTGTGTTCAACATGTTTCCAGGTGATGCTGATAGGCTGGGGCCCACACTCTGAGAAACACTTGTTTAAATGACTCCCTTCATTTCTTAAAGAATCCAGTACTCTCAACTTTCTTCATTGTCTTGGTTAGTTTTTGTTGATTTGAAACATTTGAGAAGAAGGACCCTTAATAGAAAAAAAAAGTCCCCACCGTACTGGCCTGTAGGGCATTTTCTTGATTACTGATTAATATAGGAAGGCATAGCTCACTGTAGGGGGTACCACCCTTGGGCAGTAGTCCTGGGTTGTGTAAGAAAGCAGACTGAAGCATGCACAGGCCCTGCACAGGTCTGCACTATGTCTTCTACATGTATATTATGGCTTCCAGTTTAGTGTCTATGGGATTCCTGAGTATGTGAATGAGTGGGTCTTTGATTCTTTTGTCTTCTCCTGGGTTTGTCCTCTCCTTCTGTTAGTTTGTCTTGTCCAAATTCTATGTGATAATTTTTGTTTTATCTTATTATATTTTATTTTGTTAAAAATGAATAAATGAATGAATGAATGAATGAAAATCTAGCTACTAGGTTAAAGGTTAACAATTGAATTGTCACTTATACCTGCTGAGAGAGAGAAAATCAATTTTCTCCAATGGAATGACACTTGGTATATCAACCACTCCAGAACAGGCCTCATGTTCAGTAGTTGGTCAACATATAATGGACTCCACAGTTTTTTGTGAGTGCTTTTATTTGGTTACAGTTTTGTGAGGTTCATTTATTCATTTATTTGATTGTTTTTACATCCTGACCACAGTTTCCCTTCCTTCCTCTCCTCCCAGTCCCTCCACCCACTCCACCAGCATCCACTCTTCCATCTCTCTTTAGAAAAGGGCAGGCCTCCCATGGATATCAACCAGCCATGGCATATCAAGCTGCAGTGAGACTGGGCACCTCCTCTCCTCTTAAGGCTAGACAAGGCAACCCTGTAGGGGAAACAGTCCACAAAGCAGGGAACAGAGTCAGAGACAGTCCCTGCTCCTACTGTTAGAAGTCTCACAAGAAGTTTGGTGGATTGTTTTGCTTTGGTTTTGTTTCTTTCCTTTTGGGCACTGTTTTATAGCTTTGGGGGAATTTTGTTGTTGTATTGGGGTCTTGCTTGTTTTTTGAGAAAAAACTTAAAGATGAATGGATAAGGAAGGGGAGAAGACCTGGAAGGACTGGGGTTGGAGAAGATTATGATCAAAATATATTTAAATTTAAAAAATATTTTAAATAATAAAAAAGAAAAGAGAGAAAGAAAAAAGGAAGGAAGGAAGAGAAAGAAAGAAAGAAAAAAGGAAAAAAGAAAGGAAAGAAAGAAAGAAAGACAGACAGACACACAGACAGACAGAAAGAAAGAAAGACAGAAAGAAAGAAAGAAAGACAGAAAGGAAGGAAGGAAGGAAGAAGAAAGCAAGCAAGCAAGCAGGCAGGTTGAGCAAGCCATAGGGAGCAAGCTGGTAAGCAGTGTTCCTCCATAGTCTCTGCTCCAGTTTCTGCCTGGAGTTCCTGTCCTAACTTGTCTCAGTGATGGAGTATGAACGGAGAGTTGTAAGATTAAACAAATCCTTTCCTCCCCAGATTGTTTTTGCTCGTGATACTTGTCACAGCAATAGAAACCCAGCTCCAACGGTCACTAACTGGAGAAATCAGACATTCTCCTGACATCTCCAGGTTTCCTTCTTCACCATATTGAAATCATTGCAGCCTCATCTGATTTTGTGAGAATTCCATGAGATTTTATAAAACCAAACACCTCACCCATACCTGGCTACAGATAATGTTCTTCAGAGCTGCACATCTGCTATAGCAGCAACATACACTTGCAGCCTGTGAGAAATGCAGTCTCCTGTCCCACCTCTGCCCTGTTGATGAGAGGACCAAGCAGACGCCATAACAAGCTGCTTAGTCTTCTCTTGGAGAACTAAGCCTCGGTCCCTGCTTTATGGAACCAATCAGACAGTTTTTGAGGAAGAGCCACAAATAAAGCCACAATTAATCACTGGTGTCTCTGACAACAGGGACAAGGGACATAGGACACACCAAGCTTGGGGCCACTGAGCCAGCCCCCGCAATCAGTACATGCTAGGCCAGCCAGCCTCCACAGCAGCTCAAGGACAAAGCCTGGGACTTGTCCAGGTCTGCCCCCAAATGGAAAACTGTACCCTGACCAGCCCCTAACTATCCCTGGCCAATTAGAACGTACTGATATGATTGCCACTTGCTTGAGCCAATCATATCTAAAGTGACCTAACTGCCTTAGGACACTCCCCTTAGTTAGGCTTAAAAGGAACCCTCACTTCCCTCTTAGGATCATTGTCATCTTGCCTTTGTGTGGGATGGATTGCCCCAGTATACTGGAATAATAAAAGCTCTTGCTGATTGCATTTGTGGATGGTGGTCTTTTGTGGGACTTCTCCAGGTCCCTAACAGTTGGGTCAGAACCTGCATCTTCACAAAAGCTCCATGGTGGATGTGTGTGTGTGTGTGTCACTGTAACAAGAGACACATTGTAAACAGAGAAACTTCCCCAACACACAGGGCCTCAGTGCTCCGTTCAGTCCAGCTGAGGCTATTCAGGTCTCAAGCCCCACAGCAGACATTCCAAGCTTGACTCCCTGGATCCTCTTGGGTGTTCCTGCTATTTCCTATCTCAAGCTAGAACGAACATCACTACCCACACACAGATTTGGAGAGTACAGTGAGGTGCCAATCACATAAACCTCACACTTAAAATGAACTTGCCTCCCAATTGAGCACGAGAGGAGAGAAAAGGCTTCTATAGCAGAGAATACAGCTCAGGGATAGGCACTTGCCTGCATCAGTGAGACCCTGGGATCAGTCCCCAGGCCTTGTGACCTCATGATTTGCTTGCTTGATTTGTTGATTGCTTCTGTTTCCTACCCATGCTGAGGTTCTACTTGTATCTTTGTGGGCAGGACAGGAGTAGGAAAAAGAAGGCATGGGAACAAAGGCCACACAGGGTATATAGACTTCAACAAGGGAGGAAAAGAGGCTGCCAAGGAGAATGACGTGCTTACAGAGAGCAGAGCTGCTGGTTCCTGTCAGAACAAATGGTGCAGCTGAGTTCCCACCGCACAAATCAGCCCCCTCAATGTTCTGGCATGTGATTCTTTGGGAACAAAGTACCATTTTGGAGTCATTACCATTTGTAGCTATTTTATTGTATAAAGCAAATAAAACTGAATCCTTCCTGAACGTTCTAATGAACAAAACAACACAGAAGCAACTTCAGCAGAGCTGGGGAGTCACACTGTTTTTTTTTTTCATATTTCTGAACACTGGAAGCTGAAAAATAACCAAAATAACAAGATGTATGTGCTAATAAATAAAAATTCTGGAACATTCTAGTAAGCCCATCATTCCCTCGTGAAGCAGCACATAAGTTGAAGGCTAATTTTGTCACTGAACTCACTCTTTGCCAAATCTTGCAATGTGATATAAGGAGTTTGCTTTCATTTCATTAGACTTCACAGACCAGGATCACTTTCTTTCCTTGAGCCTGAAGAAGGCTGAGAAACCATAAACAAGTCATCATCCCAAATACCAGCTGCCAGATTTACACCATCCATTATAGTGGAAATCAATACAGTGGCGTTCGTTTGACAGCTGAAAATTCAGGGATGGGAAGTAATTTCTCCAAGGTCATAGCCAGTCCAAGCTGGAGATAGGCCAGAAGGTTTGATTCCCTTCTGCAGCCTCTTGCTATAAAACATGGACATAAAAATTGAAAGTTCTTACTGGGGAGATTTGAAACTTTTCTGTCTTGGCTTTGTTACTGAGGTACCCCCCTCTCCCTGGATCTTAAGTAGTGACAGCTCCTAAATATAACACGAAGGTTATTATGCCCTGGATGCAGAACTACCTTTGGGGAAAATGGATTTCAGTCAGACCTTAATCAAAAGCTCACTTGTGAGAATTGGGCTTCCACTCTAAGACTGAGAAGAAAACCCCCTTGGGTAATCCCACGCTTCAATTCATTAATAAATAAGAACTTTGAGAAATTTGCTTCCTCCCTCCCCTACTTCCAGATACGTCAAAATTCAACAAGATGGGGAAAAACGAATCAGGTAGTAATTACCTCTAAAGAAGAAAAGGAAGTTAGGAGCTGGGTCTGGGAAGAAAGCAGCAAGAGGAAACCCTCTAGAATAAAGATAAAAACCCATTTCCATAGGATTTGGGGTTAAGGTTGTGTGATAGGAATGAATCAAAACTCATTGGATGGCCATCTAAGATTTGTATGCTTCATTACATGTGAAGTTTAGTTACAATACACTCCTATGTAATAGAAAAATCTACCAAAAAATATTTAGGACACAATAGCACTAATAGTTAAAAATAGTAAAGTTGAATTTTATCAGTTTCTGCCATCATCCTGACCAGCCACAGTATATAAACATCTTTGATCACGTCTGCAGAGAAGTGATGTTTTCAGAAGCCAAAATGTGTATGGAAACTAGAGGACATATGTTCTTGGCAATTGTCTCTGTTGGCACTGCCAGAAAACCAGGCCTTTTTCCTTGAATGGAAAAGGCTTCCTTCAGCAGTCAAGTTTTATAGGTTGGCCATGTGTAGAGAGTGGAGGAAATGCCAACTTATAGGAACTCCATAATTCATTTCTGAAGAAGCCCCTGCAGAGCAGTAGGAATTTGGCATCTTGGGTTCTCTGATATCTTCTTCCAAATAAATGTGGAAATGGGTCCAGAAGCTAGAAAAGAGGAGGAGAAGCCCCACTTCAGCATCAGACAAAATGGGACATTGTAGTTTGGGAAAGAAATTATCAAAGCATGCAAAGAAGAAATTCCAGCTGATTGTAGTGCCACAGGCCTGTAATCTCAGCTCTTGGGAGCTGTAGGCAGCAAGATCAGGAGTTCAAGGTCATTCTAGGCTACTTAGCTAGTTTGAGGTCAGCTTAGGCGACAAAAGAACCTGTCTCAAGAAAACAAAATAGCAGAAATTCTACCGTCATTGAATCTTTTGGGGATTTTCTTTACTCCTCTGTTCCCACTTTTAGCCTGCAGTAGTTTGAGCATGCACCCCCTAAAAGTCCATGTGTTGGAATCTTAATTCTTCAGTATGATAGCATTGACAGGTGGGACCCAATGGACAGTCTTTAGTTCACAGGGACAGAGGTCTCATGAATGGATCAATGCCTTTCTTGAATGGATGGGTTAGTTATCACCGGTGTTCAATTCCTCTTTCTTTTTTACTTGCTCACCCACTTAATCTTCTACTTTCTGCCATGAGTTGAAACACTACAAGACCCTCAGCAGCAGACAAGAAAAATGCTGGCACCATGTACTTGGAAGTCCTTGTCTTCTAAACCATGAACCTAAATAAACCTACTTCCTTTATAAATTACTAACCCTCAGATATTCCGTTATAGCCATAGAAAATGGACTAGTCCCCCAAATGACCATTTCAATATTGTGAACTATTTCAAGCACAGAAACAAGTGACTAATATAACAAAAGCATACTTGGGATCCAGTCTTCTTTTGCAAGATGAAAGATGTGTTTTATTTTGTGATTAGAAATATTAGTAATTAAATAGTGCAAGTGAATGTCTGTTCATTTTTTTAAATAAAATTTACCCCTTTGACAGTTTCCTTTGTCTTTCTATTATATATTCTTAGATTTGGATTTCTTTGGGGGTGATGAAAATGCCTGGGGATTAAAGAGTGCGAGGGTTAATCCAGAATCACTTGGAAGAGAGATGAACTTCTGGCATGCCTCTGGGGGATTCTCTTGATTAGGTTAATTGAAATGAGAAGACCTGCCAATCCAGTCAATTTCATGGACTGAGATTCTGAACCTTATTTTAAACAGGAGAAAAATGTGTGGCTGGAGACATGGCTCAGTTGTTAAGAGCACTTGTTAAGAGCACTCCTCCAGAGGACCCGAGTTCGATCTCCAGAACTTATGTTGGGCAGCTTACAACCACCTGTAACTCCATTTCCAGGGGATTGGAAACATTCTTCTGGCCTCTGTGGGCTCCTGCACGTGTGTAGAACACACTCACAAAGACACATACATATGCATAAAAACAAAATCTTAAAATATAAAAAAGAAGAAAGTGAGTAGAGCATAAACATGCATTGTTCTCTGCTTCTTGAGCCCAGCTGCAGTGAGACCAGGTTCTTCAAGCTTTTGCTACTGTCACTTGCAGGCCATATTGGACTATGAGCTGGAAGTTTAAGTCAAAAGAAGCCCTTTCTCCCTTAAGTTGTTTTTCTCAGAATATTTTATCACAGAAACAGAAAACACAACTAAAGCAGAGGGGAGAGCCGCATAGCACCGTACATACATCAAGATCTGTGAAGTCTGTAGGTTAAAGACTTAAAAGTTTAAAAGATTGGTGCTGGAGGGCTAGCTCAGTCAGTAAAATGCTTGTTGTCCAAGCATGGGAATTTGAGTTTGAGCCATAGAATACAGGAGAAAATACTAGGTATGGTAGGTACATGCTTGCACCCCTTCTGCTGAGGAGGCAGAGATATGTAGATGATGGCATCGAGGAAGGAACATCAACCAAGATCATCCTCTGGCCTCCACATGCACAAGTGAACACACATGTGTCTGCACACACATGAACACCCATACACACAATCTTTAAAAGCTGGATTTTATATCATGTGAATTACAACTTATGTTTTTAAAGAAAAGTTTCCAGCCAAGAAACACATTCTTGACTGGCTAAGTCTTCTTGCCCTTGCCTCTTTTAGCAAAGCTGGACTATTTACCTGAGCTTGGATTCATTGACTCTCTTCTTGGTCGTATTTGTTCTGGTGTGTTGGTACCTATGGTTTAAACCATGGCAGCCTTCTCTGAGGTACCCACGGTCATTAAGAAGCCTCACAAAGAGTGGTAGTCTGAAAGAAAATGGCCCCCATAGGCCCATAGGGAGTGGTACTATTAGGAGATGTGGCCTTGTTGGAGTACATGTGCCTTGTCAGAGGAACTGGTCACTGGGGGCAGGCTTTGAGGTCTCAGATGCTCAAGGCATGCCCAGTGTGGCAGTCTCTCCTGCTGCCTGAGGATCCAGATGTAGAACTCTCAGCTTCTCCTCCAGCACTATGTCTACCTGCATGCTGCCATGCTTCCCGACATGACAATAATGGACTAAACCTCTGAACTGTAAGCCAGCCCCAATTAAATGTTTTCCTTTATAAGAGTTGCTGTGGTCATGGTATCTCTTCACAGCAATAAAACCCCGACTAAGACATAAAGTGTGTGGCCATCTTATGTGCTTATGTTATTGTGTGTTTGAGGCATCTTGTCTACATTGCACAGAGAATAGGAACATGTGGTCTTCTAAAGTCTGTCTACCTGAAGCATCATTCTGTTTTCTCTTTCTGGTTTCTTCCCTAGCTACTCTAGGCCAACTATTTCAATGTGTAATCTTTTCAAAATTGTGACCTCTTTAAAGCATCGAAGACACAGAAAATAATGTAACAAAATCACATTCATAATGCTGTCATGTGTAGGTGGATTTTTCTGTCCCACCTGCCAGCTCCCCACATGGGGACTTATAATTAATTATAAATGCTCAGCCTATAGCTTAGGCTTGTTTCTAATAGCTCTTATAACTTAAATTAACTCATAGTTTTATTAATTTATGTTCTACCATGTGGTTTTTACCTCTATCCCATTTTGTGTATCTGACTTGTTCCATATCTGGCTGGCTTCTCTGCCTTTCTTCTTCCCAGCATCCTCTGTGCCTGGAAATTCTGCTTGGCTATTGGCCATTCAGCTTTTTTCTTAAACCAATCACAGTGACATATCTTCACACAGTGTAAAGGAATATTCCACAACAGTCTCGTCTGGTTTTACTACTGTTGTTGTTTTGAGACCAAGTCTCTTTACATAGCTAACCCTGACTGTCCTGGAACTCATTATATAGACCAGGGTGTCCTGGAACTCACAGAGATCTGCCTGCCTTTGCCTCCCAACTGCTGGGATTAAAGGCATGTGCCACCACATCCAGGTTGCCTGTATTTGTTTGTGTTTTTGTTTTTATTTTATAGCAGTGATCCTCAAATGGTGAAAGGGGGTGTTTTGTGCTTCACAGGGGACATTCAGGAATGTCTAGAGAGTGTTTAGATATAAGGAAGTGAAGAAAGCCAGTGGCATCTATCTATTAGGCAGAGGCTAGAGACATCAGTAAATATCCAACTGTAAACAGGACAACTCCCTGGATCCTCCAGTAATGTGTACTTTAGCACAAAGTGTCAATATGGTGAGGTTGAGCAACTCAGGATTAGAGTATCATTGCTATTGTAGGAGCAGAAAATCTCAAGAAAAGACATAACAAGAGAACCATAAACTTATTTAATCAAAGTTTTATGTAACAAATGTATCTCAAAAATGGAGACCGTAAGACCACTGATGGAAAATTGTTTTTCATCCTTAATTTCAGCGAAGAATGAAGAATCATGTGGAAATGTGGTTAGACAGAGGGTTTTAGTCGAATGGCTCTGGACTGAGAGGGGACACTCAGAAAGGCCTGTCTGCTCAGATTGTTCACAGGCTCTTCTGTAGCATTCTGTAGGAAAAACTACTCTGGAACAGAGAAGAGTGGGGGCTTTCTTGGGGGAGAGAGGTCTAATTTGAACCGCCTTTGGGGAGAGGAACCCCTGTTTCTGACTCAAGTTAAGGCATTAAAAAGATGCAAAGATAGGGGATACAGAAAATTGTCAGAACCTTTTGTTGTTGCTGTGGTTTTGTTTTTGCTTCTGTGCCTTTTCAGTCTCCTTCAGTTCAAGGTTCTCAGGCTACCAAAGTGTCATACACTGAGTATCATTTTCTGAGCCACCTCCATCTAACTGAAAATACCAATAACTGCTTATTTTGAAGCATTATTATCAAGACATTGCCAATTCTCCCGGTCTCTGAATGTGTGATGCCAAATGCTGAAACTGCGTGTAGGAGAGTGTTCTGGAACTCCCTAAGGAAATCAGGAGCATCAGCTTTGTAATTTATTGACTATGTTTTATATGGCCCTAGACACACCATAGAGCCATAAAATGGAAGCCAATCCTTCCATGTTCAGCAGTTTGTAACACAGGCACACAGGTCTTCCTAGCAAAAATAAGCAGGTAAAGAATTAGAATCGTATTGAGAGAGCATGAAGAACATGATCCACAGGAAGAAAAAAAAAGAAGAGAAAGCACATTATTCTTACTATTTTCTAATATATTGGTTGGAAGAAAAATAAATTAGTTTCTTATCTGCATGGTCTCTACTATCGCGGTTCAGTTACTGATTTTTAACTAACCAGCTAACCTATTTATAGAAGGTTATTCCTTTTGTCTTGCAAGGCTGACACTGGCTGTGTGGCTCTATTTCATGTTTTTTTTTTAAATAATGGCTTAATAGTGGTAAAAATAGATGCTTTTTAAAGCAGGCACAACCTTGAGTGAGAATTGGATCACCCATTTTGAAAACCTTGTCACAGTTAGTATTGAAGAGAGCAAATACATGCTGTATGAAGCAGGTACAGAGCCCTTATTATCCTGCAGAGCGCAACTACAAACCGCACACATTCACATTACCCTAGAAAAATACCCTAGAGAAAACCCTGGAGGACTATCTAAGTCACATGCTTGCTGGAGGTCCTCCTCAACTTCTGCAAATTGTGCCAGCTGTAGGAAAATGTCACAATTAGTAGATGTCACATGAAACACATTCTTTGACAATCTGAAGGTCACAAGGGATATGGGTATAGTTCTCCTGTAATGAGTTTACTAAATCCATCAGAACCTGCCCCTTCAGCTGTATACTTTCCGTTAGTAAAAGAAAAAACATCGCATTCAAGAACAGTGGACACTTGCTCACACTGAAGATGTTCTGAAGTAAAGCTCATTCATATCTTTCTTCTTCTCGGGATCTGGCCCAGACTTTTCTGCTAACAGTGCACACTTCTGTGAAGTCACTGTGTCTGAGACTTCGTATGTTTATGACTGCAAGAATCTTGTGCTAATGAAGCTGACACACTGGGAGGAACTGAACTACATATGCGGGTGGGTGTGAGTTTCTTGGCATACCAACTGGTTCTGACTCAACGTGGGCACATGGAAACATCTGTTTCAAACCATTGTGGGAAAAATGTGGGGACTGGCCATAGGTTCTCTCTCACCAAGTGCTTGTCACTCACTCTTGACCCAAGAGAGATCCTCTGGACTGGGAAGGAAACAGAAGTGGTCTTGGCATCATATCCTTTCACAAAACAAAACCCATATCCTTATACTGTTTGAAGAATTTCTTCACAATATGAAAATTCTCCAAATTCTCCCCTTTGTTTATTTTTTAACTCCTTACCCAGTTTCACCATAGTTTGTGTCTACGTGACTGGGGCTCATTTATCAACATTTAGAAACTGACATTGCTGCATTATAATAGACTAAATCCCAGACTTTATTTAGATTTCACCAGTTTTCCTACTAATGTTCCTTTATTTGTTGTTCAGTCCAGAATCCCACGCAGGATAGCATGATGCATTTGCTTCTCATTTCTCCTAGTCATCCGTGTTGCCTTTTGATGACCCTCCTCTGCATTTTGTCTAAAACAACAAGCATCACAATGGGATCTTATGAAGTCTCCATCTTCAAGATAAATCCCTATTGTTGACAACACCATGCACTTCAGACACAGAGCCCAAAGACCCCTGAGCTAGGACTGACCTGAATCCCCCTCCCTGAGGACTAGCTTTCACAGTACCAGAAGGCTCCAGGCAAGCTTCCAAAGGAAGGAGGCAGCCCATAGTCCTACCCAGCTATGACGTCTATGAACCACATCAACAACCAGCATGGCATGATAACCCTGTGGGTACAACAGTGGCATGCATACCTTGGTGGTAACCAACAGCTCTCTAGCTGGACTTAAGATCCACTTAACAAGAGGAAAGGCATGTCTGGTACTGGAAACTTTACTAACTACTCAGTGCTAGTGAAGTCATGGTTACTGGAGGAGAATCTACAACCACTACTTTACTTATCCAGTACAATCCCTGTGGTAGTTTGAATGAAAATGGCCCCCATAGGCCCATATGGAGTGGCATTATTTGAAAGGATTAGGATGTGTGGTCTTGTTGGAGTAGGTGTAGCTTTGTTGGAGGAAATGTGTCACCGGGAGTGGGCTTTGGAGTTTCAGATGCTCAAGCTAGTATCTCTCTCTTCCTGCAGCCTGCAGATCTGGATATAGAACTCTTGGCCCATTCTCCAGCACCATGTCTGCCTGCAGTACCATCATGCTTCCCACCATGATGGTAATGGACTAACTCTCTGAACCCGTAAGCCAGCCCCAATTAAAGGTTTTCCTTTGTAAGAGTTTCCATGGTCGTGGTGTCTCTTCACAGTAATAGAAACCCTAACTATGACAATCTCTAGCAATAATCTATAAACATTTGTCCTTATACCCACAGATAAGTATAGTAATCACCCCTCATCAAGGAACATTTTCTTTGAAACAGATGGACACCACTACAGAAAACCACAACCAATCAAAATGCAGAGTTGTGGAGCCCAGTCACAAAGGATACATCTGCAAAATACTCCCATACCTAAGGCTCAATGAACATTATAAAAGAGGGGCTTGAAAGACACTAAGAGCTAGAAGATCAGGAAGATTGTGTCTCCTAGTAATATCAGTATCTACACCCATAAATTCTCACCAACATGACTGCCCAAACACGATCTGAACAAGTATAAACCAGTGGATATGCCACACTAGATAGGAAAAAGTCCGTGAGGCCTAAACCCTACACAAAGAACTACAGACAACTGAAGAAAGCTGGGAGAGGGAGAGGCAGTCTTCCCCAGGGAAGAGTACAATAATTGGCTGTCCAGTGCCAACTGGTCAGCCCTGGAAATATACAAATACATTATTCTAGCTGAACAGGTTATATTTATGAATATATATGTATGCATATACATACACATACATGCATGCAACAAAAATTAGTGAGAAAAAAGGCCGTGAATTTGAAGGAGAGTGGGGTGGGGTATATGAGAGGGTTTGGAAGGAAGAAGGGGAGAAATGTTGTAATTATATTACAATCTCAAAATTTTTAAAAAAAATGATTTAAAAACAAGAAGTCTCCACTCAATACCAGGTATGGTATTGCATGCTTCTCATCCCAGTACTTTGGACATAGACGCAGGGGGATCAGGAATTCAAAGTCATCTTTGGCTACATATCAAATTTATAGCAAGCCTAAGATACATGAGACTGTGTTTCAAAAAACGATAATAAAAAAGAAAAAATATTTTCTGCCATATGTGGTGGCACCCAGCATTTGAGTGATAGGAATAAATGGATCAGGAGTTCTAGGCTAGCCTTAGCTATGTAGTAAGTTTGAAGCTAGCCTCAGCTACAGAAAGACCATGTCTTAAAAAAACAAACAGAAACAAAAAGAACTCTCCAACCTCTCAACTATACAACAGAGCTGCCTCAGTTGAAATATTCAATCAAAAGGCTCTTGTAGGCTACCTTTTTATCCAATTAAAACTATCACCTGCCATTTTACCCCCCTCTTTCTTCCAACAGAATTTCATGTGTCCTGGCTGACCTCAAACTTGTTGTTTAAGGATGTTCCTGAACTCCTGGTCCTCTCCCTCTTGACTGCTGGCATTATTTGTGCCTAGTTTATGCAGTGCTGGGAATCAAACCCAGTACTTTTTATCTGCTTGGCAAGCACTCTACCTATTGAGCCTAATCTAATGGGTTTCTTCTCCATGAATTTTGTTGCTATTCTCACGTACAATGTTCAGTTCTATCTGCTGTGTGAAACAAAGTAAGAGTTTATCAGGCAATGGGAAGGACTGTACTAGGAGAAACAAGGTTCCCAAAACTAGACTTCTGGATTGGTAAGGAATGGAAGTGTGGTCCAGACTAGGCTTAAACATATGAGGGGTTGTTGAGACAGTTAGATGACTGTTTCCAAAGAGTTCATCTGTAAACCACCTGGAAGAGGCTTGGTGCACAGCAATAGAAAGTGGAGCATGCAACAGGACCATGGGTATAGTAACAGTGTGGCTGATGGACAAACGGGCAAGTGAAGAACCAGGATGGTGATGGGGTAGTTTGTTAAAAAGAACATGAATTGGTCCATTTTACCTGAAAAACCCAGGCAGGGTCCTGGCTGAGTCTCCAGAGCTTAAGTTCAAAGTATCACTCGCAGGGTGTGCCCAAGTCAAAACCATACAGAGCAAGCTAGCCAGAGTTCAAACTGTGAGATACCTGAATACCAAAGATCCTGATTATAGGACTCCAGCCATCAGAGTCAGAGTGAGGTAAGAACAAGGCCAAACCCATATAACTTGAAGTTGAGTCACCTTCCTTCCTGAACAAGAGATACTAAGTTACCCTGTGAATAATATTAATCTAATTCAGGGTTTCTCAACCTCAGCAGAAGTGGGGAGGCAGGTATTCTGTAAAGCATGGAGTACTTGGTAGCCTCAATTTACAAAATGTTCATAGAATCCTCTCCTTAAGTTATAACAAGGGAAAATGTCTCCATGTCAGGGGAAATGGTTAAGTAGGTAGGAATGCTTGCATCACAAGCATGAGGACCTGTGCTCAAATTCTTAGAAAACACACCAAGAAGCCGGGAATGATCATGTATGCTTATAACCTCAGCACTGGGGTGGGAGGGAAGAGGCAGGACAACTCCTGGGGCTTGCTGTCTACCAGCGCCAGCCTAGCTCTAATCAGGAAGATTCTGTCTCAAGAGGATAAGGCAGAGGGTGATAAAGCAGGACATTTGATGTCCTCCTCTGGCCTCTATGGGCAGACACATCCACACACATTTAGGTACATCCAACACTTTCTCTCTCTCTCTCTCTCTCTCTCTCTCTCTCTCTCTCTCTCTCTCTCTCTCTCTCTCTCGACATTATCCTATGTCCTCTGGGGATGCAATCAAACCTGCTGATGAAAATTTATTGATCTAAAATGAGGCAGATCCAGTGGAGGCATTAAGGAGCCTCAATTTTAGTAGACTCTGTGGGAGAAAGAAACTAGGTCAGTTACTTCATCCCAGCAAAAGAAATCCAGAGCAGTGATGTACCTAGAAAAGCAACAGGAACTCGACAATCCCTTTAAAAAGAGCCACTGGACCTGGCAGGTGTTAGAAACGTTTGGTCTTAAATACTGGTAGTCTTGGATATTAAATTGCTTTGTCCCATATAAACAATACATGTAGAAGGAATGAGTGGGTATTAACTGACTTAAGGTCAAATGTCATTTAGTTATGTAAAAAATGGTGCATAAAGCGAAAAGAAAAAATGAATTCATTGTTTTCACACAGTGAAAACCTATGTAAGTGTCAACATTAAAATATTTTTGCTGAATGTAGGACATGAAGCAATGTTTTATTGATGTCACATAAAGGCACTGTGTGGGATTTTAGGTTTCTTTTGACAAGGTCTCCCTAGGTAACACAGACTGACCTCAAACCCACAGCCTTCCCACCTCATTCTTTTGAATATTAGGATTGCAGGCATATGCCACCAGACCCAGCTTTTCTATTTTCGGATCTAAGAAAATGCTCGTCACATTAAGCACTTTGGTTGGCTGACTCATTACGTTGTGTATATTCAGCCTATACTTCACCAATGCTCTGTGTGGATTTGATATTTGGGAATAAACTGGCAAGGAGCAGTGCTGTCCAAACACTTGGCTGCTTAATTCAATGTGGGTTTCATAGTTCTGTGCCACATTATAACACTACTTTTTTTTACTTTTTAAAATTTATTTTCTTGCTTTTTTTCCTAATCCGACTTTCCCCTCTCTCTCCTCTCTCCCCTCTTCTCACTCCTTTTCCACCTCCCCCCTCTATTCCCCCCATATACTCTCCCTCCACTGTTTCTTTCCAGATACAAGCAGGCATCCAATGGGTATCAGCAAGCCATGGTATGTCAAGCTGCAGTGAGACCAGGCACCCTCCTCCACCAAGGTTGTTTGAGGCAATCCAGCAGGAAGAATGGGTCCTAACAGCAGGCAACAGAGTCAGAAACATCCCCTGCTCTCACTACTAGGAATCCCACATGAAGACCAAGTTACACAATTGTAATATATGTGCACAGGGCCTAGGTCAGTCTCATGTAGGCTCCCTGGTTGTCAGTTCAGTCTCTGTGAGCCCCTATAAGCCCAGATTAGTTGATTCTCTGGGTTTTCTTGTGGTCTCCTTGACCCCTCTGGCTCTCAAAATCCTTCCTCCCCCTCTTCTGCAGGATTCCCCGAGCTCCACCTAATGTGTGGCTGTGGGTCTCTGCATCTGTTTCCATCAGTAGCAGGGTGAAGCCTCCTCTCTGATGACAGTTGGGCTAGACACCAATCTATATGTATTATAATAGTATTCTTGTGCTTGGCAATTTCTAAAATGGCTCCCACGCTCCTTATCTCCTGGAGCTCATGTCCTCCCTTGAGTGAGGGCTGGTTGTATTGGTTTGCTGTTGGCAAATAGAGTGTAATGGAAACAATGGGCTACAAACCCCTATATTGTCTTCTAAAGACTGCTACCTTAGTTGGGATTCTTTTCCACTCATTTATTTTGCTCTTTCAAGTAAAAAGCATGTTGTAAACTGCCCTACATAAAGACTCACATGGCAAGAAACAGAAGAAGGCCTCTAGCCAAGAGCTAAGAATGAACTGAGGCCCCAGTTCCACAGCCTGTGAGGAGGTAAATCCTGCCTATAATTACTTCAGTGAACTTAGAAATGGTGCCGCATCCACTTGAGCCATGAGGTGACTGTTGCTTTTACTGCATTCTATGAGAGCTGCTGAGCCTGAGGGCCCAATGAAGCCATCTCCAGATGTTTTTGAGATAGTGAGTGTTGTGTTATGTTGCTGAAATTTTGGGTAGTTTATTGTGAACCAAAAGATGATTAAGACATACTCTAGTGTGACTCTACACTTAGATCTGTGGCATCATAGTAGGTCCTCAAAATCAGCAATATCCAGCTATGAGGGAAAAGCTACTGAAGTTAAACTCCAGTTCCTAGGGAATAGAGAAGTGCCTTGAGGTAAGGAGATGGTAAATGGCTGTGCCAGGCTGAAGTTAATGCTGCTGGGAAATCAAAGAGAATTTATTTGTAGCTTGGGAACAGAACGTTTATCATTTCCAGAAAGAAAATGAAAAGACTCACAATGTTTAGTTTGCTCAATGGGTGGGCAGAAGCAAGCACAAAAACAAGACATGCTGCTAGACATCAGGTGGATTCTGCATCACACAGTCGGGAAAGGGAACCGAAAATAAAAAAGATCTAGTGTTCCAAGAGCACCCAGGACTCATGAGATAAAACTGTGATAGTAGTGTCAGATTGAAACAAACCGTTTGAGTATAGGCGGGAAAGACACTGCTGTCTTCATTGTCTCCATTTCTCTTCTCACTAGCAGTCCTTTCCACACATTGAGCTTTTATAAATAAAGTCTCAGTGCAGTGAAAACAGGAAATTGGTGGAACTTTATAACTTCACTTGAAGTCTGCAGAAATAATCTGCTACATATTTCTAAAATCACATTTGTGTTAGTGACAAATGATATGTGTAGACTGGGTTTGAAAGTTCAAGGCACATACTAAGGAAACTTTCTAGACAATCACTACATTCACTAGAATTTGCCACTCTAAGTGTGGCCCACAGCTTTCTTAGCTTTGGGGCTTCATGTGAAACAGAGACCTGTTTCTGACTCCTCAGGTAAAGTTGCTTGCCATGAGCCTAGTGAGCTGAGTTCCGTCCCCTGGTCCCACATGGTAGGAGGAGAAAACTGACTCCTGAAAGTTATCCTCTGTCCTCCAAAAGCTTTCAGTACAAACACACACACAGTAAAATTAAATTAAATTAAATATAAAGATGAAAATAATTTTTAAATAGAAAGGGAGGGAGGGAAAGAGAGACAATGAGAGAGACAGAGACACAGAGATAGAGACAAAGAGGCAGAGACACAGAGGGACAGAAAGGGGCAGAAAGAAAAGGCAGCTGCTCCGTCAACAGCCAGCTCCTCTCCCTGTTCGAGAACCAGGCCAGGAACTTGACTTTCTCTCCCTCCAGGAATCTGTGTCTGGGACTCACTGTTCTGAACTGCTTTCAGAACTCCATGTATGTGCTTCTGTTTAACAGTTGTTGGTCTACAAACGCTCAAGGGAGCAGACAATCTGCTTTACCCCTCATTTCTCCTTCTATTGCACCAGAAATCAATTTCTGTATTTTATCAGACAAGTGGAGATGGGACCCAGCAGAAAAGCAGCTGGTAGAAAGCAAACTAGCAACAAGGTCAATATTCAGTCCGTGTGCATCAGTATGTCTGACCAGATGAGAGTATATCCACATTCAACAGCTTAGAGCCAGTAAACACATAAATATCACCTTGAGCCACCCAGGTCCCCTTCCCAGGAAGGTGCAGGTTGAGTCGACTCAAGGACTCAACTTTGTGTCCCATGCCAATGTGCCATCCTTAGGTAAAGATCATACTTAGGATTCAGATGACCAGGATTTCTGTCAGGCTCCATCATTACTCATCTCATCATGAGGTTTTAGTTTTTTCACCCATATAACCTGAAGTTAAAAGTGTTTGTGTTGTGTTCTGCACTGTGCACAATAAATAATGTGATTATTTTAGGATTTCTCACTAGCAAATAATTGATTTTTACATCCATCCCTTATGTCACCTTCTTCCATCTGCCAAGACACATTCTTGTCCCTCTGGCCCATAGAATCGTCCAGAACATTCACCTATGGTTTGGTAGCAGAGAAAATTGGTTGGTTGAGGAGTCTTCTTTGGGGTATAATCATGGGCTTGTAGAGGAGTGTTTGATTTATTAGCACACACTACATTTTAAAAAGACATTTTCCAACACACATTTCTTCATCTTTCAAAACAAAGGAGTCAAGCATTGGTCCATTCAGTCCATCTCAGTGCATATGACCAGCTCAGTTGCTGTCTTTCACTGGTGTGCTGGCCTCCCTTGGGCTTTGCATGTAAATGGTGTATGTTTTGAATTTTACTTAGGTTTAGTATATATAATTCATTGTTATATGAAATTTAGAGTTCATTGAGTTTCCTGATAAATGTGGCCATTGTGGATCTGCCGTACTGCTTTCCTACTTCTGATTTGCTGACCCAAACCTAACTGGGTATGAAAGCTGCAGAGAGATCCTGACATTACTGAGCTGCCAAGACTATAAAGGACTTGATTCTTTTCTACCTGAGGACACTGCCTCATGCCTTCAGCTATTACTTCTTTTCTGAATAGTTTCCCCAAGTCTTCTCTTTACAACTCAAGACTCTTAGACTCACTTGCCTACTGGGCAACTAGAACGCCCCTTCTGGACAGTTTTATACATGGCAT
>LZPO01057484.1:1121804-1138770 GCA_001675575.1 Neotoma lepida
ACTTCAGAGAGGATCATCTCAGTGGGGCAGGGGGAACTCATGCATAGGTTAATCTGACCCTGAACTCTATAGGTAAAGTGATGGATCTTGGGTGACGTAGTCACCTGGATGTGTTCAATGACTAGAGAAACTATATCTAAGCTGTCTGTATTTTTGAACGTGTGCAATAAAATTCAGCACTCTTTGGCCCTGTGTCCACCTCCTCTGCTGGCCCAACCAACTCCACTACTGCAGTGCAAGAATAGCACACATGACTTCTTTAAGGTGACATCGTTCGGATGCTTGGTGGCTTTTCAGATATGCATATCCTTGATCACTGGGGCAGTTTCACAGGTGTTCTTAAAGTAAACATGAAGATTTGAACCTCTTGATTTACATGACTGTGTGTATGTATGCACGTGTGTGTGTGTGTGTGTGTGTGTGTGTGTGTGTGTGTGTGTGTATGGGTGTATGCTTCACAAATGAAAGAAAATATGTAGTACTTTAGACCAAGGCTTCTTAAACCTTTTCCACCCGTATCTGCTTTTTGTTTAAGAACTATTCATGTGGCTTTGGGTGGGGATATAGGCATATGAAACACGTATACAGATCATGCACTTACTGATGATAAATCAAGAGGAAGCTTATTTTAAAACAATTGTTTGGTATACATATATAATTTTGACAGTTATTAAAATGAAAACAAATCTACATACTAATGAGATGGATATCCTTGCTTATTTTTTACATAAATAATTAAATTTTGCCAGAATATTTGTTAGCCCAGGACATAAATCATCTTCAATGTTTTTCAAAGTTGATTGATATTTCGATTTTATAGTCATCAGTACCAAGAATGCCATAAAAATATGTACTACAAAATTGCAGGAGCATGTTTAGGGTCATTTCACAAATTGCTAAAAAATTCTGTCATAAACCTTAGCCAAAATTCACTGAGCATTTTTTATAAAACTCTATTACCTCAAATAGAAATTTTTAAAGTTAAATATTCTAATGCAATACAATCCAAAAATAAAATCATTTGATACTGGTAATGCTGAGGAACGACAGTAGGAAAACATTAAAAATCTTTGTTTTCCATAATTAAACAACATGTTTTCATAAGAGCACAAAACATTGTGTGCACAGTAAAAACACTGCAATTCCTAGCATACAATAAATAGTCTAGACCCCAAGTTGATATGTTTCAAGCAACATTTGTTGGAGATGCACTGGTGTGAAGATCTGTGCAGTGAAAGGAGTATCTGTTGTGTGGTCAGGCCCAGGCTATAATGAAGTTGCACTATGCAGCATGGGCTAATGCTGCCAGAAATATCTTGGAGTCATCATTTGTTTGATTTTGGATTAATTTTTTGTCACTGCATACTCAGAAACCTTCTACTATTGCCGAAGTCTTTCTAAACTTCCACATTCAGTTCAAAGATTCCATGTAGGGTCCTGATCCACTGTTTTAGAAGCTGGGCTCAGGGCTGGGAACATGGCTCAGTGGTCAAGAGTGCTTCAAGAGAGCCTGAATTTTGTTCCCAGCACCCACATCAGGTGGCTCACAACTGTAACTCCAGCTCTACAGTATCTGATGCCCTCTTCTGACTTCAATGGGCACTTGCACACAGACAACATGAATTCACAAGGACACACATACATACATATAAAAGAAAAAAATTAAAAAGAAGCTGGGTTCTAGACTAGAGTCTCTCCAACTCAGCACTCTTGATACTTTGGGTTGCATCATTCTTTGCTTTGAGGATTGCCATGATGCTTAGCAGCAGCTCTGCTCCCCACCCCCCACTACATACTAGTAGCATTTCTTTCTCTGAAAACAGTCAAAACTGTCTACACAGATATTGTCACATCTCCTGGAGGACATCTTCCCACCCTGACACACACACACACACACACACACACACACACACACACACACTGTCTTGGCTAACACACATGGACTGATAGAACAGATGGTTAAGTTCGGGAGTTGGAGGTTCAGTTCTGAAATGAACCGCAAGGAATGGAAGAACCGTTTAATAGCACATCTTCAGACTAGAAGGAAAACTATTGATGTGGCTCATATTGTAGGCTTTGTAGGATTATAGGCATATAAACTAAATTGCTCTTACTTGTTTGCAGCCTATGTTTAATATAAAAATTCATGGTCAAATTATTTATATAATATAAAAGACCTATGTCATTGAAAGAAAAAAAAGCTAATTATTACTTTTCTAATCCTTTTTGTTTCTGCTCCCACTCACATGGGCAGCTCTTCTCCTCCATTCTCCACTTCTCTACAGAGAAATGTTCTAGCCCTGTGGTGTCTGATGGGCTAGTCACTAGCTACATGTGACTTAAGGTATTTAATCTCAGGGCTAGAGAGATGGCTCAGCACTGGCTGCTCTTGAAGAGGGCCTAGGCTCAATTTCTAGCAACTCACATGGTAGCTCACAAGCAACTGTAGCTTCATTCCCAGGAGATCCAATGCCCTTGTCTGGCCTTCACAAGCACCAGACATGCACATGGTGCATAGACATACATGCAGACAAAACACCCATACATATAAAATGTAAAAATTTAAATTTACAAAAAAAGATACTTAATCTGATTCCAACTGCCTGCTCCAAACCCTTCTGTAATTCCTAATCTCCTTTGTATAGCTCATGCCACTGTAGGAAAGACCAGGCTTGCCTTGAGTCTTGGCACATGTTGTTTTCTTTGCCATGGGTGCCCTTTCTCTAACCATTTCACTTGGCACACTCATACTTCATCTTCAGATTCAATTCAAATGTCTTTTCAAACTCCTCCCACTCCAGCTCTCTGGATCCCAAACAATCGTTCCATTCACTGTTGCCCCAGAAACTTGAATGTCTATCATATACTGGTCAAGTCTTACTATAAGTACTTGTTTCCATATCTACCCTGAAACTAAGAGTAACTCAAAGTCAAGGACAGGCTTTATTCTCCTTTGTATTACCAAAGGCTGTCAGGAAAGAAAAGGGTTGTATTACTGTGTAGAAAGTTTGCATCTGCTCAGAGCAATAAGAATAAGAATATATAGTGATATTTGACCCATTATATGGAGAACGAAACTGAGACTTAGACACCTTTTCCAGAATCACATAGTTGTTGGTGTACAGATATGAATTGGGATCTTTGAACTTAAAGCTACATATGCATTTTTTTTGGACTTCAAATTATCCATCTTCAGAAAAATAGCTCCATATTGGAAGGGTTGCTTAAGAATTCCCCCATATTGCTCATCCTTGGTTCTGCATTCCTTTGTCAGATGAATCTTGTACAAAAGGGCACTGTGGAGGAACTGTTGTGAATATGTTAATTTTACCAGATGTGCTCCCAGTGGAAGTCATATTTAAAATATTTTTTAAATAGCCATGGTGGCCCAGGCTTAGAATCCCAGCACTTGGGACATAGAAGTAAGGGGAACAGATGTTTAAGGTCATCTTCAGCTACACTGCAAGTTTATACTATTTGGGGGTCTCTGAGACCACCATGGCCATCAGAGTAACAATCTGAGGGAAGGAAGAAGGTAGTTTGGTTCAACATGATTCAGTCGCCAGTGTTAGTTCAAACTTCAGGAGTCTGGCCCTGAGTAGTTTATTTTAGACATGTTTAAGCACAACACAATTTAGTGAAAACTTTTCTGGTGATAATTAACTCAATTCTATGGGTACAACAAAGCAAACATAAATCTCCTAGAGGAGCAAAGTAAGCTAACTAAAGATCAGATGTGACTACATTGAAACTCTTTGTAAAGTAGATGTGACACCTTCCATAAAAATGCATTCTATAAGATTGACTATATGCGACCCCTTCCATAAATATAATTTCTATAGATTGAGAAAAACAAACTCACAGTAATGGTCTGTGGGAGGATATGGTATGGAATAGTCTTGGACACACAGATAGTGTAAAGGTCACCAGGCTATTATCCACACCCACTCCCAGCCTTCTGGGCAGATAACAGGTTATGCATCCCTTTCTTGAAAGGACAACGGCTGTGGGATGGTCTTTCTGTACTATGTGAATATGTGTTGCTACTATTGGTTAATAAATAAGCTGTTTTGGCCTATTGTAAGGCAGGATAAGCCCAGGCGGGAAATCCAAGAGAGATGCATAGAAGGAAGAGCAGAGTCAGGGAGACACCAGCCTACCACCAAAGGAGCAACATGTCAGCAGACTGGTAACACCACAGCCACATGTGTATAATCTAAAACATAGATTAATAGAAATGGGTTAATTTAAGATATAAGAGCTAGCTAGTAAGAAGCCTTCCATAGGCCATACAGTTTGTAAATAATATTAAGCCTCTGAATGATTATTTACAAGCGGCGGCAGGATTAGGAACTGGCAGGAAGGATACAGAAAAGCTTCTAGCTACAGGACAACCCTGTGTGTTTAATATCCCAGGCTCCTCTAGTGCTTATCTGTGAGCTCAAAGATCTCTGTGCCTCCTTGTAAGACTAGCCCTGGCTGTTTGAGACTTTGTCTCAAAAAGTAGCAAGCAAAAAATAAGTCATTTTTTTCTGAAGTTGTAGAACATAGAGAATAAAGACATACTGAAACAGACTCTTTCTACGTTGTCTAAACTCTAGCCCTTCCCCCTCTCTTCTCACCAGCCCACTGGAGGTGCCCTATTACACACAGTCTTCTCTTGCTTCTATCTTGCCTGGACCTCTGTTGTGGAGGGCTCTAGGGATTTACTCTGGGTCTTCTCTCTTCTCTGCATACTCAACAGGGCAAACTCATCCCATGCATTGCCTTTAAAATGTTCAATACCAGAATTCTAGGTTGGTAAGACAATGGTTGAGGGATATCCCTAAGTGGAGGCTTTTGAGCACTGTGATCTCAACATGACCCAAAGAGATTTTTTCCTTTGGCAGTTAGGTTTTCTCAAGTAAGCCTCACAACTCAGTGAATGATGTTACCTACTCACTGCACAAGTTGTTGTTTTTATATTATTTTAATTTGCTGCAATGTTAGAGATTGTGTGTGCTAGGCAAGCACTCTGCAACCAAGCTATATTCTCTCAAGTCATTGCTCTTAATTTCTGTTTTATGCTTTCTCTCACCCTCCACACACAGTCCTACGGGAACACCAAGTCCAGTGAATTCAATTTCCAAAACACTTCTCAAATCTGTCCATTCGTCTCCATGTCCACCTGTGTCACCACTGTTTGTCACTCTTGTATTAACAAGAGCTTCTTTTAGCCTTCTCTGCTACTGCATGAAAAATTTTGAAAAACTGTAAATCGTATCACATTACCTCAAGGCTCAAATCTCTCTAATAACTTCTCACACTTGGATGAAAAAAACACCCTTCCTCAATCTAGCTTTTAAGGTCCTTCAAAAGCTAGCCTCTATCCACCTTTGAGATCTCATCCAGTCACCCATCAGACACTGCAATGGCATGCAGCCTCGTTACAGTTCTTCCTGCTCCCGCCACTCCTATACTTCTTCTCAATTAAGGGCCTTAGCTCCAACTGATCCCTGTGACCTGGAATGTGCCTCCTTCCCTGACGTTCTTATGGCTATCTTGTCCTTGTTTTTAGCATGCCAGCTTCAATGTACTCTCTCCAGAGAGGTTTCCCCGAGCACTTTGTCCAAATGAGCCTTGTTTTTCTTGTATATTGCCTTTGTTCCATGAGAGGAGGAACTGGACTGATTTTGTTGAAGACATGCCTGGTGTCAGCAATCTGGGAAAGAAGATAAGGCCCCTATGGGGAGGGGGGGGTCTCAAGAGCTTAGGTCATACTGGAGCATTAGGGCCAGGAGCTTGAAAGGCCACATTGAGTGCAGTACTCCACTTCCTGCCACACATTTCAACTTGAACGGGATTGTGACAAGAGCAAAAAAACAAATCTTTGTTATTATTGGCCATAGAATCTCACAGTGGTTAACCTCTCCTGGCAAACACATTGTCTGCTGCTTAGGATTCCATTTAATGTCTCTTTGCCTCACTATATGTTAAGCAATGTTGAAAGTCAACTCATTCACCTCCTCTGAGAAGTCCTCCTTGACTTCCCTGGCTGGTTTTCACATTCCCACAATACCACGTATACTGATTGATTATTTCCCAACCACATTTTATTACATCCTGTTTCCCTCAGGGGACTGTGTGTTTGTTGAAGTCTGAAACCATATTTTATTCTTGTTTGAGTCTTCCTGGCCTGTCAGGGTATCTGGCAGCACGGTAAAGCTTTGGTTCACAAATAAGCTTTGGGAAGTTCAGACCTTGATGGAGGACAACAACGTTTTGTGCAACACTTAAAAGTATTAGAAGTAGTAGGCAAGGAAATACAAAGTGGAGAAACATTTTCTGAGCATGAATTTATTTGGATGAAAACAAACTTTGGAGTTATTAGATAAGTACACAATAATCATTAAATAATTTTAAATACATTTTAAAATTAGGGCAAATTCTAGAGGGAAAAAAAATCCCTGCGAAGTTCCTTTCAGTGCTTTAGATCTAAAGAATAAATACTGAATGAGCAAATGAATGCACAAATGAGAAGAAACACTCCTGCCAGCTAACATTTCATAATTCTATGACCTGATGAGTGGGAACACCTATTAAGTTATTTTTAAACCTTGACAGTGACATTGTAGAGATTTACGTTGAGAACCAGCCATTATGGCGTCAGAACTCACACAGATTGCTTTCATCAAAGCTTCCCTACAAACCAGTGAACTATGAAGACCATTGCTTTAGCGCCCACTCCCCAGAGTGGACGAGACACTCATGTGCCTCCTGGCAGTTTTCAAGGTGCAGGTTTATTGTGTTTTAGGTTCTGTGCATTGCTTCAGGGGACAGATGGTTAATCGCCTTTCTTTGGGCACTAACACACCCCCAGAAAAGGTGTGAGGAGGCACTGGGGGTAAGAGGACCCTCTCACACAGCAGGCCTGGTCTCTCACAGAGTTGGGATTGTTGACCCACTGATTGGGTCTGAAAGCCTTTTCAGCCACACAAAACCTCCAGTTTCTCTATTAGCATATCAGAGGTGGCCGCAGTGGTGGGAAATGCTTCAGCCAACAAAAGACACAGCTCAGCGGCATTGTCTTATTGGTGCTTACAGAAGCAGAAAAAATGATCATCTGGCTAAGGCTGCTGTGATGGACAGATGTTGACATATTTTGGGGGGCGACCGACGTCTTCCACTCCCCCACCCTCCCGACACCACTTGATCCTTTCTGAAGACTGCAGCTGGGTCCCCTCCCCCGGCATAGCTCCTTCACAAGGAAAAACCACGCCCCCACCTCTCTTTTGCTAAAAGGAAGACACAGTTTCAGCTGTAACAAGAAGGAATTTGTTTCCACTCCACCCCTGGACTTGAAACTTTTATTTGAACTATAACTTGATGACAAATAGGAGAGTCCTTTGCCAGGGACTACGACTGAATGCCTGCTCATGTCACAGAGCCTGTTCTCAGGAATCAGCCATCTTAGACTCATATTGGAAGGGGGAAAAGATGCTTAGTAGAAATTATAACTTTACGTGCTGATTAGGGAGATAGGGATCAGTATCCTATGCTCCGTTGGAATGGCTTATGTCCAGAGCAAGTTTGTCCCCAAGGAATACTGGATAATGTCTGGAGACACTTTTTGTTGTGGGAATCTGACAAGCCAGGGAAGCTAAATATACTGCTATGCATTTACTTGGCTTAAAATGTCAATAGTGTCATTCCTGGGAAATTAATCTATAGCAATGATTCTCAACCTGTGGGTCTCGACGCCTTTGGGGGTCAAATGACCCTCTCAAGAAGGTTGCATATCATATATCCTGTGTATCAGATATTTACATTATGATTCATAACACTAGCAAAATGACAGTTATGAAGTAGCAATGAAAATAGTTTTACAGGTGGGGGTCACCACAACATGAGGAACTGTATTAAAGGGTCACAGCATTAGGAAGGTTGATGACCACTGGTCTACAGTCTTCTTTATGAACATAATTCACAAATTCTTACATAGACTGATACTGATAAATAGGCATTTTATCAATAAGGTGCTTAGCTCCATCCCTATATTCATTACATTAGGGTTCTGAACAGTGTTAGACAAAGAAATCAATTTCAAATTATAATCTCTCATCTTTGGCTGCATCATTGAGAGATTTAACCTAACTAATGGGTGTCAAATTTTAGAAAATTGTATATTGAGTAAGAGAGGTGAAAATGCAGTAATTTGACTTTCTTATAGAAAAAAATGTTTCTTTAACTTCATGCTCAATTGAGTCTTAAATATACTCCAAATGTAATAAAATTAGGTTGAATAGTTCTTCCTCCTCAGTTGAAAATAATTTATAGCCTTTTAGAAAATGACATGTTGGAGTGCATTATACATTTGTTCAATTAGATGGATAGATAGATAATCAAGTTTATATAAGAAACTACAGGTTGCAGTAGTTTAAGTTTGATATCATGTTTGTTTGGTTCTAAATTTTCCATTCAGTATCTATAACTTAGAATACTTTTAATCAAATTAATGCATATAGCATATGCATAGATCAGCAGATACAGAGACAGAAATGTATATTATATTTCTTAGATGCAAGTTGTTCTACACATTTATCAAAAGGCTCCAGATTAAAAGCACTAAGCAATATTCATCACCTTATTATAGTCATTGTTATTTGATGTTAATTGTTGTCTTTTTTGAAGGATAAAGTGCAAGTTAGCCAGAAAAATAATCACAGATGATTATAATGGTTATTATAAAACAGAATATGAAATGGAGACCAGCTGGGTATGGTGGCATATGCCTGTAATTCCAGCACTCAGTAGAGACAAGAGGATCAGGAGTTCAAGGTCATATTCAGTTACAGAGTGAATTCAAGGTCACCCTTGGCTATACAAGATCCTGTCTCAAAACAGAAAGTCCAAAAGGAAACAAATATATAGCAAATTAATTTCCTTAATTCACCTTTAAATATCCTTTGTTATAGGCTGGTTGATATATAGTTCTTTTGTTCAAATTTGTTATTAAAATCACCTGATTGATTAAGAATTAAGCCCAAGGCAATTAAAATAATTTAGTTATGCTCTCTGGTGAAGGTATTTCACCACTGGTTAACATTTTTTTTTCTATAAAACATAGTGTCACATATTCTACCACAGTCGTTGATGTTAGAATTAATTGGGCCCTAAAGTCATACTCATTTCTGTGAACTGAAGTTCCCAGAAAAAAAGAAAATCTGCACCTGTGTTAAAAATTGTACAAGGCCAAATGACTGAGCTTTGTGATTGTGGGAAGTCAGAACATTGCAGATCAGAGGCAAATTATCTTTGGATATTTTTAGTCTCTTTGAAAGCCATTCATTATCTACTCTTGTCTGCTTTAACAGTATTGTGATTACCAAAACCTTTAAAAATGTCTTTTTAGCAGACCACTAGCTTCCACCAACCTAAAAGCTAAGAATATCACCAGAAAGCACCTGAAATCTATAGGAGATGCTTTCTTGCTGTAAGCAGCTTACCTGTGGTCCCTGCCAATGTATTTGGTAAATGCTTTTATATTTGACTTTGTCTTTTCCATAACAAACAAAATCTCATGTAACTACTTCCATAGTGGAACTCATCTTTCCGGACTACCTGAATCCCCATTCCCAAGCCATGTTCGCTCATGCTTGGCTTGAGAACAGGCTATTGCTTACTCACTTTTCACTGAGAGCTATGTTTTGTTAACAATTTTTAGTCTTCACTAGACTGTTTGAAGCAGAATATCAGAGGCTGAGCCATTACTATTATAACTAAACAAAACTACCACCAGCATCACCACTACCACCACCATCACCACTACCACCACCACCATCACCACCACCACCACTACCACATACACACACTTACACTCTCACACACTCACACACTCACAAACTCACAACTCAGTCATCCATACACTCAAACACACACACACACACACACACACAGAGGGCAATTCTAAAGCAGACTGTGTTAAGCACAGAGCTGGCAGGTAAAGTAGGAAATTATCAATTCAGGCAGGGTCATTTCCTGTCTTAGTTTTGCAAAGGTGGTGGTACAGGGATGGATGAAAAGAATACCTTGGGCATGAGACCATATACCTGGATTCATGGTTGAGAGTGCCACCATCGATGGTGAGAATTCCTTAAAGAACCAAGAGCAGCAGCAGAGTATACCAACATTGGCAGAATCACCCCAACCCAGACACTAAAATCCCCAAATCAGAAACTGCTCAAGATCTTTATAGGAAAAAAAAGAAAGAAGAGACAGAAAAAAAAATCTATTGTTGCATAACCTTTTTACAAAAACTATGTTAAAATGTGAAAAACAGGTGAAAACACCACTTGATGATCTTGGTTTTCAACAATTAAAAAATAGTTACATAAAAGCCAAACTATTTGATTTTAGGTAACGATTGTCACAAGAGAAATCTCACATATTTCCTCAACATATGTGAGACTCTGGATTTAGTCATCAGTACGAAGGAGGAGGGGGTAGAGGAGCCAACAATAATAATAAAAAAACATAGCATTTGCATACAAGTTACATACATCTTCCCCTCTAAGTCATCTCTGGACTACTTATAATACTGAATACAATGTCAGGGCTGTCTAAGTGTTTATAGCGTACTGATTAGGAAACAATTATCAGAAGAGTCTGTATGTGACAAGGCATTCTTTTTTCAAACACTTTCATCTGCAGTTGGTCGGGTAGGCAGATACAGAACTGTCCTCCTCGGTCGTGGAGGACAGACTGTAAAACAAGAATGCTAGCCTCCATCCCTTCATATTCTAAGTTCTGCCTCTTTCACCACAGGCTATGGTTTGGTGAGCTCCCTGGCCTTAAAAAAACAAAAACAAAAACAAAAACAAAACAAAACAAAACAAAAACTTGAATGACTTAATACTACATATTGTTCATAAATTTATAAGGCATGCTATAGAAAATGATAAACAATTTATAAATAATTTTTGGTAATTTGTAATTAAGACTCAAATGTCATCATATTAGGAAAAATTGGTTAGAGTTTTCACTATATGTTTGCTTGTTTGTTTGTTTGTCTATTTGTTTATTTGAGATAAGGTCTTGCTATGTAGCTCAAGTGGGCCTCAATCTCACTGCAATCCTAGATGGCTGGAATTAGACAGCACAACTAGCTATACAAAGATATTTTGTAAGTAAATTTATCTTAGGCTGGAATTTGGCCAATTTTTCAGTAAAGATGCAGCAAGTAAACATTTTAGGCTTTGAGATATGAGCCACAGAAAAGAAAATGACATATTCTTTCATAAGACTATTTTGAAACATGAAAAATGTAAGAGAGGGAGAGTGGGGCTCCATGATCTTACTCTTATGAAACTGTGTATTTGCATATAAACAAAATCAGTTATTCTTATATAACAACTGCTGAGAACTGTTGGTGTGCAGAGTAGAAGAACCTGGGCAAGAAAGAACCCTGTTGAAGAATTTTTCCTCAAGGTCTCTTCAGGGAGTGACCAACTCATCCTGGCTGGCAAGTTGCCTGGTGTAGCCCCAAAAGTCTCAAGTACCAGAGACCCAGTATGATTGATCATCACAAATCTGAGACACAGGAAAAAGTTTTCTCCGAGGAAATCCGGGATCAAATTGTAGTGAAAGGGAAAAAGCTTGAAAGGGGAATGCTTTCAGGAACTTTACCATATAAACAGTAAGTTAAAAAAAAAGTCCCAGCTGGGGAATTCGAACGAGAATGTGGCAAAATAATATTTTGTGGGTTTTTTCATATTCCTTGAGCTCTGTTGAGTCCAGAATCTGTCTTCCTGTTAATAATAGTCCCAATATAACAGGCCGTTGCTGAGGAAAGTGTTTATTCATAGGTGCATTAGTAATTTTATAGTGCAAGTTTATACATCCTCTAGCCGTGATAAATGTTGTACATTAATGATGAAACACAGCCCAAACTTTATTACTCAGAAGTCACAGGATTTCTAACTACTTCCTGGGTTTGCCTGAGCAGCACACACAGCATGCAACAATGTGGAACCTAACTATGACTAAAGGGGTGGCTTGTCGAGACTACTTTGGAGACAGCAAGGAATAAAATGGGACCATCTTTTTGAGTGAGTTTTGTTACTGGATTATTTAGAGTATCTCACTATTTTCTCTTTGTCATTTCAGCCCTTGATTAATCATTCAGCTAAGTTTCAATGTTGAATTCCCTGTATTAAATGAACAGATGTATTTCTTCTTTTCTCCGTTGCATCTTGATCCAAGACCAGACTGTTGGCTCCCAGGGATCTGATTGCATATTAACAGAAGGGAGCTAAGTAGCACTCTTTCCACTTTGTCCAGGGTTATTGGATCTTCACTGGGATCTATCTACATATGGAATTCCATAGTAAGTAAAAGAGGACTGGCTCCTTCCCATAGGGTCACATGCTAGTTCATTCCAAGATGGCACATGAAGACACCTTACTTTCTCTTAGATATATTTACATTCTTTAACACAAAATGACCATCCCAGATCATCCTCTAATACATTCTTTCATTCTAAGCAGCTATGTACATTCTATGCTTTTGAAAATGACATATGTGAATGAACAAAACAGCAAAAACTGCTTGAATATATAATTCACAATATTTAATTTAGTAATTTTCTCGATGCAATAAGACAGCCAAGGAATCTAGATGAAGTCTCATAAATTATTTATGCATTTTTTATGCTTTGACCCGTATCCACATCTGTAAAACATAGGATTATATTTTTAATAAACATCAGTTTGTGGAGCATGTAAATTCTATGGAGGGCTAACGCAAATTTCCTGTAATTATTCAGCAGCTGTCATTCCTGAAAACTATGATTGTAGTGAAACAGAATGTTTCTAGATCATGATAAGTGGAGGCAATGTTCTAGGATTTGGGGGCAGGCAATGATAGTAAAGAATGCAGCATATAATCAGGATATCTAGACAATAAAAAGGAAATACTGCTAGCGCATACAAGGCCAACATTTTTCAGATCATTCAGAAGAATTTGTAATGTTTTGGTCCCTCAAGCATTGCTGCTCACATTCTGATTTGATCCTATTTAATCCTCTACATATTCTAGTCCGATATCTGACTCCACCATGCTCACCACTATAAAAGCAACCATGTTTACATACATTAAAAAAAAAACTTTAGGCAATAAATGCCTGGTTTTCTACATCCTCACAAGTATGAAACAGCAGGAAGAACTGAAAATCATGGATCTTCTTTATAGTTACATTTAAATGCTTCACTCAAAACACTGGCGCTGTGGTACTCCTTAGTTATCTATTGTTATAAAAACAACTGCCTGAAGTTTTAGCAGCCTGAGCCAACACACACGTGTTAGACCAGGTTCTGTGAGTAGAATTCAAGAGGCCAGTAGATGGTGGTTCTGGGTCAGGTGTACTCATGAGAGTACAGTTATGCTGTTGCCCAGAGTAGCTATTATCTGTGAACTCCTGATTACTGATTTTGATGCTATTGTTAAATGGATTTTTCCTCTTAATTTCCTCTTCAGATCATTCATTGTAAGTATGTAGAAATGAACTGACATTTACGTATTTCTTTTATATCCTGCATCTTTACTGAATTGCTTGATTAGGTGTCTAACAGGGGGTGTGTGTATGCCAGTCTTAAACGTTTCTACATACAATGCTGTGTTAATGTGAGCATAAATCCTTTCACTTCTTCCTTTACAATTTCACTGTCTGTTTTTCTTCTTGTATATTTGGTCTTGCTGAGTCTTCCTAATTACTGTGCTGAACAGAAATAGCAAGAGTAGGCATCTTTGTCTTCTGATACAAGAATGAAAAGCTCAAACATCATCTGGGAGCTTTCCATATTTGATCTGTGTTATGGAGTTATTTCTTATGTCTAGTTTATTGAGTGCTTTTACTGTGAAGGGGTATTAAATCTTGACAGATAGATTTTTAGTGTAAGTTGAAATGATCACATCCTTTATTCTGTTCGTGTGGTATATTCTATTAATGGTTTCCATAGACTGAACCACCCTGGCATTCCAAGAACACATTCTACTTGGTCGTGGTGTATAATTTTAATGTGCTATTGAATTCAGTTTGCTAGTATTTTATTGAGGATTCTTGAGTATGAGTATGACTGTATCTTAACTAACTACCTCTCCAAATAAGGTCACATTCTGAGGTACTATAAGTCAGGACTTGAACACATCCTTTTTCAAAGTGACAAAATCCAAAACAACATAATCCCCAAGATGAGAGTCTTTTATTCTCAAGTCTCAGAATTTATATCCTATCACTTCTGCAATAGTGTTGTTTTTACAGTAGGAGCTAGTCAATCAGTCTATCTATCCATTTCCAAAGGGAAGGGATTGCACAAAAGCTGAATATCATAAAGTGTGCACAAGTTAGGGCAATGTTGAAAAAGCCCTTATCACATTCATAATTACTAAGGAGAAACCATATGTAGTTGAACTGATTGATTGCTGTTTTATTTATTCATTTGTTTTTGATGTTTGTTTCTGAGACAGAGTCCTATGTCATCGGGCTGGCCTCAAGCTCACTATGTAGCAAAGACTGACCTTGACCTTATCCTCCTGCTCTCTCTCCCAAGTGCTGGAATTACAGGCCTGTGTCAACAGGCCCAGGTGGATATAGCAGACTTTAAAAAATTTATTTATTTATTTATTTATTGTAAATATGTTTTAGTTGAAATAGAATTATATCATTTCCCCCTTCCATTCCTCCCTCCAACCCCTCCCAAGTTCCCTTCCTCCAACCTCTCGCATACCCTGTACCCTCAAGTTGATAGTCTCCTTTTCTTTGATTATATTGCTATATATACATATGAACATGTATTTGGATGCATATGTATATACACATATACAAGCATATGTGCCTGCATAAATATGTTAATGCAATCTGATCAGTCTGGTTTTTTTGTTGTTTGTGTGCATATGGTTTCAAGGCTGACTACTCTGCATTGGACAGCCAATAAGGGCCTCAGCCCTGGGAGAGGCTAATTCTCCTTTTCCTAACAGTCACTAGTTACTTGTAGATCTTTGTCTAGAGCTGGGACTCCTCCCCTTCCATGTTAATATGTCCCTTGATATTGCCATTTTTCAGGTCTTGTTTATACAGCCATTTCTAAGAAAGACTTTCACCACAGACTTTCTGGTATTCTGGCTCATACAGTCTTTCTGCTCCCTTTTCTGAGATGTTGCCTAAGCCACATAGACAGAGGAGGGATCAAGAACAAATAATACTAAGGTTGTTTGCTAAAACCTCAAGGAATTATACTAGTTTTTCTAAAATTATATATAATACCTGTAAGTGTATGTGTTTACATACACACACACACACACACACACACACACACACACACACACACACACACACCTTGAAGGAAGTTAAGCACTTTGTTGAGAATTTCATACACAATCTTTCAAAACACTGATACGATGTGTAGGTTTTCTTTTTAATGATGTTGCGTGTTGTGTACCTTTCTTTTTATGAAGCTACCCTGGAATCCTGATACCCGCCACCACACATACATATTGGCACCCTACAGCTTAGATTGATCTACATACAGGTGTGTTCTATCTTTTGGCATTGTGACACACTGCTATCTACAAAGTTCATACTTGAGGACCACACAATTAAGTTACAAAGGGAATGACGGAGCCGATGGCTTAGTAGGTAAGAGCACTTGCGGCACAAGTATAAGGACCCGAGTTCTGTTCCCAGCACCCATGTGAAGAACCCACACAAAATTGGCAACGTCCATACCTGTAACTCAAGCACTGAAGAGATAGGACCTCTGGGCTTGCTGGCTACCAGTCTAACTCCAGATTTGTCTCTAAAGAATAAGGTAGAGTGATAGAGCAGGATACCCATAGTTCTCCTCTGGTCTGTACACTTAAACACAACACATACACCACAAAAACATACATGGCACTCATATCCATAAAAGCATATACAAATAATAGGATTTAAAATTTTTAAGAAGTTAAAAAATCACAAAACAATCTCATAGCATTTTAATGATTTATGATTTTGTATTAGGCTGCATTCATAGCTACCCTTGACCATATGCAGCCCTATGAAAATCTAAGCAAAACTTACCTGCGCTGTTGGAAGTCAGATTTATGGCCACCCTTCATGGGGCAGAGTGGGCAGTTTTAATAGGTTGGTGACAAAATTCTTCTCATGGAAACACTGTATATACAAAAACAAAACAGTATAGCTCTGAGATGAGAAGCATTTTTTAGTGTGTGTGTGTGTGTGTGTGTGTGTGTGTGTGTGTGCACGTGAGGGGATGGTACACTGTTTACATGTATGGCACATGCATGTCAATGTGCAGAGGCCATAGCATGATATCGGGTGCCATCCTCCATCACTTTCTACCTTATTGCTTTGATACAGGGTTTCTCAGTGAGCCTAAAGTGGAAGCTTGACATATGTTAGGCTGGGTGGCCCGCAAGCTCTTAGGATCTGACTTTCTCTGCCCCCTACTCCCAATGCTGAGGTTATACAGGCATGCTCAGCCATGGATGCTATGGATTCAAACTCAGGTCATAACCAATGAATCATCTTCCCAGCCTCAATAATATTATTTTTTTTATTTGGGTGGCATCAAACTACACATGATACAAATGCATTACTTTATGGAGTTTGTTATGCTTTATAGCACTGGTTCTCCACCTTCCTAATGCTGTGATTCTTTAATATGGTTCCTCATGTTGTGGTGACCCCCGACCATAAAATTATTTTGTTGCTACTTAATAACTGTGATTTTGATACTATTATGAATCATAATGTAAATATATAATATGCAGGATACCTGATACGTGACCCTACCCATGGATTGAGAACCACTGCTTTACAGACAGAGCATGATGTTTCTGAATATTTAAGAGTAAGAAACTGACTTCTAACATCTGCTGATATAAACTTGGTTTTTTGTTTGTTTGTTTGTTTGTTTTGTTTTTGTTT
>LZPO01057484.1:1154897-1167338 GCA_001675575.1 Neotoma lepida
AGGTGTGGCCTTGTTGGGGTAGGTGTGGCCTTGTTGGAGGAAGTGTCTCATTGAAGGTGGGCTTTGGGGTTGCAAAAAGCTCAAGCCAGGCCCAGTCTGTCTCTGTCTGTCTGTCTCTCTCTGCCTGTGGATCCAGATGAAGAACTCTCAGCTACTTCTCCAGTGCCATGTCTGCCTGTGTGTTAATGCTACCTGCTATGATGACAATGGACTAAACCTCTGAAACTGTAAGCAAACCCCAATTAAATGCGTTCCTTTATAAAGTTGCCATCCATGGTCATAATGCCTCTTCACAGCAACAGAACACTGACTAAGACATGTGTCTATAAAAATAATCGTGCTTTACCTCTTCTACCTTCACTTTTCCCCCCTTCATATGGTATTTTTAAACCTTTATATACTTTCCTTTTTGCATCATTTCATTCACTTTCATTTTTACAGCAAAATAGGATTCATTTTACAGCAAACTACCGCACTGGGCTACATGAGACCCTTTTGCAAAAAGGAGGATAGATGGGCAATTACTGAGGACCACACATAGGTGGGGTATAGCAAATGTAGAAACTGCTATTGGTTTCAGGTACTATCTGATATCATATATTCATATAATATATTTCAATAATATTTAGTCCCCCAACTCCTCCTGGATCCCCTCATTTCCCTCTTGATATAATGCCCCCACTGTTTATAACCCACCAAGTTGAGTTAATACTGCCCCATTTATACATGGGTGTGTGGCAATCTATCAGGGACCACACCCATAAAGAAAACAGATTCTATCTCCTCTAACAGCTACCAACTGTTACTAGCTCATATGCCCATCCCCCAACCAGGCTGTAATGCTGGCTGGCTTGTTTTTATGCAGGGAACATGAAATTGCTTGAGTTTATGAGTTCAGCAGCCTTATCATGTACAGAAGACACTGTTTCCCCAGTGGTTGGCTCTTACAATCTTTCTGTCCCTTGTTCCATGGTATACCCTGAGCCTTGGGGTATGTGTGCTTGACAGACATCTCATTTGTAGCTGAAAACTCTGCAAACACATATTCTCTACACTAGGATCAGTTGTGAGTTTCTGTCCACAAAGAAGCTTCTCTGATAAGGACTGAGAGTGGCACTCATCTATGGCTTTCATTCCAATCTTAGTTACTCAGACCCCACTTTACATTGTACATGAGGATTTTCAGACAACCAAAAAGAAGAGGAAACAGTCACGGGATTTTAGAGAGGCCTGACCCAGAGCAAAGGTGGAGAGCTACACAAATGTGAAGCCAACACAAGTAGTCACATGGGGGCTAACAAACCCAATAGAGGCAAAGAGTTCTCTAAACACAGGGTTGTCAAGGTGAGGGGCTTGACGACTTATGGTTTGAAATTGGTCTACATCAAACAGGGGAATCATGCCAATCTGAGGCCCAAGGACAGAGGGGGAAGTTTACTTGAACACCCAGAAGTTAGCTAAGATGACCTGTCAGTGTGTCCTTTCCTATCTCTCAGGAGAGAGGGGTGGTAGTATTCATATTCTGGTTTCTCTGATATGTTTTTTTAAGTCTATGTGCCCGTTTACTCCTAACTTAATTTGATAAATTCACAGGTGATTTTTATTTTTTACTAGCAAGAATAAATTATTTCTGGGGTCAGTGAGATGGCTCAGTGGGAACATGCTCTTACAGCCAAGCCTGAGGAGCTGAGTTCAGTCCCCTGAACCCAAATGATGGACTGCCTACTGCCAGCTGTATTCTAACCTACACATTCATGATGTGATACGTGCATACTCCCATAACACACATACACACACAAATAAAATCAATAGAAATCATCAGTCCATGCCTTACTGCCGTGCTGTGCAATGAGGTGTTGTTCTTTGCAATAGGTTGTATGTGGCCAACATCTGGTGACATCTACTTACAAAAATAGATTACCAAGTGATTCCACCTTGGCATTTGCACTCAAAATGGAGTAGCTTAGGATAAACTGCCCCTTATAAAATGGAGTCCCTTTGGGGCAGAGCACAGCCTGCTCTTCACTCGGGGAAGAACACAACTTGCTCTTTATACATACCAAGATTTTTAATCATTTTCTTAATTTTATTTTTCCTTTTAGATCCTATACTCAGGAGATTAATTTTGTGCAGGTAAAGCATTCCATCAATATAATCCTAAATCATGCCACTCCATGAGATGACAGCTGTTAAAATACACACACACACACACACACACACACACACACACACAAAAAGAGAGAGGGGGGGCTTGAATTTATAGGTTTTAGTTATTCTGAAATACTCAGTACTAAAGATAGGTCTGGAGCATGGAAAATATTTCAAGACAGTACTTTTTAGAATTAACATATACACACATTTCCCCTGCAGTGTTGTTGAAATGTACATTCCAAAACCATAAGTCTGGAGTAAAGCTCTCAAATCACATTGCCAACAAGTGATATTAATGCCACTGGCCTTTGGACCACGGTTTGAAGGAGTAGATTCTATAATATCCCTAATACAATGTTTGTAGCTGAAAAATACATAATGAAAAGAATAACAGGTGATAACTATGTACACTTATTTAACATAAGTGCTATGTGACATGGGAGCCTTGAGAAATGAAGACCCAAAGAAACAGGGAAAACGGTATTTGTATGGTCAGTTGCCAGACGTATAACTGGAAGACAAAAGGGTATGTAGTGGCACTCAAGTGGTATTAAACTTGGGGAGCTTAGTAATGTCTTAGTTTGTTCAGATTCTTCCATAGATGCCTGTATCTTTACAGAATGGAACATTCCTTCCTCTGGGAACAAGAGAATACTTCTTTAGAGCAGGAAACAGGATTCTTTTATAGTGTATTTTAGGAAAGGGAGTGAGGGAAATGTGAGCCAGATTCTCCTGCTTTGGTAGTTACCTCAAATACAGATGTACAATTTCAGGGAATAACATGTCCCAGAAGCCATCACAACTTATGTACTAGCATTGTTCTGGAACTACTACAGAAAGGTGTTACCATAAATACAGGAAAGACCCTGTCACTGTAACTTCTGATGAACTACAACTTTTTAGAGAGTTCTTTGATGAACTCAATATTGAGAACCTCTGAGTAAGACTCTCTCCTGCTCAAAGCCTGGTCCTTGGATCTAGCAGCACTAGAAATGACCCTAGAATTTGGAATCTTTATCTCACTAATTAAACACTTCCATCTTAACAAGAATTTCAGGTGATATGCAGGCACATTGACATTTGAGAAACATTTTTCTAGAGTATTATTACATAAGTATAATAGAAAGAACGAACTGGGATCTGCAGTACTCAGAAGGCAGAAGTGAGTTGGGTGCCCTGGAACTTGAGTTTACAGGCATTTGGGAGCCATGCCACATAACTGCTGGGAACCAAACTTGGAACATGGGTCCTCTGGAAGAACAGTAAGTGTTCTTAACAGCTGAGCCACCCCTCTAGCCCAATTTCCAGTAACAGTCATTGACACCATCATATAACCAACACTGATTAAAAGATTTTTAAAAATCTGAAAGTTATGTGCATGTGCTATTTTATAATTACAAATTGAGGCTAATGAGATGTCTCAGCAGGCGAAGTCATCTTCTGTTCAATTCCTGAGCCTGACGTGGATGGAGAAAATGGGGTTTCAAAAAGTTGTCCTCTGACTTCTATACCTATGTTACAGCATATGTACACACACACACACACACACACACACACACACACACAACTTCATTAAGATATGATATAATTACAATTTGTTTTCAGAAGTCTTTTTCTCATTGAATTTAATCAGTATCTTCCTATAGTCCCTGAAAGGTAAATATTGTTCTTTTACCTTTGTGGATAAATTTGTGTGTTTTGCTAAAGAATTAAGTTTTGTCCAGTCTGGCAAGGTTTATACAGTTTAAGAACGAACACCTCTTTCCATGGGAAGAATGCTGAAAAACAACTTACTCTTAGGATGAATTTGTTAGCCAACTGTTATTTCCTAGGCAGGCATTTTTAGGGGCAAACTTCTCTACTCCTGGGAAGGCTACCCTTTGTAATTATTACATGATTTTGTAGTGGTTTGTTTCAGCTGAGGCCCTTTGAAGAAGCTCATAAGGAATCAGCCAAAATCCTGGGTCATTGATTCATTCTTTAAGGGGACCTAGAGTAATATTGTCCATTGTAATAGTAAAGTCTTCATCCTGAGGGTTTTGGTGTGTATCTTTTGGCAGGAGATGTTTACCTTGAACTAAAGATTTCTTTGCTCTGTTCTATAACTAGCAAATGTGTATTGGTGTAAGTCAAAGAAAACTACTCAACTCTTCTTGAATTTATGTCATGCTCTTAAGCTCACTAGTTACGAATTAAGCAATTTTGGAAATGGAGACTGCAATGAAGTTGAGGCTACATATATTGCTGTAGTGTGTGTGAAAAAAAATGTATGTGTCATACAATGATCTGCAAAGCTTTACATCATTGCCATGTCTCTTCAGAAAACTGTTGAGGCCTACTGTCAGCTGCATTATTTTTCACCCACTCAAAAGACCACACATTAAATACTATACAGGTGCTCAGAAAACAATGCTTCCAAAATATGGTGGGATTTTTGTTTTGTTTTGTTAGCATGTTGAGCAACTTAATCTAAATTGAAAATTACTTGAAAATATTCTTGCTACTCTTACCTAGAGGAAATAAAATCTCTCTCCCCCTGTCTCTCCCTCTCTCTTTTTCCCCTGAATTTCCTCCTCGTCTGCTTAAGAACAGACTGCAAAGTTACCAAAGGAACATAATTGCCATCTACCTTCCTCCCAGGTCCTATTACCCTGCCTTTGAAGATTGAAAGATTGGGGACTGAAGCTACAACTGAGTGGACATCTATCTTCTACTACAAGATAATGTCTGTCCCTTGGGCTCATTACAGTTCCAGAGTGTGTCTCCAATCCCGTGGATCCCCCTAATAATCATTTCTAAGTCCTCAGAATTGTCTCAACTCTATGCTCTCCCCCTTTGCCATAGAAAAAGTGCTGTGTAAGTTTGTGGGGTACTGTTCAGTGAATGGATAACGTTTGTTCCGCATCTCCATGGTTTCCTCCATTTTCATGGTAATAAATTTGTACAGAATCCTCCTATTTAGTCTTTGTCGATTTATTTCAGTAAGCTCTTCCCCCTACACCATAAACTATCTGTGGGCCTAACACTGAGTAAGAAAGTCATGAGAACTGGGGAGTGTATAGGCCAGAGCAGAGGGTAACTCACTGTGGTGAAGAATGGAATAGAAAATATTTCAGGAATAGAAAATCTTTCAAGACAGGATTATAATTCATAGAAGTCTGGAAAGAATAAGTGAGAAGGTGACTGGGAGAAGTGAGGCGAGGAATCCCAAGTCAAGGAAGTTACAGAAATGAATGTGAATGTGGAGAGTCGGCAAGGAGCTTGAAGTATTTGCGGGGTGGTGGATTCATTCTGGCCTAAGTTTAGAGGACAAGCAGGAGGACTAAGGGAAAAAGAGGTGGATTCAGGTCAAATTACAGAGGTTTTTTATGGTATTGTATAGATCCCGGATACTGACCGTCTATATTGAAATCAAGATCAATAGACACATAATAAGTACTGATAAGGGTAATCAGTGACTCCATCAGATTTAAGTGTAGGGAGAAAACCTAGGCAGAGCATAGAGAATGGCCTAGAAGAGAGATGATACCCTAAGAGTACAGGTTGGTTAGAAGGCTAGTGAATTACTGACATAGAGGAGGTACCTGATTTAGGAGCTGCTTCTGAGAATCAGTAGGGTGGCTTGTCTGAATGTAAGGACAAGTTACAGGAGCCCAAGGTCGAGGATCTAGTGGATGATGATAGTGCCATCTGAGAAAGGAAATTTAGAAACAAGAGCAAAGCAGGGGTGAAGCTGAAGAGGCAGATTCTTGACACATTGTAGTAAAAGCACCTATGGAGTATCCAGGGCAAACAGGAAGCAAAAACAGGCTGTGGCTTGTAGACTCCTTATTAACTGCAATGAGAGGTGCATTTATAGTACAGAAAGCTGGAGGACCTTACCTTAACTAAATGGCAAGTCAATGCCAGAGTTATGTGCTGGGCCTTCTGATGTAATACACTAGCAAGGACATAAAGAGTACTTATGAAGTTCTTTTGCCCACAAATTCATAACCTGATTCTAACCATAACAGAATATCAGGCAACCATGAACGGAGGGATTAGGTTACAAAAAATAACAACAAAATCCTAATCTTTTTCAAAATTGTCAGTGCCAAATCTGGAGATGTAACTCAATAGTATAGCACTTTATCTAGCAAACAGGAGGCCCTGGATTCTACCCCTAATACTCAAAAAGCAATCTCCTGTCCAAATGTCAACATTCATGTAAGAGCAGTGGGAAACAAAACACCCCAGATTAAAAACCACTAAACTAAAGGGGCAGTACACGACAATGTGTGATCCTGAACAGAGTCTTAGATTACGTAGATAGTCATAAACAACAACAACAACAAAAACACTATTTGGCTTGCCAGGTGTCTCATCTAGCAAATACGCTTGCTGCTAAGCCTGACAACCTGAGTTCGATTCCCTTGAACTCAGTAATACTTGAGTCATCAAGTAGAAGCAAAAGAACTTACCAGTTGTCCTCTGATCTCCACTCCACTGACCAATAAATAAATGTGGAAGATATTAAAAATAGTCCATACTCTTCTCCATTTGGCTCTCATACCCCAGTACTACCTCACAGCCTTAGCAAGCTGTGACACCCAGAAACTATGTTGTCTGGTGCCCTGCCCCATCACTACTCACTGTGCCAGCATGCACTTGTGCAAGCCGTATGACGCCAACAATGCAAGATTCGGGTATTCTGCTCCGTGTTCTTTCTCAGAAGTGCTGGCTTGATGCCATAGCTACAGGAGTTCAGGCACAAACCTCATCAACTGGCTTGGATATGAGTGAGGTGTGTCAACAGTCATCCTTGTGAGTGGTTAGTGAAAGTCCTGTGTCTAGGAAAAAATGGTTGGTATCTTCAGCCTCCATCCAGTTCTATGAAATAAAAAGCCTCGAAAACTGTCCCAGCCAGGCTTTAATGGCACAAGCCTGAGAACAATTGTGAATTCAAAGATAGACTGAGCTGCACAGTGGGGCCCGTTCTCACTGCTGCCCTCCCCCTAATAAAAAGTAGGAGCCAGAAGCTCAAGATTCAAGTTTCAATGTATAAACTATGGATGTGTTTGAAAGGTAATTCCAGAACACATGGAAGAGTAATAGTATTTTTAAAAACTAGTTTCCTAGGGCTGAGGTAAAATATGGCCAGATGAAAGGGCAAAAAATCAACAAATGTCCTATATAGCTAGAATGAATATAAACAATTAATGTTTTAAACTTCAAATATAAAGAATGTGACAGTGGTTCACCAACATGGCTCAGCGGGCACTCACTGACAGTCATGAGGTCAATCTTGGGACTCATGATGGAGAGAACTGATGCCTGAAGGTTGTCCTCTGAGTTAAACACACACACAAGGGCAAGTGCACAGACATTTACATTCACACATTAAATAAGCAAGTGTAATTTAAACTATTAAAACAGAAAAGAAGAATTGCAGAGATTTTCCAGAAAGGGGGAAGGGCAGAAATGATAAAATACAATAAGGCTTTGCCCAAGTATCAAGAGATAGATGATTTATGAGCTGTTTTGTTTCCTGAAAAGATCTCATGTATCCCAAGCTGGCCTTGAACTAGGTAGCCATGGATCACCTTGAACTTGCAATAGAATCAATTCTCAATTATATATAACCTGTGAAAATTCCATTCTGTCTGAAAAACTTCATTCATAGGTATACTATGTCTGAAGATGAATTGAATGAACACATTTGAAGGGATATATCTCAGTTGGTAAGTGATTGCTTAGTGTGTACAAAGTCCTGAATTTGTTCCCAGCACTGCATAAATGAAATGTGCTCCTTTCCAGAGGTGAAACAGGAGGACCAACAATTCAAGGTCATGTTAACCTATTTGATGAGACAGGAGCCAGCCTGGGATACATGAGACTTTGTCAATCAATATCTGATTTGACTTAAGGTCCACTCCACCAGATGGAACCCATACCTGTCACTGACTGGGTGACCAAGAACCTGAGACTAGATATCCCAGGGACCTAGGGTAAAACCAAATTATACAGGTCTAAGAAAAAGAAAAAATGTAGTGATAAATGACTCCTAATGATATTCTGCCATACTCATAGATCACTGCTTTGTTCAGTCAGCCACCATCAGAAAAGTTTCCTCCTGCAGCAGATGAGAACAAATATAGAGACCCATAGCCAGAAATTATGAGAGGTGTGAGAGACCTTGGAACACCCTAAATGGGGTGCCTTAATCAAATCCCTCCCTTCAGAGCTCAGGGAACCCCATGGAAGAGGAGGGAGAAAGACTGTAAGAGCCAGAGGGGATGGGGAACACTAAGAAAGCAAGGCCCGCTAAATCAACAAGATTGATGCACATATGGAACTCACCGACACTGTGGCAATATACACAGAGCTTGCAAGGGAACTGCACCAGACCTGTCTCTTATACACATCTAGATGTGTATAAGAGACAGGTGTAGCTTTGCGCCTTTCCTGGAACTCACTTGGTAGACTAGGCTGGCCTCGAACTCACAGAGATCCACCTGCCTCTGCCTCCTGAGTGCTAGGATTAAAGGCGTGCGCCACCACCGCCCAGCTCATGACTTCTATTTTAGTATTTTTATGGGATTGCTGAGTGTACAAATGGGGGTGGTCTCTGATTCTTGTCCCTTCTCTTGGGCTCTTTTCCTTCTGTTGGTTTGTCTTGTCCAATTCCAATGGGTTAGCTTTTGTTTTATCTTATTATATTTTGTTTTATTATTATCCTTTAAAAGCCTGTTTGTTTTCTAATGAGAGTCAGAAATGTAGTGAATCTGGATGAGAGAGGAGGTAGGGAGGAACTAGGAGGAGTAGAGGGAGGGGAAACCATAATGAGGATATATCATGTGAGAAAAAAATCTATTTTCAATAAAAGGAAAAAATAAAAAGACGTACTTACCAGAAGTCTTGAGTATGAGTGTAAAATTCAGTTCACCTAGGTGTAGTGATAACAATCTTTATTGCCAGCACCAGAGAGGCAAATTTGAGTCTAACCTAGGCTACATAGTATGACCCTGCCCCAGAAATATAAGAATAATGATGATAATGATGACGATGATGATTTTTTAAAATTTACAAAAACAAAACAAATTTATTAGGAAGTACTAATAACTACTGTAAATATGGTTTTAGATGCAAAAGATTGTTCTAATTTAAAGTACCTTTTAATGCCCCCCTTTTCATTAAAGATAGAATCTGACTATATAGCCCTGGATGTCCTGGAACTCTTTGTGTAGACCAGGTTGGCCTTGAACTCACAGAAACTGATCTACCTTGGCTTCTGGGGTGCTTAGATTAAAGGTGTACACCACCACAACAGGCTAAAAAGCCTTTTAGTAAAAATATTTTATTCAACTAAAAATTGAGAGTTGTTGTGAGGGCCTAGGAAGTGGGAGGCAGATATAGGATAAATAAAGGGGAGCAGTGGGGGTAAATATGTTCAAAATACATTGTGTGTATGAAATTTTCTAAGAATAAAGGTAATGAAAATTGAGATTTGCTTCAATTCATATTATGAAAAAACATAGCAGATAAAACAATTTACATGTGGAGGTCAGAGGACAACTTGTGAGACTTGGTTCCTCTTCTCCACCATGTATGGTCCAGGGATAGAACTCAGATCCTCAGGCTTGGAGCAAGTATCTTTATCTGCTGAGCCATTTACTGGCCCATATTATTAAGTTTTCTAGATTTGAAAACTGCATTATAGAAATGTTAGAGAATAGCATTGTTAGAAGATAATAAATAATGTATTGGAAGGTCAAATTATTAGACTAAACTTATAATTCTGGTGGAGTTACAGGAAAATATAAGGAAGAGAAGCACCCAAAGATGCTGCTTGTTGCCATGGCTTCAGCAGCTCCTTCTCTTCCTTGAAAGTGTTTGGTCCCTGCATGTCTGGGTAGGATTCTTTAGAGGAGGCTAGAGGGATTGTGTATTGGCTCTGGCCCTCAATAGTCACCTAATTATATTCTTTACTCTTGAAAGAGAATGAGTTGAGAGAATTGAACTGTTATTAGCAAAAATGGTACCGTGCCTTCTTCTGGCTGCCTAGCTGAATGCTAACCTACCTGCTGTGGCAAGGAAAGAAGAAGACCAAGACCCAAGGCAGAACATAGGGAAGAAATTGGTTATAAATATAAGAATGTTTAGGGGGGAGAACAACTGGGAAGATGTGGGTCAAAAGGTACAAAGTCACAGTGGTATAAGATGAACCGATCTCTAGATCTGATGTACAACATGAAGATGATAATTGAATAAAATTGTATGGCACACTGGAAATTTGCTGGGAGTGGATTTCGGGTTCTTTTATAAGAGTATGAGAAGGAGGGAGAAAGAAGGGGAAGTAAGCTATGCAAGATGATGGATATATTAATTAGCTCAACTGGAGTAATACATTCCCTGTAATAGTAGTAGTAGTAGTAGTAGTAGTAGTAGTTCTTTTTTGGTCAGGACCACAGTCTGTTCTGTTCCTCCAGCTGCTTCCCAAATAACCACTCAGAGACTTAATTATAAATACTCAGCCGATAGCTTAGACTTGTTTTTAGCCAGCTCATATAACTTAAATTAACCCAGTTCTTATCTAACCTTTGCCAAGTTACAATACCTTCTTTCAACATGGCACATTCATCTTGCTTCTCTTTCTGCATCTGCTCATGACTCCTCAGACTCTGCCCTTCTTCCTCCCAGCATTCTCCCTGCCCCCAAAATACTGGATAGCTATTGACCAATCAGCTTTTTATTAGCAATGAAAGCAACACATTTTCACAGTGTACAGAAGGATTATTTCATAGCAATATTGTGCACCTTAAATATATGCATTATAAAGATCAGAACACATAAAATACCTTTGATTTATGATTAAACTGTCATGTCACATATATATGGTATTATTAAAAATATGTACAATGGCTTTTGTTTCAAAGTCAGCTTTTTTTTTTGGTTTTTCGAGACAGGGTTTCACTGTGTAGCTTTGGCGCCTTTCCTGGCACTCACTCGGTAGCCCAGGCTGGCCTCGAACTCACAATGATCCTGCCTCTACCTCCAGAGTGCTGGGATTAGAGGCATGCGCCACCACAGCCCGGCTCAAAGTCAGCTTTTATCTATATGCATATATAATTTCTGAGTTGATGAAACTATATTTTATACATTTATGCATCTTATACAATTACATTTTACAGAACTTTTAATAACTATATGACATCCATTATACCTATGTTTTATTGCACACATATTTTATGTGATAATATGTTAAATGTTAAATGTTAGTGCTAATTTTTGAATTTAAAACTACTATAAATATTTTCAAATATAATTTTACATTATTTATTATATGTGCATGAGTGTGAACATGTCACTATGCACATGTGGAAATCAGCGTATAGCTTTTAGGAGTCTGTTGATTAAGCTCAGGCCATCATATTTTGCACCAAGTGCTATTACATACAGATTTTATTTTTGAAAAACAAACTTTTCATATATCCCTTATTCTAAACTAAATATTTTTATTCTTTTAACTTGTGTTTGGTTACATTTTAGCATAAGCATGGAAATAGTTTGCCTTTTTTTCACCTTTAAAAATTAGCATTTAATTGCATATACCAGTCTTTGACGTTTAAGCAAGGCAGTATTGGAGTTAGGCTTAGGATAAGGCTGATTTTCTTTTTTATTGAGACAGGGTTCCATGTAGCCCATACTGGCCTTGAGCTTGTTATGTAACATAGGATGCCCTTGAATTTCTGATCCTCCTACTTTCACCTCCAGAGTGCTAGGATTACAGGCATGTGCTATAACCCCTTGTTTATGTGGTACATGATAAGCAAGGACTCTGCAAACTGAGTTATATCTCCAGCCCCAATTAATACCATTTCTTAGTTAATAAACTAATAAAAAAGAGAATTTTTATGATCTCAGATTTAAGACTGTAGAACAAAACCTATATCCGAGTAGTTGCATAAAACTCTAAGCAGATGCTACAAACTTTTTGTAACAAGTTTATGCAATGAAGTCAGAGTACAATGTCTTCAGTCTGGCAGTTTAGACTGCAGGCAGTTAAGCCAGCCAGGGAACTGAATCACATGATCTTGAAATGTTTTTACTTTTCATTCTCAGTCTCATTGCTTATTAAATATTGATGCTGTCTTTACTTTTTTCAGACCAAAGTAGCAAGTGAATCTTTTATATTAAAAACTCATCAGAGGCAGGCGGATCTCTGTGAGTTCGAGGCCAGCCTGGGCTACCGAGTGAGTTCCAGGAAAGGCGCAAAGCTATACAGAGAAACCCTGTCTCGAAAAACCAAAA
>LZPO01057484.1:1177313-1189248 GCA_001675575.1 Neotoma lepida
TCAGGTCTCAGGAAGCAACTGTTGAGCTGGTAGATTTCTAGTCTCAGGAAGCCTCTCTTGGTCCAATGAGAGCTGATGGATTTCGGGTCTCAAGATGTCACTCTCTTGGTCCAATGAGAGCTGATTTTGACTTTCAGGAAGCCTCTGGGGTTGCCCGGCAGGTGGATGGGTAGGGGATGGGGCGTGGGTTTTGTAGATTGCAGGGTCCAATGGAGTCCTTTGGTGGGTGAGCCTGCCCGCAGGAATTGTCCCTGCTGGCTGGCAACTGGGGCCTTGCCGAGAGGGTTGGAGTTTCCTGGGACTAGTTATGTCCCAGGACCTGGGTCCTAGAGGCAGGACTCTCTAGGACAGGAAGAGACACTCACCTCTTGGTCCAATGAGAGCTGTACTGGAGTCTCAGGAAGCCCCTGGGTTCGTTCGGCGGGGGCGGGGGTATGGGTAGGGGATAGGGCATGGGTTTTGTAGATTGCAGTGTCCAATGGAGTCCTTTGGTGGGTGAGCCTGCCCGCAGGAATTTTCCCTGCTGGTTGGCAACTGGGGCCTTGCCGAGAGGGTTGGAGTTTCCTGGGACTGGTTATGTCCCAGGACCTGGGTCCTAGAGGCAGGACTCTCTAAGTCGAGAAGAGACACTCACCTCTTGGTCCAATGAGGGCTGATTCTCAGGAAGCCTCTGGGTTTGCGCGGCATGGATAGGGAGACTCTTAAACAACTCTGACTAGTATGTCAGAGAGGACTTCTTTGTGTTGGGTTTTTGTTAGATGCTCTTTGGCTCGTGGAGGGAGCATTGTCAGGTTGCAGGTATGACCGAGTGTCACCATTTAGTCCAGTTGTTGAATCAATGTGAAAGCCTGTGGATATTGTAGAGTTGAAGGGCAAGATTGGTTCTTGGTGAGCAAATGGCAACAGGATGGACAGCAGGTCCAGATGGATGAACAGACAGCACTTTGAGTAGATTATGTCAATAGCAGGAAGCAAAAAACTGAAGCCCCTGGAACATTTGGAAGTTCTCTGCCTGTTTGCCCTTTCATACATATATTGGATGGTCAGATGACAGGTCAATAAGGCTTTTACCACCATGGTGTTAGATGTCCTCCTTTTTATGGGGTGCAGATGAGCGAATTACAGCATTTTCTCAGTTCATTGTGTCCAATAATTTGTAATACCTGATTTTCCTGGTGTGACTGTAATATGCTCAGGAGCTCCTACAGTCACAGCTTACTTTGATAAATTTATAGGGTGGCACTTTTTCTACTTGGAAGAATAAGTTCTAAGTCTGTGCTGTGTGGGTAGTACCAGGCAGATGGTACTGTTTATGTACCCACTAAGGTACAGAGCCATCCTTCACCCTCAAAATGGAGTCAAATGTTGTTTGTAAAATGGAGTCTCTTGAGACAAAGGACAGTCTGAAAACCCATTTTACATAACATGGAGTAACCCAGGGGAGAGCACAGCCTAATCCCAGTACCTCTGGTGTGACTCCTGGAAATAAGCCTATAAAAGCATGTGGGTCTCCATAAAAGTCAAGCTATCAGTAGTTTCAAATGCTCAAGTTAGTTCAGAGGCAGCTTAGCAATTCATCAATAACCCTTTGATTGTTCTTAGCAGTTATGTCACCAGAGACCTATACTCTTGGCAAACTTGATTTTTTTATGTCTCTCCAGTTTTCAGAGTAGGTGTTTATACTCTGACCCCAAGAAAAGTTAACAAGTTTTAGTTTGTGCAACTCCCTTTCTTCTTGTGAGAATAGAAATGGAAACTTCTACATTCTTACACATCAGAGCTAATCAGAAAGCATGGCCAGTACACAAGAAGAGACAGGTGCGGAAAGCCAAGTGTAATTAGCCTATGGCCCATACACATCATGCCTGTTGACTACTGCCAGCATTGGCTTCTTCAGGAAGCCAGCTTTTCATCCAAGACAACTTTCTACAAATTCAGCATTTTGCTGAGTTATTGGTAAAATTAACTATATTTTAAGAGGAGAGATCTTTCAGTGAGATTTGGCTTTCTGATCGGAACCAGACTTGGTTTCTACTGTCAAATTCCAGTGCTCTTTTCAGTGGCAGAATATAGTTCTTACTAGTTCTGTACACTTTAGTAGTCAGTTTTTAACTGAAATTGTTCCGGAACATGCTTCTGCTAGCTTATAAGTAAACTTAGACTCCCACCTTACAAGTTTCTAGCTCTTTGACTGTCAATCAGAAACATATTTACAGGTTCTGACCTGAGACCCAGTGTTTCATGAGACTCTGACCTAGGAGGATCAGGCAGTGAATACGGTCAAGAATTGCAACTTTTTGTTCAAATAGATGATTATATAATTATATCTTTCTATATTAAGCCAGTTCCATTATCAGAGATTTTAGGACAGAAGCCTAAGCTCCAGTAGCCCCCAACAGACTAGGCCCAGCTACTCATCCCAATAAGAGTTGTGTGATGGTGAAAGCAGAGAGAGGAAATTGATTCAATGTTGCTGCATTTGGAAGAGACAGATGAAGAGGTCTACTGATTGCACACACACCCCCACCCCTGCCTTTGGAGCACTGACATGAAGTTTTGGCTTAAACAAAGCACAAGACAGGTGTCTCAGCAGTACTGGTAAAGATGTGGCTTAGTTGACCATTGTCTCTGTCCTGGTTTTGAAGGTGATCTGAAAGACCTTGTCACCCTAATTCTATGAGATCAATCAACCTTATTTCTGAAAGATGATTGCTTCTACTCCAGATGTGGCCTCATTATCAAAACAACTGTATTTGTCTAGGGGAGTCTGTCTTCTTGAGATTCTTTGTTTTCTAGAACTAAAGTTGATAGCAGGCTTATGGCAATGACTTATCTCTGCTATTTGCACAAGAGGTAGACAGACACAAAATGAAGAGAGATGCCAGTCTTTCATATCACTTTTAGTTGTCATGGGCCAAGTGAGTCAATGCTTTTTAGTAAAAGTAGCTTGTAAGTGCCCTTTTCAGTTTTGTTAAGGCCCGTCCCTAAGTCCCCATTAGCAGTCCTGAGGCAGGAGAGTACGGGTGTGGAAAAAGTGATATTAGTATTAATATTTAAAAGAAGACAATTGGCAGAAACATAGGAAACACCTCTGGCCATAGACTATTTGTGACAGCAGAGCAGATGTGGAAAAAAGCCTGAAAGATCTCCAGGACAGGGAAGGAGCTATGTAATCTGGAAAGGATCAAAACTCATGAGGCATGAAGCTTTGGAGTACCTGCCTTCCCAGCCTACTAGTCCACTTCTACCCCTGAAGTGCCTTCATATTTCTTAATGAACTGCCTCTGTTTCTATAACCATCCATGTGTTCCTGGCCCAGTTTATTGTGCTGGGACACAAAAACATGGAAATTTCAGCAGGTGTTCTGTGAATGCCAGTTCACATGTCCTGCATTTAGGTTGTTTGGAAACTCTAAACAGCATCATTATTTTTATTTTTATTTTTCCTATTGTTACTGGTAAGTGGGGAAGTTCCCCTTTGGAGGTTCCTAGTCTTGTGGACAAACAGACTCAAAAATAATTTATGACCAGTATTAATAGAGTTTGAGAGGACAGCACAGCTAGGTAAGAGGAAGAGAAAGTCATATTTACACACACACACACACACACACACATACACTCTTTCTCTCTCTCTCTTTCTTTGACACAGGATCTCATTCTATAGCATAGAATATTCTAGAGCTTACTATGTATCCCAGGCTGGCCCCAAACCTCCATTGATCCCCTTTCTTAGCCTCCCAAGGACTAGGATTACAGGTAACAATTGACTAGCTACCTAACACTATAATCCACTGATCTCAATTGAGTACACTCTTCCCCCTGAGGACATTTGGCTATAGAGACATTTATAGTTGTCATGATGGTAAGGAGTTATAGAAAGACCAGGGATATACTATGAAACACAGGGAAGTTAGCTTCCTACACCAAAGAATTTCTTCAAAAATACTGTCTAGGGATGCTGGGCTGGAAGGCCCAGACTGACCAACTCGGCTGCCATCTGGGCCCAGTCCACTCCAACATATACACTCATCTAATAGCTACTGGAATGCATGGAGGAGCTGGTCCTGCAGAACCAGAAGTCATTACTGAATAGGGCTAGTCCTAGGCCAACTGCCTGGCCCCCAGCATGGAGCCACTACTGTTGCTGCAACTCATGTTGCTTGCCCTGCTGGGAGTTGGAGAGTGCAGGGCAGTGGCCCTGCCTCCTGGCTACAAGCACGAAAGTCAAGCCCAGTAAGCCTCAGGGTGGCAGATATCAAAGGCAGCAAGGTGTATAGCAGCCAGGAGCTCGCACAGAACCTGTCCCCAGACACACTGCCTAGCCCCAATATCACCCTGAGTCTGGGCAACAGCAGCATATCTGAGATGAGTCCCAGTGATGCTCCAGTGTTTATGGTGCTTCCGAAACCAGAAACCTTGAACTAGACCAACAACTTGGTGCAGTGAATATTTACATGTAAAGCTGTTTGAGCAAAAAAATATACTGTCTGACACACTGCAGCTTCCAGTGCCTTCATGACAAACAAATATGCAATGCAGAGGTGGGAAAGATGGAAGAACAGAGTGGGGAGTGCACAGTGGAGAGAGGCAGAACTAGCAGTGACAGGTGTGAGAGAAGGCTGTGGTGGAAGGGGGAATGTGGCCTTGCTGAGTGGGCCCAACATGGTGTTGTGCAGCAGCTTGGAGCTTGCACAGACTCAGCCCCCAAACACACTGCCAAGCTGCACAATCGCCCTGGTTCTGAGCAATAATGGGAAGTTGGAGATGAAGAACTGTTTATTTTCCAGAGTGGACCTCCTCAAAGACCTCTATGGTCTGTGCTAACCCAGGAGGCCATGTTGGTATCTGTGATCCACTGCACTAGGCCGTGTTGAAGCTGGAGGTTCACGTGAATGTTCATGGTCTGGGCTGGGAGCCATGGAGATGTCTGAGGCCCATGCTACCTCCAGAGATGAGATAGGTGTCCATAGTCTGAGCTACTGCAGGAGGCCATATTAGTGTCCGTGCTCCAGGTTGCCACCAGAGGCATGTTGATGTCCATGATTGTGCTGCTGCTGAGGGCCATGTCTGGGTCTATGGTACTGTGGCCAGGGTCCATCTTGATGTCTGTGGCCTGTGTTACCACCAAAGACCATGCAGATATTGGTGGTCTTTGCTGCTGCTTGAAGCCATGTTCATGTCTATGAACTATGTTACCACCAAAGGCCATGTGGATGGCCCTGGTCTATGCTGCTGCCTGAAGCTATGTTGATATCTTTGGGCTGGGCTGCCACCAAGGACCATATTGGTGTCAGTGTCTGTCTTAGTTAGGGTTTCTGTTGCTGCGAAGAGATACCATGACCATGGAAATTCTTATAAAGGAAAATATTTAATTGGGGCTGGCTTAGAGTTCAGAGCTTTAGTCCATTATTGTCATGGTGGGTGGCATGCTGACAGACATAGTGCTGGAGAAGGAGCTGAGAGTTCTACATTTTGATGTACAGGCATCAGGAGTCTGTCCCACTGGCCAGAGCTTATAAGACCTCCAGCCCACCTCCACAGTGACACATTTCCTCCAAAAAGGCCACACCTACTTCACAAGGCCACATCTCCTAATAGTGCCAGTCCCTAGAGGCAAAGCATTCAAACACATGAGTCTATGGGGACCATACCTATTCAAACCACCACAGTGTACTGTGTGGACCCAGGGCCATGCTGATGTCTTTGGCCTGTGCTGCCTCTAAGGATGATGATGGTTGCCGTGGCCTATGCTGTGGCAGAGGACCATGTTGATGTTTGTGATGTATGTACTGCCACCAGAGACCATCCTGAGGTCCATGGCACATGCTGACATCAGAGACCATGTGGATGTCCATGGTCCATGCTGTCACTAGAAACCATGTGGAAGTCCATAATCCAGGCTCCTGCTGACTGTAAAAGGCAAGGAAGCTACTTATACAGTGGTATCGATGACTGTGAACTCACAATTGAGAAAGATGGACATAGAAGGATTCCAAGACAACTCCTACTCTCACCCCCACCAAACAGAAAGCCACCAAAGAGAGAACTCTTAAAAATTGTGATAAGGATGCTGAAGTATAGCTCTCCACAGTTGAGGGCTTCTGGTGGGGGTGCGGGTGGGGAAGGACTCAGTTTTCTTTAAGGGCTGCCCACTGCGAGTTTGACCATGCTCCAGTGAGTATATGGGCAACAAAAATTGGACTCATTTTTACTTTTTTCTTTCTTCTACTTTTTTGGGGGGTGGAGGTCACAAGGGCAGAGGGCAGGCCTGAGAGGACTGGGAAGTGAGTGTAATTGGAGTACATGGTGTGAAATTCCCAAACAATCAATAAAAATAGTATTTTGGAAAACAATTGTCTGGTCTAACATGTCTTTGAGGTTAAGGTGATGAAACCGTGCTATAACCTGAGAAATTAGCACCCATAGTCTCTATCTAAGACTATACTAGGACCATGATTATGTTATCATCCTCATCTTTCTAATTTATTAACTCTTTTTCTTTCCCTTTTTCTTCCAGGGCCATCCATTGAACCTAGGATCTTGCATATACTTAGGCAAGTATCTTGTCACTGAGCTTCAAAACCCATGCCCCATTTTTGAGGCAAACCCTCACTGTATAGCCCTAACTGACCTGACACTGACTCTGTAGACCTGTCTAACCTCAAACTCACAAAGATCCACCTGCCCCTGTCTCCTGCTTGCTGGGATTAAAGGCATGCACTATCACACCCAGCCACACAGGCTCCTTTTTATTTTTCTTATTTTGAGACAGGTCTCACTAAATTTCTCAGACTGGCCTTAAATTTGTTTTCTCACCCTGCTTGAGGATTGTAGCCATCACCACTCTGCCCAGCTCTTTACTCACAGTAGTAGAACAAAAATAGTGCTTTTCTCCTTTTCTCTATATTCTTTTTCATAAGGCCTAGAATCTTAAGACTGGTCCCACAAAGCCAACATATCAGTGGCTGATTCAATGTATTCTAACAGTGTAACAGACTTAGTGCAGACAATCTGTCTCCCAGTGAAACCTACATAGACACATTCCTTGGTTTTTGTTTTTCCTTTTCTGTAGGTTATAAGACTGCTACAGGAAAGGAGAAAAGAAAATTTTAAATATTGGTCTCTCCTAGTCCTGACCAGTACTGTGCTCCAACCCTTCTCCATTTTATCAATCTGAATCATCAATCTGGATCCTGGTTTTTCTTCTAAGATGCAATAACAACGAATTTGGGAGCCCAGCTCCTGACTTTAGATTCCATCTGATCTGTTAACAGTATTGTTTGCTTACTAAAGGCAGTAGGTACCAAGATCCCAAGAGTAAAAAAAAAAAAAATCACCCTTACAAATTACAGTCTTTCTAGTGTGCATTTTACGTAAGAAAAATTAGTAAATACCCAGCATGACTCCAATTAATTGCAAAGGTAAAATTTTAGAAATGTCCTTGGCAGAAGGATGAAAAGATCTTTGGAGCTACTGGCCTGCAGATGGGTTTTACAGAAGTTTTTCCACTTAGTCCTGATAGCAGTCTTATGAGACTTTATTCTTGTCCAATAAAGCAGTCGAGAATACAATAGGATGTTACTTTGAAGATTGCTTTTCCCCTTCCCGTTAATAACTCAAATATATGTCTTATATAAAGTGCAAGCTATAAAATATCTCCAGAGGAACATAAAAACCGCTCATTCTCCACTGCCAGAAAGAACTGCTGTAGTGACAAAAAGAACTGCTTGGAGCCTGAGCCAGTGGCTTGTGGTGCCTTATACAAACACCACTAGTTGTCAGGGCTGGAGAGATGGCTGAGCAGATCAAAGCATCTACTGGTTTTCCAGAGAACCGGAGTTTGATTCCCAGTGCTCACGTCAGGCAACTCTCAACTGCCTGAAAGTCCAGCTCCAGAGCATCCACTGCCCTCTTCTGGCCTCACACAAAGTACATACACACTCGCATAGATACACATACACACACATGAATAAAAATGAAAAGAAATCTTAAAAAATATAAATCTACTAGTTCTAATGGATACCGATTCATGAGGTAAATAGAGGCCTTCCTTGAAGGAAAAATGAAGGGACCTCAGAGGTAACCATTCTCATTATAGAATACCTTACTCTCCACTTTGGGCTCTCTGGTCCCTATAGTCTGGTAATGGCTTGACTTTCATTTTCAATATCACTCACAGATGAGTGTTGCTCTCAAAATTAAGTATTAGCTCCATGCAGCCTGGCACATTCTATCTTCTGGGAAGATAAAAAGATATAATCTCCTTAAGTTCATTTTAAGACTTAACAGTCATACTTCTGTGATTTCCCAAGTCTGCAAACTACATCAGCCCCTTTGAAGTCCTTTACAGTAGGATCCTCCTCCAAAAAGACCTCTTAGTAGGTCCAGAGACTCATTATCTACTTCAGAATATCACTGGGAACTAAGAGATCTTGTCTGTTTTAAAATCGTTCCAACAGGATTAAAGGCCACTAGAAGCTGTCTGGATCGAACAGAAGTCACCTTGGATTTATCTGCCCAGAATTAAGACTATTCCAGCCCAGAAGTACAAAGAACCTATTTCTATTTCTGTGAACCTCTTGGAAATCCCCATCTCTTCCTGTGACACCCAGGTGAAATTCACCCACAGACAACTCCAAATCCCAATGAGTAGCCAAGGTCCTTTCACTCGAATTTTTGTGTTCTATGATCTAATTTTAAAAGCTATTTCTTCTTCTTCTTCTTCTTCTTCTTCTTCTTCTTCTTCTTCTTCTTCTTCTTCTTCTTCTTCTTCTTCTTCTTCTTCTTCTTTTTTCTTAATTTTTTATATTTATTTTACATACCAATCACAGTTTCCCCTACCTCCTCTCTTCCTGTTTCCTTCCCCCACCTCCTATCTATCTCCCCCATCCACACCTTCTCCATTCCGAAAGGGGCAGGCCTCCTCTGGGCATCAACAAAGCATGGCACATCAAATTGAGGCAGGACCAAGCAACTCCCGCCCTGCATCAAGACTGGGCAAGGCATCCCAGCATGGGGAATAGGTTCCACAAAATCAGCTAATGCACCAGGGACAGGTCCTGATCTCACTGCTAGGGGCCTCACAAACAGACCAAGCTACATAACTGTCACACACACATGCAGAGGGTCTAGGTTGGTCCCATGCAGGTTCCCTAGCTACAGGTCTAGAGTCTGTGAGTTCCCATTAGTTCAGGTCTCTGTGGGTTTCCCCATCGTGACTTCCATTTGCCTTGCTCGTACAATCCCTCCTCATCTTCAACTGGACTCCCGGAGCTCAGCCCAGTGCTTGGCTGTGGATCTCTGCATCTGCTTCCATCAGTTACTGGATGAAGGCTCTATGATGACAATTAGGGCAGTCACCAATCTGATTATAGAAGGCCAGTTCAGGCACCCTCGCCACTATTGCTAGGAGTCTTAGATGGGATCATCCTTGTGGATTCCTGGGAGTTTCCCTGGCACCAGGTTTCTCTCTAACCCCCAAATGGCCCCTCTAGCAAGATATCTCTCTCATTACTCTTCCCCTCCATCCTGCCTCCAACTCAGCCAACCTGATCCCTCATGTTCCCATCCCCCATCTACTCTCCTCCATCACCACCTCCCCGCCCCCAGTTTACCCAAGAAATCTCATCTATTCTTTTTCTTTCTTTCTTCTCTTCCTCTTCTTCTTCCTTCTTTTTCTTCTCTTTCTTATTCTTCCCTTGATGTCCTACAAGACAAAACTTTGCTTGGAGAATTTGTCTTAAATATATTTTTTTCATGGACATCTCAGCGACTATTCCTGGACTGAGGTCATCACTTACCTGGAGGTATAACCTTGTTTCTAATTCTATACAGAAAGTCAAAGGTAGTGGTAATTCTGTATTGGGAACTTATTGTCTTTTTACTAATATACTTCTGCCTTAAGGAATCAACCCCTCCTCCACAAAGGAAACTCCTTTGCTGTTGCTTAGTCTAAAATACAGTCTTACCTGAAGGTAATTCCTTTTTCCAAATAGCTGTGGCTCACTTGTACTGCCTTCTGACAGTCCTTTTGTTTCAAATATTTCTTCCCCTCCCATTCTATCCATAAACAATCTGGAACTTTGTCTAGTGTTTCTAACTGTTGACTATGTCCACAGAGAGACTTGATGTTGGTAGATGAAGTAGCCATCTAAATCTACTCCCTAGCCATAGAAGATGTGTTAACATCTCTAGTCAGTCCTCAGGATTCTCTTATACTTCTTCCTCCACAGTTAGAGAGTTAGAATAGGGGGAGATAATTAGCCCATAAAACACCAGTGACAAAATCTACCTTAAGGTAAAATGGGGGTAAGGCCCAGACTTTGATCAGAAATGGTGTCTCTGGTTCCTACCCTATGAAAGTCCAGGATACAATCTTAAACAAGCAAACTTTTTTCTTATGGGCTGCCCAGTTCCATTGCCCCTGGATGGGAGCCATGTAACGATCAAGATAGTTATGCTTTCTATACAGCTTCTGTAAAGTCAAGTAACAATGTTAACAATGTAAGTAAACCCCTCATGCATTCCTCTTGCCTTTAAATAACACCAAAGGTAACCACTTAGCAGTAAGCAAGAACACTGGCATTCTGAGAACTAAAAGTAACTGTGGTTCTACATATAACCAGGTGAGACCTCAGTTTTTCCTTTAACTTTGGCCTTTCCAGACCCATTCTGTCAGATCCCTCCCAATCATTCCACTAGTGACTGATTTCTGTGTACAAATGATTATTTCCCTGCATTAAGCCAAAAGAGCTCAATACTTCAGAATCCTGGAACTCTTTAGTCAATGAGTGACAGACCACCAGTGTGTTTGGATTCTGGAACCAAACACCAGAGTTAGCCACAAAAGGACTAGATACTACTTTCTTTGTGCCTCCAACTTAAATTCAGCCCTCCACCCTAAGTGGCAGAGCTGCTGTATAGTAGTGGTTGCCATCCTGATGTGCAGATTGTCCGCTACAGCTAGGGAATAGATTCAAAGATTCCCCATCTTTTGATGCTTTCCACAATCTAGGCTCTGTTGTAAAGAAAGCACTCTGGTCATATTCTCACCTCAGACATGACAAAAGTAAAATCACAAGGATGCTTTGTATCCCCCACTTTGAAGTGCTACGAGCTAACAACTCAGTGCAGAAACAGGTGGCTTTGGGCTCATCCATTATTAGAGGACACATTTAATCAATGAGAACCTCAGCTGTTCACATAAGAAATGTCAGAAATACCTCTCTCATTCTGCAATCTACCTTGAAGACCATGGTAACTGCTACAGAGGCATAGCAACAAAGCCTCAACTCCCTAGCAGAAATAATCCTCTAGAACAAAGGACACTAGATATCCCTAAGCAGGATAATAAGCAGGAGGCACATACATCTGCCTTAAAGAAACCTACTGTTTCTGGGTCAATACTTCAAGAGAAGTAGAGGAAAGTCTCTTAAATTCTTAAAGAAAACATCAAAATACTAGAAGACCTAAATAAAAATTTAGCGTCTGGCAATGCTTCTAGGAAGATTTTCAGGATACATTTAGATGTGTTTTGCTCCTCTAGTCCCTTGTTTTAAATTTTACTTTATCTTTGGCTCCTGTTTACCATTTTTTATGATTTATATCTTCCAGATTACAGCCCATTAAGCTCCAGATGATATTGTCACAGAAATAACAGCCATTACCATCAATACCATCTCCAGCCACCAAGGACCTCTTGTTTCACAATCAGGCCTCTAAGCTCTTGTAGTAACCATACCCTTCCCTCTACAAAGTGCATCCCTCCCTTCTCCAAAATCCTCATCAAGCCTGTTATGTTTTATGGTCCTGCAGCCCTATAACAAATCTGCAGTGACAACCAGGGCCCGACCCTAAGACTCCAATGGCCCCTCTCATCTCCGAAGCAATTTTAGAAGAAAGGAGATCTTCACCCCTTTGTCAATGGTTTGACTTTG
>LZPO01057484.1:1189413-1199763 GCA_001675575.1 Neotoma lepida
CTCTCTCTCTCTTTTGGTTTTTTGAGACAGGGCTTTTCTGTGAAACAGTCCTGGCTGTCCTGGAACTTGCTTTGTAGACCAGGCTGGCCTCAAACTCACAGAGATCCACTTGCTTCTGACTCCTAGTCCTTGTTGGCCAGCCAGTCTAGTTGAATCAATGAGCTCCAAGTACAGTGAGAATATCTCAAAAAATAAGGCAGTGTGATTGAGGAAGATACCCAAAATCAGCCTCTGCCTGCCACAACATGTACCCAAGCACATACATATGTATACACATGCACATGAATATATATACCACAAAAAAAGTGTATTTCATGTATATTATACATTTCTCCCTCTTTACTAGTTTTTCATGGATATTTTAGTAGTTGGTTGATATTTTCCAAACCATGATTCTTAATGATTATATAGTTTCATTGTATAACTATTCTATATCTTTAAAAATTTCTGTTGATATATGACAACATTTTCTATGTAAAAGGGAAAAAACATAAAAGATAACAAAAAGTACCTAAATAGTTAATAGTGATTGTCGGCTTGACAGGCTCTGGAATCATTATTGAAGAGACAAGCCCCTGGGCATATTTGGAGGAAGGGCTTTCATTTTTTAGGTTAATTGAGGTGGGAAGACCCACTCTCAATGTTGGTGGCACCATGCCATGAAGTGTTGGGGTCCCAGAGTGTAAAAAGGGCAAAAGATAACTAAGTATCAGCATTGATTCATCTCTTCTTCCTAACTGTGGACACAATGTGACCAACTGTCTCATGCTTCTGCCACCATGACTCCCCATGATGGACTTTATTCCCTCAAACTGTAAGTGTAAATTCTCCCTCCCTATTTCTCCTTAGAAGTCTTTTCACAGAATCAATGAAAGTAACTAATACTGAATTTAAATAGCACACCGATTTATTTAAATACCAAAATCCAAGAAAACAAAAGAAATAAAAATATCACCATCATGAAAAATAGACAACAAATCTTGGATTTTCATCATTTAATGCATATGCTAAACAAGAAATTTATGTACAGAGATACTAATTTTTTTTTCCATTTTCTTCAGAAAATCTGATATAATGCATTTTTTTTGGGGGGGGAGATTATTTCAGATTATACTTCCACATCAAGGTACATCATCAAAAGAAGTTAAGGGAGAACCTGGAGGCAGAAACTGAAGCAGAAACCATGGAAGACTGCTAACTACTGGCTTACTCCTCATGGCTACTTACCCTGCTTTCTCATAGAAGCCAGGACCACCTGCATACTGGTGGTATCATCCACAGTGGGCTTGACTCTCCCTCATCCATCACTAATTTTAAAGAATGCCCCACCAGATTGCCTACAGGCCAATCTTACGAAGGGAATTTCTCAATTGTGCCCTCTGCTCGGGTACTAGTTTGTATCAAGCTGACAAAAATACTAACCAGGACAGGGTCTCACGTAGCTCAAGCTGGCCTCAAATTTACTATACAGATAACTCTGGCTGACTTGAACTCTAAATCCTCTTTCTTGAGGGATGGGCTTAGCAGCATGCCATCATACTTGCTAATTTTGATAGCTTTCCCCCCTCTTTCTTTCTTTTTAAAAATGAGATCATACAATGGTTTCTAATTTACACTGGATGGGATCAGAGGCCAAGATAAAAACGTAGGTTGTAAGGACCAAATTATGTGTTTACTATATTAAGTTCATGCTTACTTCTATAAATAGATAAACTAGTGAAGTGGTTAATATTTATGATAGCTGTGGTGGTTTGACTAGGAATGACCTCCATAGGCTCATATATTTAAATGCTTGGTCATTAGGGAGTGTCACTACTTGAGAGGGATAATGAGGTATGGCACTGTTGCAGTGGGTGTGGCCTTATTGGAGGAAGTATGTCACTGGGGGTGGCCTTTAGGGCTTCAGGAGCTCAAGCAAAGCACAATGTCTCTCTCTCTTCCTGCTTTCTACTAATCCAGATGTAGAACTCTCAGCTCCTTCTCCAGCACCATGTCTGCCTGCATGCCACCATGCTTCCTGCCATGATGATAATGGACTAAACCTCTGAAACTGTAAGCTACCCCCATTTCAATGGTTTCTTTTATAAGAGTTGCCATGGTCATAGTGTCTCTTTACAGCAATAGTAAGTATAACAATTTTGAAAAATATATATTTTAAAGGATACATCGAGTAAACTGACACTTTTTTCATCTACACAAATCATACCATATTCATGTAAAAACCAAAAATTAAGCTGTCATTATTTAGTAGTATGTCTATAACCTTACTTATTACTTGTCATATTCTAATAAATGCTTAGTAATTTACTCTCCTAAAGTAAATGTCTTCCTATATGGTATTCATCAATTTCCATAGTGTACCTATTCTGATTATGGCCAATTTCAAGGTCACTGAACCCTGAGTTTTTTACAGAGTTATACCAATATTCAGCCCTCATTGGATAATGAGGTCTTGTTTCATCACTAATTCCTGGAACCAAGAGGCAAAATAAGAGTTTAAGGAAGTTCAACTGCTTAGAATGTTCACCTTATCAAAGATGAAAGGAGAGGTGAGGGCTGGCTGAGGCTGATGAGGGCCCAAAAGTCAGAGCATAAAGAACCTTGACAGACTCTAGATTTAGAGACCATAGGATTTGGCAGGTATTTGGGCAGAAGAGAAGTATGTTTTCATTATTCCAGTGATCATATATTATGAAAGAATCCAAGAATTAGATGATAGTGTCCTTACCCACTAGATTCTGTAAATAGCTAGATAAGAAAGTAAAATATTGCTACTTAGGTATTAAATGTGTATTGAAATTTATAACTAAGAAATAAAAATTGCCCTAACATAGAAGTAATCATGGTGTTTTGTGGATATAAAGGCAAGTGATGATGGCAGTCCAAGCTACAATGTTAATATTGAGATTTCTCAGATAGACCAGTTGGATTTGATGATACACCTTACTCTGTCAGTGAACATGTTATTTTGTGATATTTCAGGGGTTATGGTGAACTTAACCACAAAAATGACTGTGGATGCCGGGCGATGGTGGCGCACGCCTTTAATTCCAGCACTCGGGAGGCAGAGGCAGGCGGATCTCTGTGTGTTCAAGGCCAGCCCGGGCTACCAAGTGAGTTCCAGGAAAGGCACAAAGCTACACAGAGAAACCCTGTCTCGAAAAACCAAAAAAAAAAAAAAAGACTGTGGTATTTTCAGCAATCTGGCAAAAAGATTATCATTCACTTAACTTCTAGATACGATGGATTTTTTTTTTCAGGTAAACAATAGAGAAAGTGATGACCCTAACCACAGTAATGAACAAGATATTTTCCAAGTCCTGAGGTAAGAGATTGTGATTTCCTAAAAATGAGATGACCGTGAAGATAGTAGGTATCCAACTAAGATATTATAGGTATCTAGTAATTGTAGTATTAACACATTTTTAATTACCCAGTGTGGTGATATATTGTGTCCCCCAATATACTGTGCACCCTAATAAAGCTTATCTGAGAATCAGAGGAAAAAGCCAGCCACTATGTTAAACATATAGGTCAGGCAATGGTAGCACACGCCTTTAATCTTAGCATTTGGGAGACAGAGATCCACCTGGATCTCTGTGAGTTCAAGGCCACAGTGGGTAACAGAGCCAGGCATAGTGACACATGCCTTTAATTCCAGCACTAACCATAGAGGTCTAGAGGTCTGTACAGACAGATAGGAAGTAATGTAGCTGGGCGGAGAGAGAAAGTGAGATGCAGAACAAAAAGGCATATAGGCGTGGGTACACAGGAAGTAGGTCTCTTTGGCTGAGGATTTCCAAGTGGTAAGAACGTGGCTGGCTTCTTTCTGCTTTTCTGATCTCTCAGTTTTTACCCCAATACCTGGCACCGGGTTTTTTTATTAATAAAACTGTTTAGCAATTTGTCTTACAATCCAGTTAAGAAACAATGAGTCCCAAACAATATTTTTCTGACTAATTTGTAGGTCTTCATGTAAGATGCTTCCTAAACCTGTTAGATATGGGCTTCTCCAGGTGATACAATAAAAGACTTGTCTGTCACAAAGCACTGTTTTGACCAAAATATTTTGTTTTGTTTCTAAGTAAGAGCTTCTGGTAAACCTGAAATGAATGTGGAACTTTAAAGATAATCCTGTAAGTTAACGCCCATAAGATTTTCAAGTGTCCTGTGAAAGTTGTGTTCCTAATTATGGTTGCCATTATATTATTTTCACAGGTTTTAATATGGAAATGATGGTGTAATTAACCTCAGCAGTGAACAAAGGCCTTGACAGGCAACAAAAAATGAAATAATGTGAACTTTAACCAAGTAGGCACTATGTTTTCTACAATTAGATAATCAAGAGAACATGGGGGTCAATAACAATATTTATGTCTTTGAAGTTTTAGAAGTATACAGAGAGGTTTCCTGATGATCGAAGTAACTATGATTCTTTACCTTTGGTAAAGAAGATGTGTCCTGAGTACACATTTCAAATGGATTTTCTAAGATTCTAATAGATTTGAGGTCACAGGAAACCTAATAGTAGTCATGAATGGAATCTTGCTACCAAGGAATTTAATAAAAAACTACTCCAATACAGACTGATGAACTTTTATATTTCTAGGTAAGAGTCAATGGGATTCCCAAAATAATGCTACCTCTTTTTGTTTTGAACAGCTATCCCATTATTTCCTAAAGTACTATAATGTGATGCTGACATTAACTCATTAGAGGCCCTACATATTTTAAAATGATGTTGATGAAAGGTGTTTGTGAGACTGTTAGGTCAACTTTATGTTCAACATATAACCTTCAATTAAGAAAATAGCATGTCACTAACAAACAATATTAGTAAGCATGAGTTTGTACAACATATAAATAGAGGTTATGATAATCTCTGCATTCTTAGTGATATTTATATATTCTAATTAATTGATTTGCTGCCTATCACAACAATATTGACCGTGGAACTTCAGCAAATATTTTCTGCGGAGAAAAAGACACCTCTTCCTAGATTTTCACATCGGAGTTCACAACTCATTTTTATGTCTCACAAAATGATACAAAAGACCAAGAAACTTTGTCAGTATCCTGGTTAAACCCAAAGTATACTGTGATAGTTTGAATGTAATTGGCCCCTATAATCTCATAGGGAGTGGCACTATTAGGAGGTGTGGCTTTGAAAGAGCAAGTATGGCCTTGTTAGAGGAACTGTGTCACTATGAGGGTGGGATTTGAGGTTTCCTATGATCAAGGTACCACCCAGTGTCTCAGTCTACTTTCTGTTGCCTGCAAGATGTAGGACTGTAAGCTATTTCTGAACCTCTGAAACTGTAAGTAAGCCACCCCAATTAAATGTTTTCCTTATAAGAGTTGTCATGGTCATGATGTCTCTTCACAGCAATAAAAACATTAACTAAGACATATACTAAATGTATTTTTCCACAATTTGTTTCTCAGGTACCTGCTGAGATATGATGGGTACAGTACCTATGGTAGTTAACAACGGATGTGATAGATATTGAGCTAAGCACTGATGTGAGCCTGAATCACAGCAAAAGACATCTGGTCATCCTTTATAGAGAAAAGTAATGGTGCTGACCATCCAATTAACAGGACTTTTCTCCTCAGGGAAGAACTGTTTGCATCCATAAAAATTCAAGAGACCGTGGGTTCACGCTTTCATGTATAGAGGAAACTTGTTTCACCTAGGAAGACTGAGTGATTTTATTATAGTTAATTATCATTTTTGTGGAACTCCAAGCTAGCAGTGAACCTAAGATGTATTTTAAAGTTGTCCAATCAAGAAAGGATGGATTATCCTGAAAATACTTAAATGTTAACCTTAAATTAATTTAAACATTCTGATAGAGTTTAAGTGCCTCTTAGCAATCATCATGGTCAAGGGAATGAGCAAGCATGTTAGTAGAGCAAATTATACCCTGAAATACATTTTCAACATCTGTTTTTCAACTTCTATTTGAAAGAACACAGTGATACAACAAAGAAATATGCCAATAGTCAAGTAAGTAAGAAAGTCAGCATAGCCCAGTATTGACTATTTTATCTGCAATATCTATAGAAATGGCACTGATACATTTAGTAAGTGTTCCATAATATGTCTTTCAGAGGCAGGCCAACACATCTCAATGAGCTACAAAAGGCTTCAAGTAGAACGTTTCTTATATGTAGGTAAGTACTCATATGGGATAAAACCCTAACAGGGGGCAGCTGACCTCCATATGCATAAATAAGTGATAATGGTGTCCATAATGTTTCTTCTCACTGTAGTTTTCTTAAGAAATGATGGACAGTATCATTTCTGTGGGAGGGTGGGCTCCCTCTCATAGCATGCATATCAAGCAGGACCAGTCATTAGTTGGCCATTCCCATAATTTCTGAGCCGGCATTTTTTTTTTTACCCTAGCATATCTTGTAGGCAGGGCAAATTGTAGGTCAAAGGTTATGTGGCTGGGTTGGTGTCCCAATCCCTCCACTGGAAGTCTTACCTGGCTACAGAAGATGGCTGGTTCAGGCTTCATATCCCCCATGGCTAGGTCTCTTAGCTAGGGTCACTCTCATAGATTCCTGGGAGTTTCCAATGCTAGGTTTCTAGCTTATCCCAGAGATGCCCCTGATATATAGGGGAGGCCTGCCCTTTTCTGAAGAGAAAGGAAGAGGAGTGGATTGGGGGGTGGAGGAAGAGGGGAGGATAGGGGTAGAGATTGAGAAGAGAGGAGGGAGGGAAACTAATAGGGCTGGGAAAAATAATTCATAAACATAAATTTTAAAATGATTTATCAAAATACAAGTAATAAAGATTGGCCCGATTTAGCCTCAAAAAAGAAACAAAGGAAGGAAGAAGGAAAGAAGGAAAAGAAAGAAATGATGGACAGTCTTAGCAGCCATGAGTTTATTTTAGTAATACATTTTATATTGAACTGAGAATGATGAATTTGATTTGATACTAATCCATTGTCATTAAGCTAGGCCAGTATCAGTCAATGGATGTTCTATTAGTGCCCAGTCACAACAAATGCTCACCCTGGACAAGGCTGTTGACCTAGAATTAATCTAAGAATTAAGATAGAATTGAATTCTTCCTTAACAATGTTTGTAGACAAATGAATAGCTTGGTGTTCTGGTTATATTCTAAAATATACAGTTGTTTTGTTTCGTTTTTCTTTCCAGGTTTTAGGAACTTTATTTCCCTTCCACATTTTCCCCTTTGCTCAGGTGTCTGCAGAGCAGCTTAGGACCACTCAGTGGCTCCAACCCCTTCAGTGGTCTGCACCATGAGAACTGCTGACCAGTCCTCAGTGGCTGGCTGGGCACTCAAGTCTTCAGAGGGGAACTGCTAGATGGGTATAGAGGGCCCTCAGACCAGTCTGCCGCCTCTGGCTGAGCAGCCGTGACCTCAGGAGCCCTGAAATCCCTCCTTGGCCCAGCCTTCTCAGCAGCAGCCTGCTCCTCCTTCTCAGTCTCCCCAGGATCTCTATAGAAGTAAAGATCAGGCATGTGGAGTTCTTCCTGGGCCAGCATCCGCCACACCAGACCCACTGAGTGAGCTCCCTTGCTGTTGTGTGGGATGGCAATGTCCACGTAATGCAGAGGAGAGTCTGTTACACAGAGCAATGCTGGACAGACGTAAGCAGATGCCTCTAACAGACTGGTGGTCAGTTCTGGGATCAGTCACCCCTAGAAGCCAGGGCTCTCTGAAGGCTGCTTGGATCTGGTTAGGGAATGACCACCAGGCGTGAAGTGGCCAACTGGGTGGCTCCAGTGGCAGCGGCAAACTTCAGCAGGGCTCGCTTCATGCCTGAAGCGGACCTCGGAGAAGCTTTTGCTTGAAGCTCTGACTGTTGCTGCCAGGTCCTCTTCAGATTGATGATGCAAATGCCATCACTTTTCCTTTTGTAGATGCACTGTTCCATCTGAAAGTCAAGGTTGGTACCACCTAAGTGGGTTCCTGTGGCAAGGAACTTGAGGACATCCCCCTCCTTCATCTGCAGGATATCAAGGGCTCCAGCCATTGTGTAAGTTTCCCTTTAAGTTACCATGGGAATCAAGAACACCGCCATATGAACCCATTCCTGGGCAGTGTGGAGAGCTCTAAAACATAGTTTTGCATGTTATTTTTGTCTTCAGGAGAACAGGATAATCCAGAAAGAATTGTTGATTGAGCCCTGATAATAACCAGGCATTATCAGATACGTGATAGTGGGGCTCTACTACTACATTGTACATCTTCTCTCCTTCAGTAGCCTGCTAGATCAGAATGTGTCCCTAATATGGTGTTGCCATCTTTTTATAGGTGTTCTCTTTGGCCTTTGTTAGTGAACAGGTAAAAGATTGTATCATATTCATTCACTGACACTTCTTTTAAAATGTACCTTGGATGAATATTTTGGAAACCATTTTATTTTCCCCTCTTTTGGAGTTTATGTGGTTCAAATAATATCTCCTTTAATGTTTCTCATTAACTATCAGTTTCATAATTTTGAGGACTGATGGTATGTATTTAATACTTAAAGTGGTACAGGCTTAAGTGAGTACCAAAATAACTTTCTAGTGTCTATTACTGTAATTTTTACAGTGGAGTTTTGGGTAGTAGTCCCTCAGGATATTAAGACATATATTTCAAGATTTTGTTACAGTGAGTGTGTAAATTTCCAGATAGTATAACTGGGTCTTGAAATGACGCAGTCTCCTTGGAAATTTTTAGGTGTATTGGTAGAAAGAGGCTTGCACAATATATATTTTCCAAAATGTGTTTTTCAGAAATAGGCCGAGACATCAGAGTGAGACAATGAATGCCAAGGAGAACATAGCTTGGACCCAGGTAAGTACTCTGCATGTACATAGGAAGTGCTGGTGTACCTTTCTTTTCTTGGCACCATGCTTTTGCTGCTCCTGCTCAGGTAAGAAATGATGGAGACCTCAGCAGCTGTGACACTGTATGACCATGATAGCACACTTTTTCATATAATAGAAAGACTTCATATCGAACTTTATTGTCAAGGGGATGGTTATATACTAGTTTGCTGCTGTTATGGAACTCCAAGCCTAGTAGCTTTCCTGAAAACATTGCAAAGCTTAAATTTATCTACTGTCTATGTAGAGTTAAAGTGTCTCTTAATATTTATGGGCAAGGGAACGGGTATGTGTCCTATAGGGCTGTAATCTGAAACACATTTTCCTGGCTTTTGTTTTTCATATCCTCTTTAAGCAAGTTCAATGATAACTGAAAATATCATTAGCAGAGATTATTAGTAGCCAGGCAAGTGGCACAGAGCAGACCTTCTGATCTTCAGTATCTAGGCAGATGAAGTATTGTGTAACCCAGTTCTGCCTTGTTTTTGTAGGTATCCTGTGAGAGTCTTGACTAGGTATGTAATGATACCACATTCACCTACTAGAGGCATATTTATTTTTAGTTATATCTTTGGTGAGTGTTTTCAGCATTCTTATATTCCTCCCACCTTTTTTGCATGTATGCATTTATTACTTTGGAGGTTATCTTTGAGACAGATTCTTACTCTGTAGTCCAAACTGGTCTGGAATTCACTATGTAGACCAGGTTTGCCTCAAACTTGTGGCAGTTTCCAGCTTCCTAAATGCTGGGATTACAGGCATGAGCCATCATGCCTGGCCATGTGTGTGCATTTAAAATAGAAACATGTCTCTAATATGACTACTAATTGTTAGATTTTATCATGTCCTTGTTGACACATAATATATATTTAGTAACGCAAGTGAGGCATAAACAGGGGACAGGTATTGTTACTGTGAGATATTGACCTGTAGTTTTACAGTTATCCTCTGAAGAGAATAAAGGTTCTCTTACATGTCTTTGCCTGTGAAACTTTGTGATCATGCAGGCATTGTAGATGGCTCCTTAGGATATATTGGTCTTAGGAATTTTCATATATATGTATAGAGAGATGGGGTACCAAACTGGTTTTTTTATGATATTATTCTCAATTATGTCAAGACATTAGAGTGAGCTACAAATATCACCAAGTAGACCATTGCTGATATCCAAGTAAGTGTTGATGTGTACCTAAATCACATCCGAATACATCTAATTATCAAATACATAGGTAAGCAATGATGATGTCTCTAATCCTTTTTATAATCATTTTCTTCTATCAGGTGTTCAAATAAGAAAATTTGGATTTAAATAACATGGGCTAGCCACAGAAACCAGTAAGATACAGAGAGACCATTCGGGGCTTGAGAGGGGCATAGCAGGACACAAGTGATATAAAGTGAGAAATGGAAAAACAGAGAGTGGACTCCAACATTATAATTACCTAAAACTGTACACAATGTGTATGTTACATATATACACATATATCACAT
>LZPO01057484.1:1200063-1232490 GCA_001675575.1 Neotoma lepida
ATATCTCAATTCAGTGTAGCCCTTGGTTGCCTCTCAGGGGTTAAGGGCCGGCTACTGTTGCTAAAGACACCATAAACTTAGGACACAAGACTTAGATGTTTTGTGCTTGATCTGACCGGAAAGTCTGCAGTCCACCTCCCATGGTTCCAGAAAATACTATGCAAGCAAGCTATCAAGAGAAGGAAGCAATTAAACAACCCTACCTAGCTGCAAAACCTATGAACCACAACAATGGCCATCATGACAAGATATGAGTAAAGGTACAGTAAGTGGCATTCACGTGCTAGTGGCAACCAACAGCTGTCTAATTGGACTTAAGGTTCATTCAACAGGAGGGAAATCATGCTTGGTACTGGAAATCTAGCCATCTTCCCGGAGCTGGTGAGACCATGGACCTTAAAAAGAATCTACTACCACTAATAGCTAGACCAGCACAATTCCTTACTATATTTTAAATCTTATCCCCATACTCACAGATAAATGTAACTACTACCCCTCATCAATGAAGCCTCTCTTACAGCAAATAGAGACCATCATAGAAAACCACAACTGGAAACAATGCAGAGATTAACAAATCGAGGGGAGTCTAGCTCCAAAGGATACATCTACATCGCAGATCCTGCATCTGTGGCTCAGGGGACAACAGGGAAGAGAGGGGCAGAATGATTTGAGTCAGAATACCAGGAAGTCTGCTCTAAAACAATGTCTTCTAGTAATGGATACATAAACGAAACTATAACATTGGCAATACTGATGGACATGCTAATATGAAAGGAAGAAACGTTTGTAGGGTTGCATCCCTACACAGAGATCTATAGGCAACTAATAATTACTGAGAGAAAGAGAATTAGTGTCTCCCAGGGATGAGCTCCTTATTGTTTGTCCAATACAAAGTGGTCAGGCTTGAAACCATATGCATACCAACCACATGTGGTGTGTGTGTGTGTATCTGTGTATACAGATCGATACATACATGTACATATACCAATAATAAAGAAAAAATATTATCAACTTGAGAGTGGGATGAGAGCGTGGGAGGGCTTAGAGAAAGGGTAAGTGGGAAGGAAACAGAGGAGAGAAAAGAGGGGAATGTGATATAATTCTATTTCAATAAAAACATTTTTAAAAGGAAAGAAATGTTGGAACTATTGACAATCTTGTTGATAAGATTGCATTTTTATATTGTACAAAGGTTTATGTTGAATCTGTGAGTGTTGAGGCATTGATTGTATTCTGGTTCATTATCATTTTATGAACCTACCATGCCATCAATAAGCACAGTATAATGAACAGATCTCCAATCAAGGAAGTATAGACTCCCCTCAAGTTAATCTAGCTCTTCAAATAAATATGGACTATCCATTAGCCATGATGGTAGGGCAAGGGAATAAGCATGTGTCCTGGCAGAGTAAGCTATGTTCTCAAACATAATTTGTATCTTTTGTTTCAGATTCCCTTTAAGAAAATATCATTATTCAAAAAAGATTATTGTTAGGTCTTTACTAATAACCCAGTGAGTATGTTAATGATCATAACATACTGTAGACTAGCTGATCTTCAGTATACATACAAAGAGAATGTACTTAAATGGTGTTTACCTGTTCTTTTTGTAGTAATCCTGTGAAAGACTTGACTAGGTCACAAGTAGAAGATGGTACTTCCACTCATTAGAGATCTTCTTACTTTCAAATGTACATCTCATAAGCCCTTCTAGCTGATCTTGTATTTCTTCCTCTTTTGCTGTAAGAACACAGATATTTCCCTAGTGTTAATGGAAGACATCAGATTTTATATCCTTGGTTATAGATAATGCATATCATACACATTTAATAAAATCATGTTCCAAGAAATTTGTATAGTGACCATCACTGTGGTATCAACCGTGGAATTTCTGCAGGTGTCTTCTCAAAAGAATAAGTGCTTTGTCCATAGATATCTGGGACTATGCAGTTAGTGGAGTGATTTAACCTGGGGATTTTGTAGACACACAGCTAGAACAAGACTTGGATGAATAGGTTTGTCACAGAGTATTTTTCAGAGCCAGCTGAAGAAGATATTGCAGTCAGCCAACAAACATCAAATAGAACATTGGCTAAGTGCATATAAGTACAGATGTGGGCTTAAATTACAGGGTATGTAATCTTCATATACATAGACATGTGATAAGGGTAGTTTAACCTTCCCCTCTTCTTTTTTCTTGTTGAGACAGAGTCTCACTATACAGGCCAGGCTGGCCTGGAACTTGTTATGTAGCCTAGGCTGAACTCGAGGTTGTGATCATCTTGCCTACTTCAGGATCTTGGTTGTTGACAGAAAGTGGACAGGTATCCAAGTAAAGCAACTTGTATCCTGAAGCATATTTTTTTCTTTTTCCCTTCATTCCCTTTAAGGGAAAATACAGAGATATATTGATAGAATCTTGCCAGAAAGGAGGTAAACAAGAAAATGATCATAGCACAGCAAAGACTGTCTAGCCTTCAGTACTACAGTAGATATGGAGTGTGTGCCTAGCCGGTGTTGCTGTGTTTTCTTAAAATTTCATTTTATTTTTGTAAAACTCATGCAAACTATAAGAATGAATGTGCCCTGGTTTATCATCCTGGATGTAAGCATGAAATATTTCCTTAAGCCTGGTGGTTAAAAATGAAACTTTGCTACTATGACTAGGAACTTTCAGATTTCATTGACTTCTTATTGACCAATGATACAAATTTAATAATTACAATGCTAGGAACATACTCACGATTTCAGGTGACCTTTCTACTGCCCTTCAATGTGAATTTAACTGTGGAATTTTCTCAGCTATCTTCTGAAAGGAACAATAATTATGTATGAGGCTTTGTCTATAGATATCCAGGTAGCATACATGGTTCTGAAATAATAAAATGACTTAGGAAGCATGCAATGGTTCTAGTAAAATGAAACATCTGCCAAGTGAGTATTCCACATTGTGTTTCTTTAGAGACAAGTCAGATCCTCATGGTGAGCCAGGAAACGTCATGAAACAGAACACTGCTAATATCCAGGAAAGTACTCAGGAGTCTGAAAACACATCAAGTGTTCTATTGTCTTCCTACACATATGTTAGTGGTGGTGGTGCATCGTACTTTTCTTACCACCATGCATTTGCTGCATGACTGTTGTTTTTACATTCCCTTCCAAAGAGTAGAGTGACCCTGAGAAGGGTTGATGGAACCTTGTTAATTTTGAGGTAATGGTGAAGTGTATACCACAGCACAAACCATGCACAAACCATGTTATCTTAGATATCAAGGTAGGTGTTACAGTATGTAGGTTTATGAGAAGTAGGTGCCAAGAGTGGTGTCATCACATTTCTTTTTGCATATTTCTGGATTTCTTTTTGGTTGTGCACATCTAGAGGTGGGTCATTAAGACCATACTTTTAAATATGTGTATTAGAAGTGCTTCTGGCAGGCTTGCATTTCACCCTGTGTTTTACACTTTTACTATTAAAAGCTGACTATGTCCCTAATAACCCTACTAACATCATATTCTTGCATGCGTGCCATCAGGTAATGTCTTTTATGCATATAATGGCAGAACCATACTCACAGGTATAGGTTATGTTCATGGGCTTCATCACAGTGAAATGTAGTGTGTTCTTTTTGCAGGCCTTCTCTCAAGGAAGTAAGAGATCTTATGAGGAGATTTCTCATGCTTTGAATTCTGCAAGTTTCCACAGGTCAAGAACTGATGCAGAGGCCTTGGGGATGACATATGCAACATAGTATTTTCTTGATGTTTATTTGTAACACAAGTCAGAATACCACAGTGAGACAGACAGTGTTGTCAAAAGGAGCATGTCTAGTATCCAGGTCAGTGCTGCTGTAGGCCTTCATCACATACTACAGTAGTTCTCAACCTTCCTAATGCTGTGACCATTTAATACAGTTCCCCATGTTGTGGTGACCCCCAACCGCAAAATTATTACATTGTTACTTCATAACTGTAATCTTGCCACTGTTATGAATCGTAATGTAAATATCTGTGTTTTCCGGTGGTCCTAGGCAACCCCCATGTTGAGAATCACTGACATAAGAGAACATTTTATATGTGTATACACAGGTAAGTGAATGGTACCCTCTGTCCTTCTTGTCACTTTGATTTTATTGTTGCTGCTCAGCCAAGAAATATTGGCATGCTTAAAAGTTCTCAAGACTGTGAATGTGTACTTTTTCTGGAGTAAGGAAATGTATAATGCATCTATATGTGTTGAGTGATTGAGTGTATGTCTGGTAGTAGTCATTGCTATGGAACTGCTTGTTTATCAGTAAATGCTGGCTGTGTTGCAGATATCTACTAGAAAAGGATAGCTTGTCCTTATAAGGTCTTTTCTAGGGTAAAGATATGAGATATTGTTCCAGTCAGTCATCAAATATCATATTTTCAGATGAATTATTTAATAAGTGATTTGGAGACACACATGTGTCCCTGTCATTATAACCTATGCAGATAGCACTAGCATCTCTTTCATATGACTAGTAAGCCTCAATTTTTATTGTACCTTTGTTGACTGGTCACGTGTGTTTAATGTTTATAAGGGTAGAAGATAAATAAGGATGCTGTAACTTTCCTAAGATATATCACTGAGACACTCACCATGGAATTTTAGCACATATTCTCCAAATAGACTAGGAGTTCTGTTGGAATGATTCATCCTTGAAAATATGCAAGTATCCAGGTTCTGTGGATGTGTCCTAAAAATGATGGTATGAGTTAGGGATTTCTGATTCCAGATAGAATGATAAATGTACCAAATAGTTTTGTTAAGATGTGGTTTTCATAGTGAGCTGAGAAAGATCATAAAGTTGCATACTGCCAATATCAAAGCAAGTGCCAAAGTTGGCCTATTCACAGAATGAAACAGAAGTTTCCTGTGCTTGGGTAAGTACTGATGATATCTGTAACATATTTGTAAATGTGCATTTGTGGCAGGTGCTCAGGTACAAATTAATGTTGTCTTTAGGAATCCTAATGAACACAAGTTTGTGTTATATGGTCAAGAAAATTAATGTTGATCATGTAAGTATTAAGAGATCTATATTGCCTGGTTCTTTTCATCACTTTTTTTGTTTTACTTTGAGCTTAGTTATATACTTTGCATAGTTTGCAGGTACACAGTCAAGAAAGGATAGAATCTCCTGACAATACATGTACATCAATTTCATCCAAATATCCAGATAGAATTAGTGTGTTCTTTAGCAATTGTAATAGTCAAGGTAATGGGTAGATATCTTCCTCCTCTTCTCCCCCTCCTCTCTTTCTTCTCCTCTTCCTCTCCTCTCCTCCTCCTTATGCTCTCCTTCTCCTCCTCCCCCCTTCTCCTCTTCTCTCTATTTCTCTTCCTTTTCCTCCTTCTCTTCCTCCCCCATTTTTCTCTCCTCCTCCTCATCTTCTTTCTCCTCCTCTCCTTCTTCCTCCTCTTCCCCCTCCTTCTCCTCCTCCTTTTTTATGAGACAGGCTCTTACTATCAGAATAATGTTGAACTCCCTTTGTAGCGCAGGTAGAACTTGAATTGTATTGTCCCTGCTTCATCTTATGGAGAAGCGAGAATGTTATGCCTGTATCACATAGCCTTACTTATATTGTCTGAGAGAGTCTCTTAAGGAGAACATACTGATTATTGGAAGATTGTTGACCTTGATCCTGACCAGGCAAATGATCATGTGAACATATTACAGTATAGACCACACAATCTTCAATATTCGGGTACATGAGAAGGTTATACCTAATTTGGATTTACCATGCTGTGACTTTATTACCTTCTTTGTCTTATGTGTGTGCATGAAAGTCCTTAGAGACTTTAATACTTTCAGATATACCTCATAAATCTTAAAGGAATCAGATATTTTAGCAGTATTTTTGGCTTGCATTCTTTTCATGCACTCCTAAAGTTAATATTCTTACTGGTAGAGATATGCTTTGATTTCTATATAATTTTCATTGTGTCTATCATGGTAATATCAGTGGTAGCATTTTAAGGGGTATCCTCTCTTAGAACAATGAGAATTTGGCCATGTCTTTTGCCATTTGCAACTATTCAGGTAAGGGAAATGGACCTAAAAGTGACTCAATGAATGGGACATATATCTAAGTGGGCTTCCTTGATGTGTTTTTCAGTGACAGGTCAAAACCTCACAGTGCTTCACAGAGATCTGCAAGAGTGTAGTTTCTCACAATAGGTAAGTCACATTATGATTGGGAATCACGGCCCAGGGCACTAGTTGTCATCTACACAGAGAAGTGATCATGGTGTCCCTTAACCCTACTTTTCCTTACAGCATACGTGTCCTGTAGATATTTGGATAAGAAGTCATAGAGTCTTTAGCCAATCTTGTGATCATGATTTCATATAATATGCTTGTGACATTTGTGTTGAACCTGTGAATGTTGAGGAATCAATTGTATCAGGGTTCATTGTCATTTTCATTGACTTGTCAGTCTAAGTTAAGCACCATTTTTTTTTGTAGTCTTCAGGTCAAGAAAGTATGGGCACTTCTGAATTGTGGTCAAATTGCAAGTCATTCAAGTATTTAAGCACAGTTGAATGGTTCCTCAATAATAGTTGTGGGCAAAGGAATGTGAATGAATTCTTGTAATATAAAGTGGATCCAGATACATTTTTCCCTTTTTTATAATTGAAAAAAATTCATACAAGATATCAAAGTGAGCTAAAGGAGGCTATTAAGTGGATCACTGATGGCTTCAAGGTATGTGCTGAAGTTGACCTCTTTACAAAGCAGGATATCAGATTCTCCTGTTCCTGCAAAAGTATTGATAATGTCACCAGTGCTTTTCATAAGCTCACATTTGTGATGGATATTCAGGTCCAAATGATTTTGGTCCTTAGAAACCCAGTGAAGAGAAGTTTACATGATTTACACAGGAGAAAAATGAATGTTAAATCTCTGTAAATTGATTCTTTCTTCATTCTTTGTCATAGATCAAACTTTGAGCCAAGTTGTAAGCCTTGAGTATTTTGCAGATCCCAAGTTAAGAAAGGGTGGTCTTTCCTCACATTACATGCACCTTTTCTTCATACTGGTCTCAAACTCACAGAGATCTGCCTGCCTCTGCCTCCCAGGAGCTGGGATTAAAGGTGTGCAGCATGATGTCCATATATCCACAGCCCACATTTTTTTAATTTTACTTTTTATTCCAAAAAAGAGTCTTACTGTGTTGTCTAGGCTGGCCTTGAACTCTCTCTGTAGCCTAGCCAGGCCTTGAACTTGTGATCCTCTTATCTTTTTGTTTGTTTGTTTTATTTTTATGAGACAGGGTTTCTTTGTGCAATAGTCCTGGCGGTTCTGAAACTCGCTTTGTAGGCCAGGCTGGCCTCCAACTCAGAGATTCACCTGCCTCTGCCTTCCGAGTGCTGGGATTGAAGGTGTCTGATAAGACACTACTGCCTGATAAGATCCTCTTCTCTTAGCCTCTTGTATGATTCCAGGCCTGTGCCTCCAGGACCAGATCATGTTTTATGAAAGATTATCTGAAGGAGGACATAGTGATCCATGGAAGACTATTGACTGAACATTGTTCTTAACCATGTAAGTGATAAGATGGTCACACCACAGTGTAGACCACCTAACTTTTAACATGTAGGTAGTTGAGGTAGTTATCCCTAACTGCTATTGCTGTGTTTTGCCTCTAGTCATCCATTACCATCTTGCCTGTTGTATATGTGTGAAATAGGGCCAAACTCAGTCATGCATACTTTTCATAAACACTTATCTTCATAATATTCCATTAAATCATTGAATTTGATTTTATGCTTGGTAACACACTATATGAATTTAATTTTCATTGTTATAGACGCATCAGCAGGATTCCATGTAATTTTTACTTCTTCATTTTTATATTGACTTTTCAGTTTTTACAAGTATCCTCTCAAAAAAGTAAGAGTTCCCTTACTGAGCTCAGCCTGTGGTCCTTTGCAAATACCTGGTAGAGTAGATGAATCCAGAAATGATACCATGACCTGGGGGGATTTTAATATGCACAAGTGAGAACAAGACTGATTTTTGCTCATTGTGTTTCTTATAAATAAATTAATACCTTACAGGGCATCATAATGATCTTTAAGAGTATAGATGTTTATATCAAAGTAAATGCCAGTATAATCCTGAATTACAATAAAGCAGTGGTTCTCAACCTTCCAAATGCTGCAACCCCTTAATGAAGTCTCCAAAAAATGAGGGAGATAAGTTCCAACTGGCTATCTCTTGTCACCAAACGAAGCTTCTAGTACTGGGACTGGGTTACATCCAATTGAGTTGTTGACCAAAGGGGTCCCATGGAAATCCCCAAACAACCAGGGTGGTTGCCAAGATAAGTTGCTCTCCACAAACAGACAACAAGGCCTCATTGCTGAAGACAATATCCATACAACTCAGTGAACATGAAGAGGTTGAGCTGATGCCTACATAGAACATTCAAACTCTATATTCTAGTGTCTTTGGTATAAGAAGGTGCTCTGCAGGCTACAAAAAGGAGAAATGTTAACACCATCTCAGTCACAAAACCTTTGATCTATTATTTGTCCTACCTGCAAAATATACTAGGGCAATGGTGGCACAAAGCTTGTGGGAGTAATCAATGTTTAATTTGACTTAATGTCCACTCCATGAGATAGAACCCATACCTAACACTGCTTGAGTGATCAAGAACCAGAGACTAGATAGCCTAGAGATCTAGGGGAAAACCAAATGCTACTGGTCTAAAACAAAAAGTAACAATAAAATAACTCCTAATGATATTCTGTACTCATAGATCAGTACTATATTCAGCCATCATCAGAGAACCTTCCTCCTGCAGCAGATGGGAACAAGACAGAAACCCATGGCCAGACATTATGCAGAGAGACCTTGAAACACACAGTCCTAAATGGGATGTCTCCATCAAATCTCACTCCTCAGAGCTCAGGGAACCCCATGGAAGAAAAGCAGAAAGAATGCAAGAACCAGAGGAGATGGAGGACACCAGGAGAACAAAGCCTTCTAAATCAACTGAGCAAGATTCATATGAACTCAGAGACCAAAGCAGCAAGCACAGGGCATATGCAGGTCTGTGCCAGGTTCTCTGCATAAACATTCTAGCCTTCAGGTTAGTATTTTTATGGGACTCCTGAGTGTGTGAATGAATGGGTCTCTGATTCTTGTGTCTTCTCTTAGGCTTTTTTTCTTTTGTTGATTTGCCTTGTCCAACTTGGATGTGATGGGTTTTGTTTTAGTTTTTTATATTTTATTTTGTCATGTTTGGTTGTTATCTCTTAGAAGCCTGTCCTTTTCTAATGAGAGACAGAAAGGGAGTGGATCTGGATGGGAGGGGAGGTGGGGAGGAGCTGGGACGAGTAGAGGGAGGGGAACTGTAATCAAGATGTATTGTATGGGAAAAGAATCTACTTTTAACAAAAGGGGAAACTGATGTGTGCATTTTGAATTCATGCAAGTATCCAGGTGTAGTTGAAGTGATTTTCAAGAATGGTGATTGTCAAGGTAATAAACCAGGGTCCTGATGAGCACATTACATATTCAAAGTCACATTTGTACATGTTTTTTCTTTTTCCTTATTTTGTGGGGGAATGCAAGAGTGGGAATTAAACCTAGGACCTTGCACACATAAGGCAACCACTTTACCACTCTAGTCCTTATTTTTCTATTTAGTTTGAGATCAGATCCCACCAAGTTGTACAGTGTAGTGTTGAACTACTTCTGTTGCATAGGAAGGCCATTGATCTTGCCTGAACTTTCTGAGTATCCAGTATTACAGTCCTCCATCGCCAGACCTGGCTCATGTTTTCTTAAAGACTATTAAGGATAGCATAATGATTACCAATCTTGGAACTAGAATATACAACATAGGATTATCAAGATGTATTATTTATAAATATGTCACAATATCACAGTGACACAGACAATTGGGTACCATCTCTATTCTGGACTTTTTCTCCTGTTACTATTGCAGTACCTGGAACCATTTTTTTAAATTAGCTTCTCAATAATCATCTGGAAAGAAAAAAATTCTGAGTAGCATCATTAAAACAGCTCTGAGCACTAGAGAGATGGCTCGGCCATTAAGGACACTAATTGCTCTCCCAGATGACCTGGGTTCAATTCCCAGCACCCATATGGTGGCTCACGTATTTGTGACTCCAGTTCCAGTGGATCTATTGATATCCTCTTTTGACCTCTATAGGCATCACACACACACATGATACACAGACATGCATATGCATTTTCATGATACATATTTCTGAGACAAGTCAAAGCTTCACAGAAAGACAAGGTTGTCATATGGGCATTTTATCTTCTTAGACACAAGTAAGTAATTAGTGTCTCTCATCTTTCTTGTCATCTTTTGTTACTACTGCTCAGGAAAGGAATTATAGAATTATTAGCAATGCTAATGATTGTAGGATAGACAATGTTTTTTATTTCTAAAACTAAGTTTTTAAAGTTAAAATAAGATTATATCATTTTCCCCCTCTGTCTCCTCCATCCAACCCCTCCTATGACCCTCTTTGCTCTCTCTCAAATTCATGGCCTCTTTTTCTATAGTTATTATTGTTACATATATATGCATAAATATATAAATACAACATCCAGAGTCCATTTAGTGTTACTTGTATGCATGGATGTTATGTTTTGAGGTGTTCATTGTGTGCTAATTAGCTAGCATTACTGTGAAAGTGCCACTGTGGTAGCAAGCAGCAGCTTGTATTGCAATTGCCTAGTCAAGAAGAGTTCTCCCAATAATCCATCGTGTTAATTTCAAATAAAGTTAAGTATCTAAATGAAGTTAATTGTCCCATAAGTATGATGATAGAATGTGCCTCCCTCACAGTACAGTATATCTGATCATCATATACACAGGTTAGTGTTGATGGTACCCCTTAGTCTTATCTCCATCCTTTTGTTTCTGATGCTTGGATGAGAAATTATGGAGTCCTTAGCAATTCTCCTGACCTGAGTCTTCACTTTACGTGATGGGGAAAATTGATCTTAATCTTTCATATGTTGAAGGATCAGTTATATCATTATCTGTTACTTTTGTGGCCCAGTAGCTTAAATTTTAAATTTTCTAACAGAAACGATGGACTTTTTATTTTATTTATTTTTATATATTTTAATTAAAATATAATTACATAACTTTCCCCCTTCCCTTTCCCACTCCCACTCCTCCCAAATCCCTTTCCTCCAATTCCTTCTGTAACTTCCCACTCTCAAACTGATATACTTTTTTATTTGATTATTATTGTTGCATATACATACATACATACATGTTTATATATGAATATCTACACATATGTATTGTATGCAGAAACATTTGTACAGCCTGTGGAATCCGTCTGTGTTGTTTGTGTTGCATGGTTTCAGGGCTGACATTTTGTATTGGATAACCAATGGGGGTGGGGTCATCCTAGGAGAGGCTCATTCTCCCTCTCTCTCAGTCATTAGTAGCCTGTTATTCTTTGCCTAGGGATGGGTCCCCATGAGATTTCTCCCCTTCCACATTAGCACATCAATTGATAGTGCCATTGTTCCAACCTTGTTTATACCACCCTTTCAAAATATTTCTTTTATTTTTTGAGATTATAATATAATTACATCATTTCCTCCTTCCTTTTCCTCCCTCCAAGCCTTCCTTGCTCTCTTTGAAATTCATGACCATTTTTTAAATTAGTTGTTACACATACATTCCTGAATATATACATACATCCTATTCAGTCTATATAATGTTACTTGTATGTATATTTTCAGAACTCACTATTTCTTATTGCATAAACAAATGATGTGATCATCCCTGGGGAAGACTTTTTCTTCTGATTTCAGCATTCCTTAGTTGCCTGTAGTTTGTTTGTGTAGAGTTGAGGCCTCCTGGGCTTTCCCACATCTACATTAGCATGTCTATTGTTCAGCTTGTGTTTATGCAATAATGTGGTACATATGCACTATAGAATACTATTGTGCTGTAAAGAAAAGTGAAATCATGTACTTTGTAGACAAATGGGTAGGATTAGAGAACATCATATATATGAATATATACACATATATATGCACAAACATAAATATAGCCTGCTGAGTCCAGTTTTGCTGTTTGTATGGATATAGTTTCAGGTTTGAGTGAGGGAATGTGGACCCAAAAAGACAAATGTCACATGTTCTGTCATCTGACGCTCCTAGCTTCAAATCTTCAGATTTGAGTACATGTCTTGGAGTAACTGTAGAAACCAGAAAAAGTAAAATGGGACCATTGTATTGGGGGTTGGGGGAGAAATAAAGGGGAATATCAGGGTACAAATGGTCTGATAGAATAAGTGGGAAAATTGGGGGGGTTCTAATTAGGGAGGGGAGAGAGATAAATACAGAAGGAGGAGGGAAGAGGGCAAACTAACATTAAGTGTGAAAAGTCATAAGGATTCATACTATTAATTACCTACCTAAAAATACCTATAATATACGTAACTCAGTGTGTAAATATACATATGTAGTTTAAATGAAATTTTCTCATCTAGGCTGACAGTGCTCCTTCAAAAAGCCAAAGACCATCTAACAAAAACCCCCAACAGATGCCAGGCGGTGGTGGTGCACGCCTTTAATCCCAGCACTCGGGAGGCAGAGGCAGGTGGATCTCTGTGAGTTTGAGGCCAGCCCGGGCTACCGAGTGAGTTTCAGGAAAGACGCCAAAGCTACACAGAGAAACCCTATCTCAAAAAACAAACAGACAAAATCCCAACAGGCATGAGAAGCCCTCTTTTGAGTTGTTGGTTGGAGTTGTCCAGGAGACTCTCAAAACATTATGGGCTATTGTGATTGCCCTTGGTTGTCCCCCATGGCTGGAAAGGTAAGTCCCTATTGCTGAAGAGACCATATACTTCAGACACAGGGCTCAGAGATCCCTGAGCTGGGATAGACCTGAAAGCCTAGCTTTTATGGGATAGACCTGAGGACTAGCTTTTATGGTACCAGAAGGCACCATGCAAGCCTCCAATGGAGGGAAGCAAGTACTAGTAGAGCAAGCAAAGACTTGTTCTAACAGAATTTGTGCCAATAAGCTTCTATTTCTAATTTTGAAATGACCTGTATAAAGTAAACTATCTCTAATATATATTCCATAACTATCTTTTTCAAAATCTTGTGATAAGTTCAAAACAAATGTCAAATGGCAAGTAAATGCTTGCTATTGGCACTTTGCAGGTCAATCTTAACGTGGATGAAATAAAACATACACCATTTGATCTCCAGAAATAAAGTGATGTAGGTGCCCCTTGCACTCAGAGTTACCATGACAGCTTTGCAGGCCTTTAGGTAGGGAATAGTAGAGTCTTTACTGGGTCCCCTAAGCAGTGGCCTGCACATACCAAAGTAATAATGATCAGATGTTCCTAGCCCTACTCTTAACCATGGAAATAATTTAGGTATCCCATATAGAGATGTGTTCTTTGCCAATGGCCTTGACCTTGAAGTCCTCCAAGGAGCTAAGTAGATTGATGAGCTCCACAAGGATGGATGGTTCCAAAGTTATTTGCAGATGTCCCAGAGGATCAAACTGTATCCTTTAACACACAGATAATAATATATCTTACAGGTTCCTGTCAAGACATGGTATGTCTGCATAGGTTAGCTAGCAAGTTACATAGCAAGTATTGAAGTAAATGCTAATATGGGCTTAAATTACAGGTGAAGGTATATAATCTTCTTTTGTAAAGGGAAACGATGTTGCTGACCCTGCAATTACTAGAGTTTTGTTCAGGAAGGAAATAATTATGACCTCACCAATTCTAGAAACAAAAAAACTGTCTTGGTGTAGAGAAAATTGATGTTTCACCTAGGAGGATGCAGGGAGTGATTTTGTCTGGGTTAATTGTAATTGGTATAGCATTCCTAGCCCACCTAGCAGTAAGCATAGCATTTTTTGAGGCACTCAATTGAGAAAGGATGGATAGAATCTCCCAACAATACTGTTAACTCCTAGCTATTCAAAGTCTCCAGATAGTGTAGAAGTATCCATAATAATGGTTATAGGCAGAGAATGGGCAGGTCTCAAGGTAGAATATGTCATACCTTGAAACACACTTAGCCATGTTAATTTTCACACTCCCATCCATAGAAGAATGTTTATGTAACCTTGATAATAACCACGCCAGTGATGGAGTGGTCACAGCACAGTACAGAAAGTTATCCTCACTTTCCAGGTGGATGATAAGGCCGTACCTAACTCTGTATAAATGTATTTTTTGCAGATACCCTGTTAATGTATTAGCTAGTGTGATCATATCACAGTAACATATTAGATACTTTTCAGATGTACATTTTGTGAATATTTTGGAGGCACTCATATTTCTGTGTTTCTGGCTTATATGATAATAAAAATGAAAGTTCGTAACATTACAGATATGCATCAGTTTTTATTGTATCTTCCCTAAGAGTAAGATGCATTTAATGCTTGTGATAGTAGATACATAAAGAAGAATCTGGGTAATTTTTGTAGTATCCATCACTGAAATATTGATTGTTTAAATTTTGATGATATATTGGTATTGAATTTTTACAAATATCCTTTCAAGACAGTGAGAATTCTGAATTATCTTAGAATGCTCCATCTTTGTAGATCCACTAGCAGTAAAAGTATGCCATTGGACCCCTAAGTGGTACAGCAATTACTGGAACAAGTAGGTTGTTCATGTGCAGTGCAAATATGTTTGCCTTAGTGCATTTATTCCTAAATCCCTGTGAACCAGGAAATAATGTCAAGTGGAAGATTAATGGTATTCAGATAATCACAGATTTATACCAAAAGCATAGCATTGGACACATGATCTTCATTGATACTTAAGTATATGTTGATGCTGGCTTAGCCTTTCTGGAGCCATCCTCAGATAGGAAAAGATGAGGTCTTTAGCAATTTTACTAACTATAGGTTTAATTGTTTTTATAATATGGGAGAGAAAATATATGTTGAGTCTGTGAATATTGAGGGCTTGCTTGTATCCTCTTTTGCTGGAATTATGAAATTTCCAACTGAGGTATAAAAATCCTGTTTCACTGGTATCCAGTTAAGAAAGGAAGGATACTCTTGGCATTATTAGTAAGCTCTAACTAATCTTAGGATTGCATCAGAATGGAAGGATTCCTTAGCAATAAGGGTAGAAATGGAGAGGGGTCCTAGTAGAGCAAGCTATATCCTGAAACACATTTTTGCTGATAATTTCAGGTTTTCTTTGAGAAAAAAAATGATCCAGAAAAGATTATGAACAGATATTGCAAATAACAAGACAGTTAAAGAGTGTTCATACCTCAATGGATGCCATCTGATCTCCAGTATCTAGATATGTGAGAAGGATGCACCTAGCCTGTTTTACCATGATTTTATAGTTTTACAGATATACTATCAATATCTTGGCTGCTATACACATAATAAGATTATATCATACTCCTTTGGGCTTTTCTGTTTATAGATAAATATTTGATGTAGTTTCTAACACTCATATTTCTCCACATGATCAGCATGTAAGTTAAAACATTATCTCACTAATATTATTGGCATCATAAGATTTTTACTAAATCATCCTTATTGATGATTCATATTTAAGCCAATGTATGAGTGACATAAGAACATTGCAGATAATTTTTATATTGAATGATTGTAATGGTGACTGTTCATTTTTTAAAACACATTATCTGCCAGAAGCACAAAGATTCTATATGTGAATGGCTATAAGGGGTGCAGTTGTGTGCATGTGCGGTTATAATGAGATAGCACCAACTTTTCACAATCTGTTTTTCTCAGATAGGTCAATATATCACAACCACAAAAGAATTCATCAAACTATTTATTAAATAAAGTACTGATTTTAACATATTCATAGAATAAGACACGTAATTTTCATATACACAATTAAATGTTGACAGTCTTGCTAATGTTTTTTGTAACGGTGTATCTCTGGTAGATAAGTAGGTAGGAAATGATGCAGTCTATAGCGGTGTTTTTAAAGTTTACACATTTTATATGATAGGAAAATTTTACGCTGAAACTGCATGTTAAGGAATTGATTAAGTCCTATTTCTTTGTCATTGCTGCTGATCTTTGAGCTTCATTGTAGGTTTATGGTAATTGGGGAGTACTCACTATAAAAAGTGTGATTCCTCTTGACAACACATCACTTTGAATTTATACAAATATCAAGGTGAATTTGAAATATTTCTTTTTAAATTAAATTTGTTCACCTATTCTATATACTGACCACAGTCTCCCCTCCCTCCTCTCCTCTGATTCCCTCCCCCCACATCCCCTCCACCCCCACCCCTAATCCACTCCTCCTCTGTTTCTGTTCAGAAAGGGGCAGGCCTCCCATGGGTGTCAACAAAACATGGCATATCAAGTTGCAGTAAGACTAAGCACCTCCCCTTGTATTAAGGCTGGGCAAGGCAACCCAATATGAGGAATAGGTTCCAAAAGCCAGCCAAAGTGTTAGGGGAACAGGCCCTGCTCTCAGTGTTAGGAGTCCCACAAGAAGACCAAGCTGCACAACTGTCACACATATAGAGGGCCTAGGTCGGTCCCATGCAGACTCCCAGATTGTTGGTCCAGACTCTGTGAGCTCCTATGAGCCCAGGTTAATTGTTTCTGTGGGTTCCCTTGTGATGACCTTGACCCCCTTTGCTCATACAATCATTCCTCCCTCTCTTCCACAGGATTGCCTGAGTTTGGCCCAGCACTTGGCTGTGGATCTCTGAATCTGCTTCCATCAGTTACTGGATGAAGGCTCTCTGATGACAGTTGGGGTAGTCACCAGTCTGATCACTGGGAAGGGGAAATGAAGATCTCCTGGTGGACTGGGATAGGTAGAGTTGAGGAGTGGATGGAGAGGAGAGTACTAAAGGAGATGTCTTGATATGAGGGGCATTTGGGGGTCAGGTGGAGGCCTGGTGCAAGGGAAACTCCCACAAATCCACAAGGATGACCCCAGCTAAGACTCCTATCAATAGTGGATACTTAACCTGAACTGGCCATCTCCTGTGATCAGATTGAAGTATTTTCTTACCAGTGTTCATGGTCAAGTAATAGACAAATATACTGGTGAGACATTATATCCTGAAATACTTTTTTGCAAGTTTCCTTTTCTTCACTTTGTTCGAGGAAAAGAAGTGTAGTAAGATTTGAACTTTCAATACTCATGCCTGAGCCTGCAAAGTAGCTTGGGTTAAAATCCTGTATCACCAGGTCCAGTTCAGATTTCCTTATAGAGTCTGCAAGTGGGTTACTTAATTTTCTTGCTTCCTCAAACCCCAGCACTTGGGATGGTGCCAGTCACATTCACGATGGGTCTTCCCTTTTCAGTTAAACCTCTAGAAACTGCCCCCAAAGATACAACCAGAGATAGGTCTCCTAGGTGATTTCAAATCCAATCAATCTGACAATGAAAATTAATACTCAGAACAGGTAAGTAATAAAGAGGCTTTAGCAGAGTATTCAGCACCTGATTGTCAGTATCCAGGAGAGGTGGTGAAGATGGTGTGCCTAATCTGAGTTTGTTATGTATTGTATTCAGGTAGATTTCTATGATCTTGGATAGCACACAGGTATGCAGTGGGGCCACATTTAGTCTTTGGACACCTTCATATTTTCAGATATTTTTAGTATATACTTAAGGATATCTGATGACACTGTATACTTTCACACACTGATGTATGCTTGCTGACAGACAATGTGAGCTCAGTATTTGCTATGATAGAGACATTAGCAAGGTTCCATGCAACTTTTGTTGTGTAATGATTTTTTTTATTTTATAACACAATTTTTATTGTCTTAAGGGTGGAATATAGAACTTGTACTCTATTAAGAATATATATATGGAATTATTGCACATATCTTCTCAATAGAGTACAAGTTCTATGAATCTGTTTATGGCTGTCTTCAAGTATCCAGGTGGAGTAGATGGATCTTGAATTCATACTACAACCTGGAGACATTTAATATGGTCAGATAGACTAAGATGGGTTATAAATTGGTTGTCCTGTATGCTTTTCTCTGAGACAAGACAAGATCTCATGATGTATCAAAGAGATATTTATGACTACAATTGCTTCTGTCTGGTAAGTTCCAGTGTGATCCTTAATCCTGTATTGGGAAACCAAATATTCACCTATATGGTTGGGTGCTGATGGCAATAATCCAGCTCTTCTTCTATTTTTATTTTGTTTTTGTTTTTGATTTGTTTGTTGTTTTGTTTTGTTTTGAGGCAGGGTCTCATGCAACCCAGGCTGGTGTTGAACTTGCTATGTAACTCAGGATGGCCTTGATCCTCCCTTCTTTTTCTCCCAAGTATTAAAACTACAGGTGTGTAGCACCACCCTCAGCAAACCCAGCTTTTCAATGCACATTTGTTGTAGCTGCTCAGGTCAGAATATTGGAATACTTAAGAAATTTTGTAAGAATAAATTTGTATGATTTATACGAACTGAATATGGAGAGATTGATTGTACAATGGTTCATTGTCATTGCTGTTGACTGGGCAACCCAGTAGTAGTAAGCATAACTTATTTTGAGATTTCAGGTCAAGAACGGATGGATACTGTTGAATTGTGGTCAAATCAGATGTCACCCAATGCTGTGGAATAATCCTTTTTGCACACTGTGAAGATGTGTTACTCTCATTATTAATAAAGAGCTGACTGGCCAATAGCTAGGCAGGAGAAGATGAGGTGAGAGAGATGCTGGAAAGAAGAAGTGTGGAGTCAGGAGAGTTACTGGGAGACACAGAGAAAGCAGGAGATCAACATGCCGTGCTAAAAAAGGTACCACCACACGGTAGAGAAAAGATAAGAAATATGGGTTAATCTAAGTTGTAAGAGCTAGTTAGGAAGAAGCCTAAGCTATTGGCTGAGCATTTATAATTAGTGATAAATCTCTGTGGTTATTTTGGAGCAGGCTGGCAGGACAAAAAACTCCACCCACAACCCAAGTATCCAGGTAGAGTTCTACTGTCACACGATATTAGTGATAGGAAAAGAAATGGACAGGAATCTAGTACAGAAAACTGTTTCCTGATATACATCTTTTATGCTTTGGTTTTCATATTCCCTTCAAGAGAGCATAGCAATCATAAAATAATATTGACATGTTCTTCCTTATTGATTATTTATGAAATAATGAAGTGGGCATACCATACTGCAGACCATGTGATCTTACATATCTAGGTCAGTAAAGATGGTGTGCATAATTGGGTGTTGTCACCAAATGGTGGCTTTATGGGGCTAGCGCTAATAAAATTTTGGGTAGCATATAGCTTTGAAGGGAGGCTTTAGTCATCCACTAAGACTTACTTTTTCAATGTACATGAGGCATTTTAAAACACTCTTACATCTCCTTTTCTTTTTCACATATATGTGACCAAAACATGAACATGTCCCTAACAATCAGAGCTTCATGTTCTTGTGTCCTTGCCAGCAGATAATATATATTTTACCCACATAATGGCAGAAGTGCATATAGAATCCCAACTAATGTTCACAGTACATATCATGGTGCTGTGGACCATTATATTTTAGCAGGTGCTCCTCTTAAGAGTACCAAAGGTCTCTTATGAGGAGAACTCTTGTCCCTAAAATTCTGCAAGTCTCTAAAGACCATAAATTGATATGGTGACACTCAGAACAACATATACTACATAGGATTTTGAGGATGTGTCTTTTTGAGACAGGTCAAGGGATAATAGTCATATTGACAACATTATTCTGTAGAGTCTTTCTAGTATCCTGGTTACAGTAGAGTGATGATGTAGTCCTTATTCTTCATGTTGTGATGCTTTGCTTTGCTGTTCAGGTTAAAAAATGAGAAGAGTTGTGTTGAAATTATGCCTGCTCAGGGACTGGTTGCATCATGATTAGCTGTCCTTGCTGTAAAAATACCAGTGTGATAGCAAGCATTGAATGTGTTGCAGGGATACACTTAAGAAAAAATGGACTCCCTTGATTATTAATGCAATTAACCTGCCATAAATTCAAATATCCAAGTAGAGGGAAAGTGTCCCATGACAAGGATAGTAGGGAAGACAATAAGCCAGTATCCTTGTAGATAAATGTATAGCCTTACACACATTTGGATATTTTATTACAGGTTTCCTACAAGAGAACATAGTTGCTCTGAAAATCTTCCTAGCAGAACTTTGCTAGTAAGCAAGTACTTAATGAGGTGGTCAAATACAATGAAGATAATCTCGTCTTTGTATCCATGCCATTGTGGAGGTGGTTCCTAATGCCACGATGCTGTTTATTTGCAGCCTCCCATTAAGGTGTTGGCTAGTATAAAGGCATGAGAAGATACTCTATTCATTCACTAAAGAACTTCATACTTTCATCTGGGTGTTCATATATCTCCCTCATTATTGGCACCTATGCAAATAGCACTACATCTCTCTGATTTAATATGCATGGATCTGCTTTTATTATAACCTTGCTGACAAGTCATGTGCGTTTGATGTTCATGGTAATATAGATATAATATAAAGAAGTATTTTGGTAACTTTCATAGCTCACATAATTGAAATATTCAAAAATTGGAATTTTGGTATAGCCTCTCAAAAGACTAATTCTGTTATGTTCTACTTTGGTAGAATGTAACTATCTAGGTATTGTGGATGCATCCTGAAATGTACCAGTAATATAGGGATTTATAATTGTACAGGAAGGATAAGAGATGTGCTGGATAATTTTTCCTTGTACTTTTCAGAGACAGCAAAACTAGATCATTAAGTAGCACATAACTGACATCAAGGGAGTATTTAAAATGGCATATTAATAATATAGATACATCTAATTTTCCTGGCTAAGTATTGATGATGCCCCAGATAACTGGCAAGTGTGAATTTGTGGCAGATACTCAGGCACAAAAGTATGTTGTTCTTAGCAATCACAGTGAAGATAAGTTTTCACATTTTATATAATAAAGAAAATGTAGTTAAACTTGTAGATGCTGAGAGATTGGTCTACTGCCTGGTTCTTTGACATTAATATTGACTTTTGAGTTTAGTTGTAAGTCTAGCATATTTTTTAGTTACCAAGTCAAGAAATTATATACACTCCTGAAAATATATATACCTCATCCATTCAAATATCTAGCTAAAGTCAAAATTTTTCTCAACAGTGGTAGTAGTTAAGATTGTAGATAGGGTCTTGATAATTTGTAAGCAAACCACATTTGTGCATATTTTATTTTTCTTCATTTTGTGGAGAGGAGTAATGTGACTTGAATTTAATGCTTCCCATATGGCTAGTAAGAACTCTCAATTTTCTATTTCTTGTTCTCAAAAGGATTTCTCTATATTAACCAGGCTGGCCTTGAAACCCAGCTAGTCCTTCCTATCCAATCTCCCAAATAGCTGCGATCGCTGATCTGTGCTGCCAGCCCTGGCTCATGTTTTCTTACAGATTCTCCTAAGGAGGACAACGTGTTTACTGAGAGATTGTTGTCCAAACATTTCTCCTAATCGTGCAGATGAGAAAGTTGTCATACCACAATGCAACTCAACTGTAATATCCATGTGTATGAGAAGAATGTATTTAGACCAGTGATTTTATGCTTCTTTCTTTAGGTGTCCTATTGCATTTTGGCTGTGTACAGGTATGAGTTGGGACTATACATAGTCCTTAGATAGCCTCATATTTTTAATGTGATTCATAAATACTTAAGGGTTACTAATATTTCCACAGCCTTTTTGGTATATATGTTGTTAATAATGTCCTATCTCCCTATATGCATCAAATTTCATCATATGCTTACTGACAGACTATGTGTGTTAAATGTTCATCATAATAGATGAATAATTGGGATTCCATGTAGTTTTCTTTGCACCTATCACTTTGATATCAATGGTGGAATTTTTACAGATGATACTCAGGAGAGCCAATGTTGCCTAATAAAGCTCTGTCCATGGTTCTCCACAAGTATTTACATAAATTATATGGATCTGAAAGTGATAAAGTATCCTTGGAATTTTTGATATGCAGAGGGAGAATGAAACATATTATCAATTGATTTTCCTCCATGTATTTCTGAGATACATGTGAAGACTTACAGTGTCTCAAAGAGATCTTCAAGTGTACCATTGTTCATATTTGGGTAAGTGCCAGTATGATCCTGAATCATTGCACAGGGCAGCTGATACTCATTTTCAAAGATACATGATGATGATGAACCTAGCTCTTCTTTTCTTGTATCCTTGCTAAAAAGTGATCTTTACTTCACAGTATTGACCTTTTAATTCCGAAAATATTCAAGGATCATGAAATGACAATTACTTGGGGAATGATATGTGCCACAGACCATTCAACAGTATATCTTTTTGAGACTGACCAGAGGATCACAGAGATTCAGACAACACTATAATATAGAGTGGTGATGGGAATCATGTCAGTGCTGCAATGGGCCATAGTCAAGATCCAAGGTGACTGTTCTTTCTATACACAAGTAAGTGCTGATGATGTACATGTTGAGGGACAGGATGAGTCATGGTTAGTTGGTATTGTTACAGAAGTGCCAGTATGATATTAAATAACAAAAACTGCATGTTTCCACTCAGGAAAGGATCCAGTTAACCTGCAGAAACATGAAGTGAAGTGCCCCACAACAATGATGATGGGCAAAGGTGTCCTGGTAAAGTAAACACAGATGCATTATTGATCTTTTGTTAAAGATTCCTACAAAACTCAATATAGTAGAACAAGAAATATTCTTGACAAAATCTTACCAATCAGTAAATAGCTGCATGTTGAGATGGTCAAAGCACAGTACAGACTATCTCATCTTCTATATCCACTGAGGAAACTACCAAATTCTGTGTTGGTATAGTTCTTTGAAATACTGTTCAAAAAAGTTCATGAAGTAAGGTCTGAAAACGACATGTTGCTCCACTAACTCACCAGGAATCTTCATTGTTTAAGATGTGTATTTTTATGTACTTTGGAATTGCTTCCATGTCCCTGTCATTTTTTTGCCACTTACTCATAACACAATAATATTTCTCAAACATATTAGTTAAGGCTTATATGACTGAGATAAAACACCATGACCAAAAACAACTTGGGGAGGGAAGGTTTTATTTCATCTTCCAGCTTGTAGTCCATCATCCAAGGAAGTCAGGACAGGAACTCAAGGCAGGCACCTGGAGGCACGAGCTGACACAGATGCTATGAAGGAGTGCTACTTATAGACTTGCTCTTCATGGCTTGTTCACCCTGCCTTTTTATGGCACCTAGGACCACCAGCCCAGGGATAACACCACCCACACTGATGTCTTCCCAGATCAGTGATGAATGAAGAAAATTCACCACTGGCTTACCTACAGGCCAACTTGGTAGAGGCATTTTCTCAATTGATGATCCCTCTTCCCAAATGACTCTAGCTTATGTCAAGTTAACATAAAACTAACCAGACACCCAATATGATCAGTTTCCATTATCTTTTTGTTGTTGTTGTTGTTTTTTCGAGACAGGGTTTCTCTGTGTAGCTTTGCGCCTTTCCTGGAACTCACTTGGTAGCCCACGCTGGCCTCAAACTCACAGAGATCCGCCTGCCTCTGCCTCCCGAGTGCTGGGATTAAAGGCGTGCGCCACCACCGCCCGGCTCAGTTTCCATTATCTTTATTATAATGTGTTTCTTGTTTGTAAGGATAAAGACATAACCAGGGTTCCTGAAAATTTCCATAATATATCACCAAAACATCAAACATGGAATTTTGGCATATATTCTCTCAACAACTAAGAGTTCTGTTACCTTACTGTCATAGTTAGCTTTAGTTGTCAACTTGACATATGTAAGAAGAGGAAACCTCAATTGAGAAATTGCCTTCATCAGATTGATTTCTGGGCATGCCTTTGAAACATTTTCTTGATTGTTAATTGATGTAGGAGGGCCTAGCCCACTGTGGGTCAGTATCATCCCTAAGCAGATGGATCTGGGCTGTATTAAGAAAGGTAGCTAAGCAAGCCAAAGGAAGCAAGCAAGTAGAGTGCCTCCATGGTCTCTGTGTCAGTTCCTGTCTCCAGGTTCCTGCTTGAGTGGTGGATGGTGACATGGGACATGTAAGCTAAATAAACCCTTTCCTCCCCCAAGTTGCTTTTCATTGTGGTGTTTATCACAGCAATGGAAAGCAAACTAGAACACATGCCTTACTGTGACAGATTGCAGATATCTAGGTGCTGTAGGTAAATTCAGAAATAACACATGACTTGTACCGATAAGATAAGAAATCCTGCATGGGTCTGACCTACTTCCTTTGTATATATGTTATAATTGTGCAGCTTGGTGTTCTTGGGGGACTCCTAACAGTGGGAGCAGGGACTGTCTCTGACACTTTTGCCTGCATTTGGGACCCTTTTCCTCCTACTAGTTTAACTCGTCCAGCCTTAATATGAGGGGATGTGTCTAGTTTTATTATAAAAAATAAAAAGATAAGAAATTGATTAAATGGTTGCATCACAATATGTTTTTCAGAGACAGTCAAAACTACAATGTTCACCAGGAAGTGGTGGCACACGCCTTTAATCCCAGCACTCAGGAGGCAGAGGCAGGTGGATTTCTGTGAGTCCAAGGTCTACAGTCCTAGTCTACAGAGTGAGTTCCAGGACAGGCCCCAAAGCTACACAGAGAAACCCTGTCTTGAAAAACCAAACAAAACAAGAACAACAAAAAAGACTACAATTATCAAAAAGGTCATCAAGAGGAACATTGCTGGTGTTGAGGTAAATGCTAATTTTAACCTAATTTTAGAGCAGGTCATCTGCTTTTTGTAGCATGCATTTGTGGCTGATTGTCATGTATGAAATGATTTTTGTTCTTTGCAGTCTGGCAGAAGGCAAATTTACATGCTTTATAGGGTAGAGAAATTTTATGCTGGAAATGTGCATGTTTTTTCCCGTCATTATTAATCTTGAACATAGGACTAAGCCTAGCATATTTTGTAAGTGCCTCGTCCAAAAAGCATGTCATCTAAAAATACATTACTGTTGAATTGATGCACATCCAATTGAAGTTAAAGTGTTCTTTAACAATGGAGGTGGACAAGGTAATATCAGGCACCCTGGTGAGGAAATTATATCCAGAAATACATTTGTTCATGTTTTCTTTTCTTTGGTGTGTAGGAGTAGCAGGGGCCTGGCACAAGCACAGAAGATGCTCTAGTTCTAAACCCTATGCCCACACTTTTACTGACTATTATTTCTTTTTGAGGAAGTATCTCACTCAGTTACCCAGGATGGTGCTGGACTGACTCTGTGGTCCAAGCAGGCTTTGAACTTACAGTTTGTGAACATTAGCAGCTGAGATGATAAACATGCCTTACCAGATGCTGCTTATAGTTTCTCACAGGTAATGAGCACATGATGATCTCTGTGAGATTCAGATCTAATATTGTTCCTAACCACACAGATAGAGGAAGCATGTGTGGCTAGCCCAGTGTTCCCATGTTTTAGCAATAGGTACTGTTACTGTCTTGACTAATGTACTCATATAAGGTGTTACCTCATTTAGTCACTTTAGCCCTTCATCGTTTACATGTGTCTAATTAATTCATAAGGAAATCTGAGGATCCCTGAATATTTTTGTCGTGAGTACTTTTTTTATACTCATATATGAGTAATATTGCATATAAGCACAAAATTGTAGTATGCACTTACTGAAAGACGTAAGTATGATGTCCACCATGGAAGAGACATCAGCAGTGCTCCATTAAATTTTGTTTGTCCATCACTTTGATATTGACAGTGGTACTTTTATAGAGTTCCACATAGGAGTGTGAGAGTTCTATCAGACTGTGTCTGTGGCCTTCCACAAGTATTCATGTGGGATAGATGGCTTCCAAAGTGATACAGTGACCTCGGGAGTTTTGATAAAGGCAGGTAGTGTGAGACTTAACACGGAATGGGTATTCTGTGATGTGTTTCCCAACAGGTCAAGACCTCAAGAGAGTTTCAAAAACACAGTTGTTCATATCTGCATAACTTCCAGGGTAACCCTGACTCAGTGCACAGGGCATCTGATCTTCCTGTCCATATGCTTTGATGCGGCTACTACTCTGATTTTCTTATCTGCATCTGTTTCTTCTAGGTGCTTGGGTAAAAAATCACAGAGTCCTTAGTAAATCTATTAAAGATGAGTTCATACAATGTGCATTATAAGGCCTGGAAATCAATGTGGAGTCTATAAAAATTGAAGGACTGATTGTGTGAATGAAGGTTTACTTCCTTTACTTTTGATATGTCAGCTCAGTACTAAGCATAATATTTTTTTTGAGATTGCAGGCCAGGAAAGGATGGACACTCCCAAACTGCAGACAAAGTGGAAGTCATTGAACTATCAGTTAATACTGTGGCCAAAGGAATGGGCATAATTTCTCATAGAGAAAGCTGTATCTTAGCACATCTATCAACCTGACTTTTGTTGTCACAATCCTTTCAAGACAGCAGAGTGACCCTGAACATATTATGTATGCAGGCTTGCTGATTAACTAAGTAATAAACTGGACCTAACAACTGAAAATCATATGATCATGGACATCCAATCAACGAAGAGAAGATACCTACCATTTTGTCCTTACACTTTTTGGATATTTCTAATAATATTTGAGGCAGTGTACAGTTTTGAGGGTAAGCCTCAGTTATTTGTTAAGACTTCATTTTCATCTGTGTATATATAACACGTATCAGGTATTCTTCCTTTTCTCCTGCTTGTGCACACATATTGAGTTAAAACATAAATATGCCACTGACAGCCTGAGTAAATCTTCTATTCTACATCCTTGTTACTATAACTAATGTTAATGTCACATACATACATAATGGCAGAAGTGTCAAAGGTGATCTAGGTCATTTTCGTTGGGTCCACCATGCTGATATAGACTGTGCAGTACTGAGAAAGTATCCTATATTACAAGATCTCTTCTGGTAAATGGACTCTTGTCACTGAACTCTGTAATACTCTAAGGAAGAAGAAATACCAGGGTGACCTTGAGACATATACACATAAGATTTCAATGATACGCCTTTCTGAGGTACATCAAAACATCACAGTGAAATGGATAACATTAACAGTGAGACCAAAGAGTACTGATGATATCCAGGTTAGTGATGTTCAGGATCTCAGTCATGCAACAGGACCTCTGATCTTCAAAGACAACAGTAAGTAATGATGGTGTCCCTCATCCTTCTTGTCACTGTGCTTTTGTTAACACTAATAAGGTAAGAAGTGATGGAATAATAAATCCTTAGCAGTTCTCATTACTAAGAATGTATACTTTTTATATGGTACAGAAAATTTATGTTAAAAGCCTGTGTGTGCTAAGGGTTTCGTTTTGTCTTGAGTTATTGTCATTGTTGAAGTGCCAGCACATTAATAAACATTGGATGTATTGCAGGTGTACACTGAGGAAGGTGGTGCAGACTACTCTGATCATAGAACCTGTTAACCTTAAAAAAATGCAAGTATACAGACAGAAGTGAAGTGTCTCCTAACAATGATGGTGGACAGTAAAGAGCAAGTTACATCCTCAAACACATTTGGATGTTGTTGATTTTTTCACAGACTCCCTGCAAGAAAACACAGTTATCCTGAAAATATTACTGAGAAAACCTTGCTAATAAGCAGACACATGATAAGGTTGTCAAAGCACAGTACAGACTGCCCCATGCTCCACACCCAGCTCACTAAAGAGAACATGAATAACAGTGTTCCTGTATTTCTTTACAGCCTCCTGATGAGCTTCTGGCTAAGATGTGAAATGATTGATGCTTAATTCACTCATCAGAAGCCTTCATATTTTCAGATGTATATTTAACAAATGATTTGCAGACTGTCCTACGTCCCCTTGAAAATGGCACCTGTGTAGCTAGAACACCTCTAGAATACAAAGCAACTACTTTCATTATATCCTTGCTGACTGGCAACTTGTGATTAATGTTCATAGGTTTCAAGGACAAGCGGGGATCCTGTGTAATTTTCACGGTATAAATAACCAAGACATTTATTACTGGAGTTTCATCATACTTCTTCCTAAGATATTATGAATTCTTTTAGAATGTTTTATCCATGTAAGTCTGCAAATATAAAGGAGCTGTAGATAAATACAGAATTGATGCAGTTACTTGGATATTTGCAGTTATGCAAGGTACCAAATAGTTTTGCAAAGATACATTTTTCAGAGATTGGTAAAGATACCACAGTGATTCAGAAAAGATCATCAAGTAGAACATTGCTAGTACCATGGTCTAGTTGGCTGGAGGATGGAGTGTAGAAGTGTCTTATGCTTGGGTAAAGTATTGATGATTTCCTTGATCCTTAATCATGTATCTGTGGCAGTGTTGTGTAGCATTCTTCTCCAAATTGAAACATTCCCTGCGGGAGGGAAGAAGAGGCTCATGAGACTCAAGAGGTTAACAAATATCACATGTCTGAGAAAATTGCAACTTGCAAGATTCTTGAAGCATACCTCCCGCCTCAGCTTTCTAGAAGCAGTAAAGAACTATTGGGGAAGGAGATTCTGACAAGCCTAGCTATAGAGAGATCTCTGGACCTGTCGGGCTCCCCGTAAGGTGTACAGAGAGAGCTCCAGTACTGCAGCATTCATTAGTAGTCATCTGTGTTGAGCAGACTTTTCCATGATGTAGCTGGTTTTGAGTCCTCCCTTCAGCCATAACTCACAGACCCGTTAATAACACCAATGTAAAATAGTTGATCAACCTTTTCGATTTGAGGCAATCATTTTTTTTTTGAGTACTGCTGGTATCCAGGTTAGTGATGTTCAGGATCTCAGTCATGCAACAGGACCTCTGATCTTCAAAGACAACAGTAAGTAATGATGGTGTCCCTCATCCTTCTTGTCACTGTGCTTTTGTTAATACTAATAAGGTAAGAAGTGATGGAATAATAAATCCTTAGCAGTTCTCATTCCTAAGAATGTATACTTTTTGTATGGTACAGAAAGTTTATGTTAAAAGCCTGTGTGTGCTAAGGGTTTGGTTTTGTTTTGAGTTATTGTCATTTTTTTTGGTCTGTCACAGTTTCCCTTTCTGGGGTGAGTAGAAGTATATGTAGTTTGTCTCCCCAGGAGAAGTCTGTCACACAATAGGTAGGTAATTAGGTATAAAATGACACTGTTCTCAACAATCTTAGAACAAAAGTACTTGTTTTATAGAGTAGAGTAAATTCATGTTGAGCTTGTGTAGATGGTGAGAGTTTGTCTTCTGTCATTGTTTTGGCCTTGATGCAAGCCTTGCATATTTTGCAGGAAATATATGAGCTCTCCCACCAATATGTGCACCTCCGATTCATCTTAGTATCCAAGTGGAGCTGAGTCTTCCTTAACAGTGGTAGTCATCAAGGTAATGAACAGAACTCCTGGGTTAGCAAACTCAATCCTGAAAGCCATTTATACAAGTTTTATTTTTCCTCTTTTGTGGCTAGAGAAGAGCGGGAATTAAACCTAGGACCGTTTTCATTCTGGGTACGTGCTCTACCATTGTGCATATCCTTGGCCTTCATGTTGTATTCATTTTATTTTGAGAATGGGTCTCACTGTGTTGACATACTGTCCTTGAACTTCCTCTGCAGTCCATGTAGATTGTGAAGTTATTGTCTGTCTAGCTCAGTCTACACATGAGCTGAGATTGTGTGTCTTCACCATCAGCCTGCCTCAAGTTAACTTCCAAGTCTCATAAGGAGAACATAGTGATCACTGAAATAGTGGTGAATGAACATAGTCTCTAATCAGGTAGGTGATGAAGTGTTCACACCACAGAGTACACCACATCTTCAATGTCCAGGGGGATGAGGAGCGTGTGTAGAACTTGGTGTTAGCATGTTTTGTCTGTAAGAATCCTGTTACCATCTCACCTAGTGAACAGATAGAAGTTGGGGACACACGCAGTCCTTCAAGTCCTTAATATTCTCTTAGATATTTCATAAATTTTTAGGGGAATCTGGTGTCCCCACATTTTGTTTTTCACATAGTCCTGCCTCCCTAATTTTATATGTAAGCATAAAATTTTATTTTACATTTGCTGACAATGGAAATTTACTGTTCATTGTGGTAAAGCCAAAAACAAGGGAAATGCTGACATGATCCTGAATTAGAGCCCAGACATCTGATTTTCATCTATAAAGGTGTGTGATCATGGGGCTCCTAAGTGTTTTTTTAAATAATCTTGTTTTCATAGGTGCTCAGGTCATAAATCATGGAGTTCTTAACAAATCTGGGAAATATGAGATCATATTATTTATATGGCCAGAAAACTTAGGTTGAATCTGTTGTAGGGGTGATTGCTTCTGGATTCATTGATATTGTTGTTGGCCTGACATTCCAGTAGTAAGAGTTTATATTGAGAACTCAGGCCAAGAAAAGACGTAGGTCCTTGGATGGCTACTCAGTCTAAATTCTTTCAGGTATCTAGTAAAACAGGAGTTCCCCTGAACAATGTTCCCTGGGCAAGGGAATGAACTTGAATCCTGGCAGGGGACTCTGTATCTTGACATACATTTTTTAATGACTTTTATTTTCATAATGCCTTCAAGAAATCCTTGTGAACTTGCACATGGTGTTGAGGGATCATTGCTAATTCCTAGATAAGTGATGAAGTGGACACATCCTAGTTTCTATCATAAAGTCTTAGATATTCATAGCATGGAGGAGGGGTACCTTACGTGGTGTCCCTACATTTTTTGAGGTTTCTAGCAAGATAATAGATAGCTTTGAGAAGAGTCTAAAGTTATCCATTAAAACCTGATTTTATGTTGTACATGCTTACAGTGTGCTTATATTTCTTTATGATATATACATGGTTAAAATATTAATGTTTACCTAACAATTAGAGCCTCATATTTTGTCTCTGTAGGAGGTAATGCTTACTTCAGTGTAATGATAGAGGTGAAAAGAATTTTGTAATTACCAGCATCCATAGTGATATGAAATATAGAATTCTTCCCAGAATCTGTTTTAAAAATAATATTTATTTATTCTTTGAAAATTTCCAGCCCAACTCCTTCCAATTCCCTGGATCTCCTCCAACATATATCTCTCCTAGCTTGATGTCCATTTTCTAGATAACCCACTGAGTCTAATTAATGCTGCCCGTATGTAAGCGGTTGTGGAGTCATCCACCGGGGCGTGGGCAACCTATCGGTAGCCCTCCTGCAAAGAAAAGTGACTCTCCCTCCCCGAGCAGCTATCAACTGCCAATAGCTCTTCAGTTAGAGATGGGGCCTTGGGTACCATCTCTATTCTGGACTTTTTCTCCTGTTACTATTGCAGTACCTGGAACCATTTTTTAAAATTAGCTTCTCAATAATCATCTGGAAAGAAAAATTTCTGAGTAGCATCATTAAAACAGCTCTGGGCACTAGAGAGATGGCTCGGCCATTAAGGACACTAATTGCTCTCCCAGATGACCTGGGTTCAATTCCCAGCACCCATATGGTGGCTCACGTATTTGTGACTCCAGTTCCAGGGGATCTATTGATATCCTCTTTTGACCTCTATAGGCATCACACACACACATGATACACAGACATGCATATGCATTTTCATGATACATATTTCTGAGACAGGTCAAACCTTCACAGAAAGACAAGGTTGTCATGTGGGCATTTTATCTTCTTAGACACAAGTAAGTAATTAGTGTCTCTCATCTTTCTTGTCATCTTTTGTTACTACTGCTCAGGAAAGGAATTATAGAGTTATTAGCAATGCTAATGATTATAGGATAGACAACATTTTTTATTTCTAAAACTAAGTTTTTAAAGTTAAAATAAGATTACATCATTTTTCCCTTCTGTCTCCTCCATCCAACCCCTCCTATGACCCTCTTTGCTCCCTCTCAAATTCATGGCCTCTTTTTCTATAGTTATTATTGTTACATATATATATATGCATAAATATATAAATACAACATCCAGAGTCCATTTAGAGTTACTTGTATGCATGGATGTTATGTGTTGAGGTGTTCATTGTGTGCTAATTAGCTAGCATTACTGTGAAAGTGACACTGTGGTAGTAAGCAGTAGCTTGTATTGCAATTGCCTAGTCAAGAAGAGTTCTCCCAATAATCCATCGTGTTAATTTCAAATAAAGGTAAGTATCTAAATGAAGTTAATTGTCCCATAAGTATGATGATAGAAGGCAAATCAGCAAGTGTACTAGTAGAGCAATCTTATTCTTCAAATACATTTTGCCTGTTTTTTTTCTCTTTACAGGTTTTCCACATAAGAGTATAGTTGATCTTGAATGTATTTTTTTTCTTTTCTTTTTTTATTATTAAAAAGATCTTCCACTCTTTTTACATACCAACCTCAGATCCCCCTCTCCTCCCTCCCTCCCTCCTCCTGCCCTGCCAGCTCCCCCCCTCAACCCACCCCCAC
>LZPO01057484.1:1233221-1253910 GCA_001675575.1 Neotoma lepida
TGATTTCCCCATTTATCATGTTATCTCCTTCCTTGCTCTCTCTCTCTGTCCCTGTTCCAGCTTGAACCTCCCACTCCTTTACACTCTCATCCTCCCTCCTTTGCTCCCCATTTCCTCCCCCTCACTCCTAGTCAGCCCATGTAGAACTCATCCATTTCTCTCTCGCTGGGCGATCCATGCGTCAAATGTATTCTTAATGTCACCATACTAACAAGGAAGTAGAAGGAAATGTATAAAAGGCCCAGTACAAACAATCTCCTCTCCTACATCCAGGGCACTGAGGAGGTTATGCTTAAACCTGTTTTGCTGTTTCTTTGCAGCTTCTCCTAAAGTCTTGCCTAATTACAGGTGTGAGATCATGCTCTGTTCAGTCTTCAGAGACTTCATATTGTCAGATGTGGATTTTTTTAAATGAATTTACTTATTATTTTACATCCTGGCCACAGTTTCCCCTCCCTCTTCTCATCCCAGTCCCTTCCCCCACCTCACCTTCCTCTGTTCCAACCCCATAATCCACTCCTCTATTTCTGTTTAGGAGAGGACAGGTCTCCCATGAGTATCAACAAAACATGGCCTATCAAGTTGCAGTAAGACTAAGCACCTCCCTGTGCATTAAGGCTGGGCAAAGTGACTCAGTATGAGGATTGGAGTCCTAAGAGCCAGTGAAAGAGTCAGAGACAGCCCCTGTTCCCACTGTTAGGAGTCCCAGAAGAGGACCAAGCTACCCAACTGTAACATATATGCAGAGTGCCTAGTGCAATCCCATGCAGGCTCCCTGGTTGTTGGTTCAGGCTCTGTGAGCCCCTGTTAGCCCAGGTTAGTTGATTCTGTGAGTTTTCTTGTGATGTCCTTGACCCCTCTGGCTCCTACAATTCTTCCTCCCTCTCTTCTGAAGGATGCCCCAAACTCCACCTAATGTTTGGCTGTGGGTCTGCATCTGTTTCCATCAGTTGCTGGATGATACCTCTCTGATGGCACCGATCTGGTTACAGGAGATGGCTAGTTCAGGCACATATCCACTATCACTAGGAGTCTAAGCTGGGGTCCTCCCTGTAGAATCCTGGGAGATTCCCCTACACCAGGCTTCCACCAGACCCTGAAATGCTCCCCCCAGCAGTCCCCCTTAGCACTCTCCCCCTCCATGCCCACCCCCAACCTGATTGCTCATGTTCTCATCCCCACCTTCCCTCAGTCCACTCACGAAATCTCTTCTATTTCCTCTTCGCAGGGCTATCCGGTGTCCACCCATAAACTTTCCTTGTTACCTAGTCTCTCTGGGTCTGTAGATTGTAGCATAGATATCCTTTATTTTACAGCTGATATCCACTTATGAGTGAGTGCACACCATGTTTATCTTTCTCCATCTGGGTTATCTTACTCAGGATGATTTTTTGTAGTTCCATCCCAAAGGGTGCTCAATTATACCACATGGACACTTGCTCAACTATGTTTATAGCAGCTTTATTTGTAATAGACAGAACCTGGAAACAAGCAAGGAATGGATAAAGTTACTGATGGCAGTGTTCTTCATACTTGTTCCTGTGACTTCTTGCCAATATTCAGATAAAACTATTATCAGTTATTGTCACTCCTAGAATCCATAAGCTTTCATATTTTACATTTACAGGAAGCTTTATGCTGAGTCCTGCAAAGGCTGAGACACTGAAGGTCTTCAGGTATCTATGATTGAGTTCCCCAAAAACAGTCCTGCCCAGGAAAGCTTCACATGTGCCCAGTCAGGAGAATGTGTTTTTCTGATGATGGTCTTGACCTTGAATTACTGCAAGGATCAAGATAGAGTTGGTGTGTCCTGGTCATAGAAAGCTACCACGGTCTTTTCATGATGTCCTGATATAAAGACTTAAAATCAATGTATTTCCCTTAAGATCTTTGTCAAAGTCCTGTGATAAATCCAGGATGAACATCATATTTCTCTTTAAAGTACTGGATACTACTGCTCTGCAGATAAATGGTAATGGAGGACTAAGTAAATCACAGACCATTAAATCCTTAACTATATAGTGAGGTGATGAATGAAGGTGATCCTTTTACTCAGTTACCATGATTTTTGCAGGTATTTAGGAAGGAAATTAAATCCTTATATAACCAGTCTCCTTTCTTTCAATGGAGGATCACCTTCATTCATTCATACCTTATTCTTTTCAGATGTACGTTTCATGAGTATTTTATACCACCTACATTTTACCACTTTTGGCATACATGCCACTAAAAAACTGAAAGTCTCCCCAATATTACTAACAAGCTTCAGTTTTTATTATATCCTTCCTGAAAGTAGTATGTGTTTAATATTTGTAGTGATAAATACATATTTTCATGCTGTCCATCACTGCAATATTCACCATGGAATTTTTGCAGATACGCTTAAAATGAATGAGAATCTTCACCTTTGTGGAGATCTACAAGTAGCCAGAAGATAGAAGTTGATGCCCTAATGATACAGTGACTTTGGGAACATGTTGGTATGCATGCAGAATGAGAGATGCATTAAATAGGTTTTCCTCAGTGTATGTTTTTCAGAGACAAGTTCAAATACCATAGTGAAGCATAAAGATTGACAAATGGAAATTGCTGTAATCCATAAAGTGCTGGTATGGACTAAAATTATTTCCTACCTATATATCTGTCAGAAAAGCATTGTTACAAAAAGCATTAGGGAGACTATCAACAGCTGGGTATATGAAAGTTAGATGTCCTGTCCTTGATGGAAAATGTACAGAGACGGCCAGCCAAACCAGTGGAAACACATGAACTGTGGACCAATAGCTGTAGAGCCCCCATGGTACTGGACTAGAACCTCTGGATATATGAAATAGTTGTTTAGCTTGAACTCTTTAGGGGGCCCCCAGGCAATGGGATCAGGACCTGTCCCTGGTGCATGAGCTGGCTTTTTGGAGCCCAGTGCCTATGGTGGGACACCTGGTGCAGCCTTGGTGCAGGGAGGAGGGTCTTGGTCTGTAATGGATAGCTGTTTTGGCTTTTGGCCATGGGACTGTCCCTATAGTGACAACAGGTAACCATGACACCTGCCTAAGACCTCCCCCTAGGGCGTGGTTCACAGGGAGCCCCTTAAAAACTAAGGATGCCTTCGTGACTCCCCTACTCCTGCCGCTTCTGGATCGCTCACGGTCTTGGAAGCCAGACTGAGGAACGAACCAGAATTCTCTGCTGGATCACGTCACTCTCCTTTCCATTTCTGTACTCGCTCTCTCCCTCTTTTTGTAAGTTGTTCCTAAAATAAAGTTATCTTGTTAATATATAACTAATTGGGCTGGCCATCTAATTAACCTTACATTGGTTCTGCCCTCAACTGAATGTACCAGGCTCTGCTGACTCCCTATGAGAGACCTTGCCTTGGAGGAGGTGGAATCAGGGGTGAGTTGGGGGGAAGGCTGGGGGATGGGAGGAGGGAGGAGAGGAGATCTGTGGTTGGTATGTAAAATAAATAGAAAATCTTTTAATAAAAAATAGGCCTTGAATACTTTCCTCAATACCAACAATACCCCCCCCCCAAGTACTTTTCGGGTCACTGTGACTTATCAGTCTGCCTCTAAAACACATATTCTGAAAATAGATTGGTACTCATCTCATTCTACTTTTCACTATTTCCAGTGTTCCTCACCATTGTAACAAGACAAAGATCCATCTATGCTACTGAAATGTTTACAGCTATACATGGAAGGAGATTGATATTTTCCTGTATAGACAATGTGATAAAATAGTATGATGGACATCATGGTCACTAACAATATGAGAATTAAGTGACTTCTTCCTGATGATATTAAGTGTTAATTCTTTAAAACACAATACAATCTATGACTCCTACTAATATTAGAGAGATAATGCTTTAGCTGATTCCATGCTATATAGGACAGAGAAAATGTATTCTGACCCTATGAATATTGAAGGATTGATCATGAGCTACTGCTTTGTTACTGTTTCTGATCTTGAGCCTGTTTTAATTTTTTGACAGCTTCATATATATATTTACCTCCCTTTAGTCTCTGGTATTCTCCTTCCTTTCCTTCTGATCCCCTTCATTCCCATCATCTTCCCACCTGCACTCAGTGGCTATACCATTAGAGAAAATGATACCCCTCCCCCAACAACAATTAACGTCCGTTGCCTCCTCGGGAAGATATGGAGCCTCATGGGTATGTTGTGGAATTTCACTTTAACTATGTAAAGATGTGTTGTATTTGTTTATGCTGCAGAATATTACTTTAACTGTGTAAAGGTGTGTTACATTTGTTTATGCTGTGGAATATTACTTTAACTGTGTAAAGGTGTGTTACAGTTGTTTATGCTGCATTTGTTTAACTATGTAAGGATGTGTGTTTAACTATGTAAGGATATGTGTTTAACTATGTAAAGATGTGTTGCTGTTTCACCTTTTCTGCCTAAGGCACCTGATAGGTCTAATAAAGCACTGAACAGCCAATAGCTAGTCAGAGAAAGGATACGTGGGGCTGGCAGGCAAAGAGAATAAACAGGAGGAGAAATCTAGACTCGGGAAGTGAAGAGAAGAAGAAAGGTTAGAACAAGAAGGAGGAGAGAGATATGCCCATGGCCAGCCAGGCAGCCACCAGCCAGCAGACATGAGAAGCAGTGAAAGTCAGATATACAGAAAGAAGGTAAAAAGCCCTGAGGCAAAAGGTAGGTAAAGAGAAACGGGTTAATTTAAGTTAAAAAAGCTAGCCAGAAATGAGACTAAGCGAGGCTGAGCATTCACAACTAATAAGAAATCTCCATGTCATGATTTGAGAGCTGGTTGGTGGTCTAAAAGAAAAACCCTGGTACATGGGTACCTCCCCTATCCATAATGGAAAACTAAAAGACCAAGTCTTGTGCAAGTATCCTATCCATACCTGCTGTGTGGCTATGGTTGCAGTGGCGGTGTCATATCTGGATGGCAGCATTTTATGACACTCATAGAAGACTCCTAACATGAAAAGTTTGCCTGGGGAATTTTAATATGCAAAGGCAAAATGAGTCTGGTCCTGAATCTTCTTCTTCAGTGTGTTTCCCTGAGATAATGCAAGGCATTGTAGTGCCTCAAAGTGATCATCAGGAGTATAGGTGTTCATCTCTGTGTTAAGTGTCCATGTGATAAGAATCACTGTACAAGATATCTCATCTCCATCTTCATAGGTAAGTAATAATGATGTTCCTAACCCTTTATAACATCCACTTGTTGTGAGTGCTCAGATCAGAAGTCATGGACTCCTTAGCAAGCCTGGGGAACATAAGATTGTATGATTTTTGTAGCCGCAGTACTTATGTTGAACACAAGAGTGTTGAGAGATTAGTTGTATGAGGATTTGATGGCATTGGTGTTGACCTGTCAGCCATGTAGTGAGCATAGTTTATTTTGGTGTTTCAGGACAAAAAAGGATGGATGTTCCTGAACTGCAATTGAGTCCAAAGTCATCCATGTTTCCAAGTTAAGTTGATGTGTCATGAGAATGGCAGACATCCTGGTAAAGATAACTGTATCTTGACACAAGTTTTTGCATGACTTTAGTTGTCTTGGTCTATTCAAAAGAACACAGTCACCCTAAACACATTGTGGACAAGCCTTACAAATTGTTCAATAAGTGATAAAGTGGCTGTACCACAGTGTAGTCATTATATAGGTAAGTAATGATGAAGCCCTTTAACCTTCTTGATACCATGTTGGGTTTGTTTTGGGGGTTCGGGACTTCGGGGCTCTGCCAATGTAAAAAGTGATGGAATTGTCATCAATTTTAGTAATCGTAATTATATACTTTTATTGTCTGGAGAAAAAAATCTGTGTTTAACCTGTGTACATTGAGGAGTTAAATGTGTTATAATTAATTGTTAGAAAATGCAAGAATGAAAACTCATAGCATGTATGCTAATTTAACAAAACTAAATGTATAATGTGTGTGCCTTACATTCCTCCAGGTATCCAGGTAGAGTTCACTTGTCCTTTAACAGTGGTATTAATCCTGGGAAACAAATAATATATTAAAACATGCTTGTGCATGTTATCTTTTAATTTCTTCTTTTTGGTTGAGGGTAGGGGTTTGGTTAGTGTATAGGCCTCATGCGTGCTAGGTAAGAACCATATCTCTAAATTATAATTGTAACCTTTAGTTATAAACTTTTTGTTTTGAGACAGGATCTCACTGTGTTGCCAAAGCTGATGTTGAACTTACTTTGTAGCCCACACAGGCCTTAAACATTGATTTTCCTGCTTCAACCTCCCTAGATTCTGGGGTTACAGACCTGTGCCACCAAGTCCTCTCATACTTTTTCACAGATTCTTTTAAGAATAACATTGTGATTGCTGGAATGTTTTAATCGTATGTTGCTCTTAACCAGATAAGTGACCCTATAGTGCAGATTACCTGAACTTTGGTATCTAGGTAGATGCATAGATGTGCCTAATACAATGCTACCATGTTTTTTCCGCAGGTGTCCAGTTTGTGTGTTTATTATTTTCAGATACATTGCATAAATTACTAGGGGAATTTGATGTTTCTTCAACTTTTTGTTGTGTACTTTTCATGTGCTCCTACCTTTTAATTATCTGCATATATTTCATTATACTGTCTACCTATTAAAAAGCTACATGTATTTGATGTTCATCATGGTAAAAGCAATCATAAGATTCCCTATAGTACAAAATGGCAGCCTATTAAAGGGAAAAGATCTTGACCAACCCTACATCTGACAGAGGGCTGATCTCTAAAATACATAAAAAATTCAACAAACTAGACATCAAAAAATAATAATAATCCAATTAAAAATGGTGTACAGATCTAAACAGAGAATTCTCAACAGAGGAATCACAGATGGCCGAGATACACTTAAAGAAATGCTCCACATCCTTAATCATCAGGGAAATGCAAATCAAAATATCCCTGAGATTCCATCTTACACCTGTCAGAATGGCTAAGATCAAAAACACAAATGATACCTTATGCTAGAGAGAATGTGGAACAAGGGGAACTCTCCTCCACTGCCGGTGGAAGTGCAAACTTGTACAGCCACTTTGGAAATCAGTATGGCAGTTTCTCCGAAAATTGAGAATCTGTCTACCTCAAGACCCAGCTATACCATTTTGGGGCATATACCCATATACTCAGTCATACCACAAGGACATTTGCTCAACTATGCTCATAGCAGCTTTATTTTTAATAGCCAGAACTTAGAAACAACCTAGATGCCCCTCAACTGAAGAATGGATAAGGAAAATGTGGTATATTTACCCAGTGGAGTACTACTCAGCTGTTAAAAACATGACATGAAATTTGCAGGCAAATGGATGGAACTAGAAAAAAATCATCCCGAGTGAGGTAACCCAGACTCAGAAAGACAACATGGTATGTACTCACTCATAAGTGGATATTAGATGTAAAGTAAAGGATAACCATGCTACAATCCACAGATCCAGAGAGACTAGGTAACAAGGAGGGGCCAAGGAGAGGGATGCATGGATCTCTCAGGAATGGGGAAATAGAAGAGATCTCCTTGGTGGACAGGGAGCCAGTAGAGATAGGAACATGAGGGATTGGTTGGGGCATGGATGGTGGGGGAAAGTACTGAAAGAGATGACTGGAAGGGGGTGCATTTCAAGGTCAGGTAGAAACCTGGTGCGAAGGAAACTCCCAAGAATCTACAAGGATGACCCCAGCTAAGACTCCTAGGAATGGTAGATGCATAGCCTGAAGTGACCATCTCCTATGACTGGGTGCAACTTCCAGTGGAGGGATTCATATGCCAGCCCAGCCACGCAACCTTTGACCTATAGTCTGTCCTGCCTATGGGAAGTGATGGGGGTAAGGGAGGCATGGAGATTGTGGTAGTGGCCAACCTCAGACTCATACCATGGGAGTGAGCCCACCCCTGATACTGCCTGGAGTGCCAAGACCCAGAGTCTGGATGGCCCAGAGACCTAGAATTGAACAAAACACAATTGGAAAAAAAATGCCAATATAATGAATGATGCCTAAGAATATTCTTCTGTACTCATACATTGGTGATTACCACACTTGTCATCGGAGAGCCTTCATGCAGTAACTGATGGAAGCAGATGTAGAAACCCACAGCCAAGCACTGGGCTGAGCTTGGGGAACCTTCTTGAAGAGAGGGAGGAAGGATTGTACAAACCAGCGGGGTCAACGATATCACAAGGGAACCACCTGGGCACACAGGAGCTCATGGAGTCTGGACCGACAGTCCAGCCAGGGAGCCTGCATGGGACCAACCTAGTCCTCTATATATGTGTGACAGTTGTGCAGCTTGGTCTACTTGTGGGACTTTTAGCAGTGGGAGCAAGGACTGTTCCTAATGCTTTGGCTGACTTTTGGGAACCTATTCCTCACACTGAGTTGCCTTGTCCAGCCTCAATACAAGAGGAGAAGCTTAGTCCTACCTCAACTTGATATGCCATGCTTTGTTGACACCCATGGGAGGCCTGCCCTTTNACATAAACAGAGGAGGAGTGGATTGGGGATGGGTGGGAACAGAATGACGGGGAGGGACTGGGTGAGAAGGAGGGAGGGGAAACTGTGGCAGGGATGTAAAATAAATGAATAAATTTAATTAATAAAAAAATAAACCACCAAGAAAAAAAGATTCCCTGTAGTTTGGGTTGTATCCATCACTTTGATATTAATGGTGGATTTTTTTACACTTATCCTCTAAGGAGATTGAGAGCCCCCTTACAAAGCTCTGCTCATGACCATCTACAGATATCCAGGTAGTAGAGATGAATGCCTAATGATACAATGACCTTGGGAATTTTAATGCAAAGCATGTACCTAATGGGTTATCTTCAATGTGTATCTTCAGACAGGATAAGAACTCAGGGTGCCACAAAGCAATCTTTAAAAGTTTCATTTTTCATATTTGGATAATTGCCAGTGAATCACAATCATGACACAGGACATATTATTTTTGCTTTTGTAGGTAAGTGATAGTGGTGCCCCTGACTCTTAATATGCAATAGCAGGTGCTAAGCCCAGAAATCATGGAGAAATCATACTTAGAAACTCTTGTAAACATGAGTTTGTCAGTGTATATGGTCAGAACATTTATGTTGAAACTGTGAATGTAGAGGATTCATTGTATCATCTAGTGTTGACACTGTATTGATTAGTCAGATCAGTGAGAAGAATAGTGTGTTTTGAGATTTCTGGTCAAGAAATTTTAGATGTTCTTAAATTATGAAAATAAGCATTCTGAGTATCCCAGTAATATTGTAGTATCCGTAAATAATCATTATGGGCAAGGGAATGGGCAGAAGCCCTAGTAGAGGAAAACTATATCTTGACAAACATTTTTGCGAATTTTCTCCTCTCATTTCTTTCAAGAGAATCAAAGTGGCACTTCCAAAATTGTGTTAATTTATAGATATATTGGCAGAAGCATCCACAGAGCTCCAGATAAAGTTCATAGGGTACTGCATGGCAATATGGACTATGGTCATACATACATCTTTTGTTACACGTAAATTGTCAAAACACAAATATGTCCATAACAACCTTACTAAGCCTTATGTTCTTCTATCATTATCAACAGTAATGTTTACTTCACACATAATGTTAGAGGTATAAACAATGATCTAAATCATTTTTTGTCATTACCATCATACTGATATGGACAATGGAGTTTTTGCTAATATCTTCTTTTTACATGATCTCCTTTCACAAGAAAGCCTTTTATCTTTGGATTTCTGTAAACTGTCCAACTTTAAAAGTCCCCATAGTCTCAACAGTCTCAACCCTGTAAAAAAAAAGTTCAAAGTCTCTTCTGAGATTCATGCAATCTCTTAATTGTAATCCTCTATAAAATCAAAATCAAAAAGCAGATCACATACTTCCAACACATAATGGCACAGGATAGATATTACCATTCCAGAAGGGTGGGAAGGGAACAAAATGAGGAAATACTGGATCAAAACAAGACCAAAAACCAGCTGGGCAAACTCCAACACTGCCTCTCCATGTCTGATGTCAAAGCACTCTTCAGATCTCCATCTCCTTTCAGCTTTGTTTACTGTAACACAGATCATTCTCTTGGGCTGGTTTCCATTCTCTGTTAGCAGCTTTTCTCAACAGGTATTACAGAACTCTGGCATCTCCAACATCTTGGGGTCTCCAAGGCAATCCAGGCTTCACCTTCACAGCTTCACACATTGGCCTCTCAAAGCCTCCATTCAGGGACACCCCTGACACATGCCTGGCCTCAGTAGCTTTCCTTAGCTGTAGAGAGAGATTCCATATCCACTTTCTTCTGTTCTTGACTCTAAAGCCAGAACCACATGGCTGAAGCTGCCAAGCTCTGCTGCTCACTGGGGCTGCCCTCTCAAATGTATTCAAATACGTCTTCACCAGCTTTCTGTTTTTGGTTTCCTTCACTGCCTAAGCTTAGCTGTCCTGGAACTTTCTCTATAAAGCAACGTGGCCTTGAATTTAGAGATCTGCCTGCCTCTGCCTCCAGAGTGCTGGGATTAAAGGCGTGTGCCACCACACCTGGCTCTAAGCTTTTCTTTCATTCCTTTTCACCAGTTGGAAGCTTCACTGGATGGGGTCTTGCCCTGAGGTCACCACTCCCTTTATTCCATTTAAAGTCTTTTCTTTAATCTGTTTATCTCCTCGAACACAAGATTTAGCTCCATTCCATTTCCTGGTGCCCCCTTTCTCCTTGAACTGTACATTTTGTATTTTTCCGTGCTCAGCTTGCTTCTTTTCATTACAGAGCTCCATAAGAGTGAGCACTGCTAACCACACGACAGTCAATACTAGGCTGGTTTGAAATTCCCTCTGCCAACAGAATTAATCCAAATCTTTTCACTTTAACCTCAGGCAGACTCTTTGGACAAAGGCATAAAGCAGCCACTTTCTTCACCAAAATATCACAAGAACAGTCTCTAGGCTACGTACAAATATTCTCCTCTGAAACCTCTCGAGTCAGGCCTCCACAGTTCAAATTATCCTCAGCACCACTGTCTTACATGCCCCTACTGGTATGGCCCATTAAGCCCCCACTTAAAGCGTTCAACTGCTTTTCTAATCCAGTGTCCATATCCCTTCAAACAAAAGTATAGTCAGGCCTATCAGAGAAATTCCCCAGTCCCTGGTACCCACGTCTGTCTTAGTTAGGGTTTTATTGCTGTGAAGAGACACCGATGACCATGACAACTCTTATAAAGGAAAACATTTAATTGAGGCTGGCTTACAGTTCAGAGGTTTAGTCTGTTATCATCATGGTGGAGAGCGTGGTGGTGTGCAGGCAGACATGGAGAAGTGACCTTATTGATGTAGCTGAGAATTCTACATCTGGATCCTCAGGCAGCAGGAAGAGAAGTGAGCCACAGTAGGTCTGGTTTGATCATTTGAGACCTGAAAGCCCATTCCCAGTGACACACTTCCTCCAACAAGGCCACACTTCCTAGTAGTGCCATTCTCTATGGGCCAAGCATTCAAGCACATGAGTCTATGGGGGCTATTTCTGTTTTTTCATATCTGATACTTTTTTTCTTTTTTAAATTTTTTACAGATTCCCCTCTCCTCCCTCTTCCCACCCCCAGCCTTCCCCCTCAACCCACCCCCACTCCCCCCTCCTCCAAGGCAAGGTCTTCCATGGGGAGTCAACAGAGCCTGGCACATTCAGTTGAGGCAGGTCCAACCACCTCCTTGCTGCAGCAAGGCTACGCAAAGTGTCTCACCATGGGCACTGGACTCCAAAAGGCTGGTTCAGCAGCAGGGATGGATCCCGATCCCACTGCCTGTCTGAGGGTCCCCCAAACAGTCCAAGCTAGACATCTGTCTCGCCTATCCAGAGGGCCCAGTCCAGTACCATGGGGGTTCCTCAGCTATTGGTCCACAGTTCATGCATCTCCACTAGTTTGGCTGGCCATCTTTGTATACCTTCCCATCATGATCTCAATGTCCCTTGTTCATAGAAGGCCCTATGGGGGCCATTTCTATTCAAACCACCACAAAGAATTTACATACTTTATAAGATAGAGAAAATACATGCTGAGCCTGAGGAATGTTGGTAGAGTGTTAACTTTTAGCCTACTTGTAAGCCTAGCATACATTCTCTATCAAGAAAGAATGGACTTGCCTAACAATATATGTACCCAAGAGTCAGCTCAGTTGTGTTCTTTAACAGTGTTGGTACACAGATATTGTAAGGAACAAACTGTATCCTGAAACTCATTTATGCAGGTTTTCTTTTTCTTTTCTTTTTTATTTTTATTATTTATTTATTTATTGCTGAGGATTGAACCTAATTTTTAAGGGATGGTTCCTTTGTGTTAACCAGGCCAGATATGAAGTCCCTCTGCAGCCAAGTCAGGCTGTGAAATTGCAACTCTTCTGTATCAACCTACCCAGGAGCTGGTATTACAGTTTCTTACACATGATTCTAAGGAAAACATAATAGTTAAGTTATCCCTGAACTATTGTGGACAGAATATCACCCCTGACCATGTTTGTAAAAAGTGGTCATGCCAACAGTACAGATCACCTGATCTTCAATATCCACTGAGACGAGGAAGGTGTGTGTAAAATGATGATGTGGGTTTTTATGAGGATCTTTCTACTGTCATAACTAGCATACAGATATGAGGTTGGGCCACATTCATTCCTTAGAGACCATCATATTTTCAGGTATGATTTAGAAGTACTTTAGAAATCTTACATTTATATGTTTCAGCATGTATGTATTTAATACACTCTTATCTCCATGATATTATATGAGAATATGAAATTTGATTATATGCTTATTGACAGTATATAAATTTAATGTTTTCCATGGTAGAGGCAAAAGAAAAGTTCCATGAATTTTCATTGTTTCCATCATTTTTATATTGGTGGTAGCATTCTTATAGGTATCTTCTGATAATACTAAGAATTTTCTTAAAGGGCCTTCTCTGAGTATCCATACAGCATAGATAAATGAAATGATGACCTCAACAATTTTGATATGGACATATGTAGTGAGACAATCTATAGTAGGTTTTCAGGGTGTTTCTCAGAGACTAGTCAAAACTTCATGGTTCCCCAAAGTGATCTTTAAGAATACATTATCCATAACTGGGTAATTGCTAGTAAAGTCCTAAATCATAAGGCAGAACAACTGATCTTTGTCTACATAGATAAGTGGTCATGGTCCTTTAACTTTTCCTTTCACCATGTATGTCTTTCATATGCTCAGGTCCGTAATCACAGAATACTTAGCAAATCTGGTAAGCACCATGTCTTAGCATTTCTACTGCTGAGAAAAAACACTATGATGGTCTGAGGGTTTATGAGGGTTTATTTCAGCTTACAGTTCCAGGTAACAGTCCATCACTGGGGAAGTCAGGGTAGGAACTCAGACAGGGCAGGAACCTGGAGGAAGAAGCTGCATGGAAGAATACTGCTCACTGCCTTGCTCATCATGTCTCACTCAGCCTGCCTTCTTATAACATCCAAGACCACCAGCCCAGGGATGGTACCATTCACAGTGAGCTGGGCCCTTTAAATCAATCATCAATCATGAAAATACACTACAGGCTTGCCCGTAGGCTAATCTTGAGGGAGCATTTTCTCAATTGAGGTTTCCTCTTCCCAAATGACTCTAGCCTGTGTCAAGTTGACATAAAATTTACCAGCACATGTGAGTTTTTACAATTTAGATGGCCAGAAAACTTGGGATAAATCTGCGAATGTTGAGGGATTGATTACATCCAGGCTCATTGGCATTGTTGATCCTCCATCTCAGTATTAAGCATGATTTGTTCTGAGGTTTCAGGCCAAGGGAAGATAGATACTCTTGATCTTAAATTCTAAGTATCCAGGTAGAGTTGAAGGGTCCCTTAGTAATTGTTACAGGCAAGGAACTAGGACAGAGCTCTGATAGAACAAGCTGTACCCTGGCACATCATTTTTTATGTTTCCTTTTCCTTTAAGGGAGCACAGTGACCTTGAAAACATTGTTGGTGGAGCATTTTTTAATGACTGGGTGAATGACGTGGATATACCACAGTATAGCTAATCTGATCTTCAATATTAAGATCATTGGGGGCAGGTGCATTACATGGTGGCAAAATAATTTTGCATGTGTCTAATAAGATTTCAAGGAGTGTACAGGTTTGAATATGTGGCACATTCATTCATCAAAACTTGATTTCAGATAAGTATATGAATGCTTATAGGATGCTTAAGAGCATATGAGTCTCAGTGCTCAAATCATCATTGAAGACAAGTAAATCAATCTAGGTTCTAACTCAGCCAGGTAGGGTCCTCATGAACTTCCATTCTCTCTGGTACTATCATTTTTCTAGGCTATATTACTATCATTCATCCAAATATGGAGTCACTGTTCTACATTTAAAACCATCAAAAATATGTCGTTATTCAGCTGTGGCCCCAGCAAGCTGTAACAAGTGGCCTGACAAGATATTCCCACTGGTGAAATAGTGGCAGGAATATTACTGGAGTCACCAATCACATTCTGATTAGATTTAAGGCCTGATCCACAGGAGAAATCACATGCGTGGTACTGTAATTCTGGTCAAGAGCTCACAGACCCCATAAATGAACCTAAAATCATTATGCTACCAAATGTATACAGTATTAAACTGCCCCTTAGTTTTTATCTTTATACATGTAGATTAATACATATTTCCTCACTCATCAGAGAAGCTTCTTTTTGCTGTAGATAGTGACTGATACAAAGACTTACAAGTGGTCAACATATAGAGAATAATAGGCTGCGGCATGCTCACCTCTAAATGGGACATCTGTATCACATCACATCCCCCAAAGTTTAGGGGTCATCATGGAATAAGGGGAAGAAAGAACTAGTGGATGTTTGAAGCAAAATATTATTTGCTGGACACCGCAGGGCTCTTGCACAAATGAACATGCAGGAGCTATGCTTGTCTATACTGTATCAGTTGACAATCACGCCAACCAAAATCCTAGCATGAATGGGTGAGGGACCTATGAAATCCTGCTCCTAGCTGAGAAGCTACTGACTCCTGCTAGGAGAGGGAGAGTAAGTTTTCTTCAGGGATGCCCCTGAAAAGCTACCAATGCTCCAGTAGATGGTCCTACACACATGTGGATACAGGCGACACTAAATGGAACCAGTGGATTTTTTTTTTTTTTTGGTTTTTCGAGACAGGGTTTCACTGTGTAGCTTTGCGCCTTTCCTGGCACTACTCACTCTGTAGTCCAGGCTGGCCTCGAACTCACAGAGATCTGCCTGTCTCTGCCTCCCGAGTGCTGGGATTAAAGGCGTGCGCCACCACCGCCCGGCCTACCAGTGGATATTTTTAAAGGAGACAGCACATGAAGTTGGAATGAAAAGTGGTGGGGAGTAGGGGGGGAATTGGAAGGGAGGAAATGGAGAGTGTATTTGATAAAAACATCGTGTATGTAGTTAAGAAATTCTCAAAAAAACAAAAATGCTTTTTATTGGTATATATTAATTGCATATTAAAATGAGTTTCAATATGACATTTTCCAAGTAATAAAATCTGTGAAGTCAAGATGGATAAAGTATAATTCCACTGTAAAATAGGGGTAAAAATTAAAATTAATATTTTAAAGCTTTTGACAAGACGCTCTCATCTCCTGCATGAATTTAGCAGGCACTCAATAAATATTTGGTGAGGTAAGTGAATGATCTTGACAGTTTGCATGATCAAAGATTGTCTCATTAATGAGCTTTCCCAGTGTGTGATAGCAAGAAAGCTAACCTCCCAATTCCCCAGACTTTTTGTAGCACTGATATGTGATTTGGGTTCCACTCTCAGGTGTTTGTGTGTAACTTCTATTAGAAAGAGGTCATGAGCAGAAAGACAAGGAGTCTACATCCATTTACTGACATGAGTTATAGACGGGGGTACCTTAGCTTTGGACAGATACTTTTAAAGTACTTGGAAGTCATAAAAAAGGCAAACCAAGGATCTTGAGAGATGGCTCAGTGGATAAGAGCACTTGCTGCAGTTATGTCTCTTGTGGGTTCGATTCCCAGCACCTGGTTACAACTGTAGTGGTCTCTTTATCCTGGGAGAGACCCACCATATCATCCCAGCATAATTATTAATACGTTTCATTCTCAAGAATGTCTCATTTTGGATGATATATCACATAATCACTTGGTATAACACATTTGGCCCCAAAATACAGAAGATCTCCCACAATCCATGTCAACAAAGTAGGTGGCCCATCCTTGCCTTCCTTTCCATGACTCTGAAGCTCTCTAACTTCTTAACCAGTCTCCTCCTCACAGGCTAAACCTGCTGACTAACTCTGCCTCCTGATTCTCATCCCAGATGCTAACCTGTATTGATTTCTTGTCATGACAGCACCTGGAACATATAACACATAACTTATAACACCATAACAAACAGAAGCATTTTTCATTATTTACCCACATGAAGAATTAGCCATTTAGAGGCTGCTCTGAAAAGCAAGACTATGTACAGCACACACATGGCCAAAGCTTTAAAACACTGCCCTTCTGTCGGAGAGAGCTGGTCCTGAGGTCATAAGAGCGGGAGAGCTGTCCCTGTCCCCCACCAGCTGCAACACTCAGGAGAGCAGGCCATGCACCTCACCTGGGCAGCACAATAGAGCCAATCCTGTTCCTGGAGGAGGTGGGGGTGAGCCAGCCCCGCAGTTGTGAGCGTGGAAAAACTGTCCCCATTACTCATCTGTCATGTGGTGGCATCGGCAGGGGAGAGATGCCCTCCCCCATGCCTGAGACAGGTGGGAGAGCTGGCCCTGCCCCTCATCAGTTGCTGCACTTGGGAGAGTGGCCCCTACACCATGCCTGGGCAACACACTAAAGCTGACCCTGAAGGTGTAGGTGTGGGAGGTCCAACCCTGAGGACACGAAAGCAGGAGAGCTGGCCCGCATTCAACTCAGCTTGCTCAACTCACCAGGGCAATGCAGGAGAGCTCACCCTGGAGGTGAGAACAAGGGAGAGCTGGTGGGCTGAAGAACCCTGCAACTACCCAAGCTCAGAACCAGGGTTATGTGTTGGCCCACCCCAACATCCACCCCATCTGTGATCTGCTGGAGCATATGAAGGGGCAGATCCTGCAGACTCAAAGCTGCGGGATCTCCATAACACAGGACAAGGACAACAACAGGATATCCAAGAGGAGTCCCAGTGAGGGCCCAGCATTGATAGTGTAGCAGAAGCCAGAAGCCTCGAACTAGACCAATGAACACTTGCAAGTAAAGATATATGGACAAAAAGGTTAGTAAACTGTGTCACACTCAGCTTCCATGACGAGATTGAGTTTTTCCTTCTCTTTTTTTTCTCTTAATTCTTTTTTAATTTTGGAGGGTAGGATGCAAGGGCAGAGGGTGAATATGAAGGGACAGGGAAAAGAATGGGGTGGAGATTCATGATGTGAAAGACACAAAGAATATATATATATATATATATATGTATATATGTATATATGTACAATATATGTATAGGAAGGAAAAATAGAGACACTAATATTGTGGGTGAGGTTTTGAGAGGAACACTTCATGGCAGTGGTTTGAGCTAATTGTGCTTTTCATCTAAAATTATTTTATACACATTAATTAAGCTTATAGCTCCCTGGTGGGCTTAGTCATAGAGAATTCTCACCTCAGAAAGTCTGCTTCTCCCTCAAGCCATAGAGTGTCCTCAAGGAAACAAAAAGTCTGAGACTTTAGCTCAGAAGTCATTTTCTTGAAAAAGTAATGAATGTGCTTTCACAATTTTCATGATGTTTACAAAGTCTTGGCTGATGCTTCATAAAGTAAAATCCCTTGGAATGCTTTATAAAATGAAGTCTAGCTAGTATCATCCACTTGCCACATAACATTTTTGTTTGCTGTGGAAATACATAGATTTATTGAGTTGGTGCCATAGGAGAATAAACTACAAGCCTAAATCAATTCAATGAGGCGTTACTTATTTCTGAAAAGGAAGAGGAAAACATCTGTAAGGCCACGTAGCAGGTGTGAATGAAAAGAAGGAAGGATGTGAGAGACTAGGAGAGTATGAACGGCATTCTTCTCATTTCCTTATCCTGGTGCAAAACGCCAAACAAAAAAGCTTTAGAAGAAACACCTGGAAAAACAGTATCTCCACTTTCAAAAGTGATGCAAACCCCCCCTCCCCAGAGGATATGTTACAATTTCTGCAGAGATTTTTGATAGTCACTGGGTGTGGGGCAGACCCCAGCATCTGGTGGGTAGAGACCTAACTTCCTTCAATATCCAGGACAGTTCCCACTGGCTTCAAATGTCAATAGTACCATGGTCCAGCAATCCTGTTCTAAATCATTACCTTATTGGTGATGTCTCAAAATCAAGTGATAGCTTGGGACATGCCACTGACATAGCTAATTCCAACTCACTGAACTCCAATAGGCTCAGCATAGTGACTTTTCTCACTGCTGACTCTAAGATACCTTTGTCAGATCTGGAATCCAACTTGATGCATGCAAACTCCAAACTCTAGCATGTACCTTGTTATGATACTGCTGATTTTCCCAGGTAGCCATTTCTATACCTCTATTTTGAAGTGATTCAGGGATTTTTTTTCTAGCTTTACTGAAGCTAGCTAGCATAACTGACAAATATAAATTATATACATTCAAGGTATACAGTGATGATTTATTTGATATATGTATAGAGTGTGAAATGGCATTTGTGCATGGTGAGGGCACTTAAGATCTACTCTCAGAAAATTTCAAGTAAACAAAACTGCGTTATAACTGTAGTCACCATGCTTTTCTTCTTATGGCTGAAAATGTGTACCTTTTGACCAACATTTCCCATTTTTCTTATCTCCTAGCCCCTGGCAGCCACCATTCTACTGCCTGCTTCCATGAAGTCAACTGTTTTTAAATTCTGGATGTAAGTGTGATCATATAGTACATATGTCTATCTAGTTTATTTCATTTACAATAATGTCATCCAGATTCATCCATGTTCTCATGCATAGAAGAATTTCATTATTTTTTAGGGTTGAATAATACCTACTGTGAGTAATGTGTGTGTGCCATGTTTTCTTCATACATTTATATATTAATGAAGATTTATTTTTGTTATAAATAATGCCTCAGTGAACATGGAGGTGCAGACATTGCTGAGGTACTTTTGTCGTTCCAGAAACAAACATAGATCAATGGAATAGAGAAGAGAGCCTAGAAATACGCCTACGCATAGTTAGCCAGACTTGGATAAGGGTGCCAAGAATACACATTGGGTAAGGGACAGTCTTCGATAAATGGTGTTGGGAAAACTAGAGATCTTCAAGCAAAAGAATGCTTTTTGGACCCATATACCATCAACAAAATATAACTTTAAATGAATTAAAGACTTAAACATAAGATTGGGTATCACAGATTTCCTAGAAGAAAACACAGGAGGAAAAAACTATGTAACTTTGATCCTGGCAATAATGTTTTTGGACATAGCACCAAAAGCACAAGAAACAAAAGCAAAACCATACTTTACTATGCCAAATAAAAGGCTTCTGCAAAGCAAAGGAAAAGAACCTGAAAAGGGCATGTCTATCCTCCTTTAATTAGAAAGGCATACACATTTCTCCTCAACCAGCCAGTTCATTTCACTTGAGTAAGAACAAAGTCAAACGCTACATCTAGGAAAGACTTCTGTGACAAAACTTGTAAGTCTTGGATGAAAAAGGGTCTTTGTGGTTTTCTTTTGCTCCCTTGTCATAGATCTTCTGGTGATCTACATCTGGCATTTTATTTACTTCAACAATCACATGCTGTAGTCTTTAGAAACTGCAGTAGAGTAGGGAAAGGACATAAGGCAAGCAGAGATGAGGAAAGGCCTATCTTCTCACTTAAATCGAACGATCTCTTTTTTAATTTTCAAGTTTTACTACAAAGCAAAAAAAGAAGGTGAGAGAGTAATGGAAACCAAGCATTCAAGTTTTATAATTAAAACTTTACTACAAAGAACTTGCAACAAAAAAAATCACACACCAAAATTAACCAGGCCCCAAGTCAATACATCTCAATGAACTTCCATACAATTAGAATTCTGAAGTTGTGGAGGTTCACAATAAATATATTTTGTGCACTTATCCACCACTAAAGAACAAAAAATATCCATGGTAGTTAAAACTAGCAAAACAATTAGCTTTATATCCTCTTTCATGACTCAAGAGTCTTTTACCTGCATTCGGTTCTTCCTCATCACATAACATTTGCCCTTTCTCGTACTTTCTACATGTTTTACAGTGTTGCTACTTTAAACACTATAGCAAGGAGATGAAACCAATGTAGCTTTCCATCACAGATGAATGGATAATAAAAATTTGGTACATATATAAGATGGAATAGTATTCAGTGCTAAAGAAAAGTGAAATCAATATTTGTAGTAAAGTGGAAGGACTTGAAATGTATAGTATTAATCAAGAACACACAATCTCAGAAATAAGTCATATGCTTTCCTTTGTATGTGGATTCTAGCCTATTATGTGTGTGTGTGAACAAATGTATATGTAAGTATAGTTTAACAAGTTTTTTAAAACATAAAGTTTACCTCTGATTATGTTTTCCTTTCATTTCAATTAAGATTTAATACCTGGAGTGCCAGGCATGGTGGTAGACCTTTAATCCCAACATTCTCTGGAGGCAGAGGTAAGTGGGATCTCTGTGAGTTTCAG
>LZPO01057484.1:1256241-1274138 GCA_001675575.1 Neotoma lepida
ATAATGAGGTCATGTCTTCTGGGAAATTCCTGATCCAGTACAAATGTATTGAAAGAAATCAGTCATGGAGCTGAAGAGATGAGGCAGCAGTTGAGAGTGCTTCCTGCTCTTCCAGAGAACCAGAGTTTGGTTCCCAGCACAGAAGACCCAAGTTTGTTTTCCAGCACCCATGTTAGTCAGGTGGCTCACAATGGCCTGTAACTCTAACTCCAGACCATTGAACGCCCTTCTTCTGGCCCCTGCGGGCACCCACACCTATGTAGTATACACATAAGTAAAAATAAATATTAAAATGAAAGGAATCACTCAGAAATAAGGTCTGTAATTTTTCTACCCTTATGCAGAGAAGGGAAACAGACTAGAAGAAGTTCGTTGAGGGCAAAAAATATCAGGCTGCAAATTCCACTGCAGCTGAGAGAAACCAGGTCATGTCAGACAAAACGAAGTGAGAGGAGATACAACAGTTTCACACACACACACACACACACACACACACACACAAATCCTTTCTCGATTTCCTGAAAACACGCACTAAACATTTGCTGAGACAGTAGGGGAATCAGTCATGTGGGGAGCTCAGATGAGTATTTGAAGACAAAAGTACGTTTGTGGTTCAAAGGGAGCAAAAGCAGACCAGAAACTATGACTTTGCAAAAACAGCTCAGCAGGAGAAAATCTAGCACCTCATGTATTTTCGAGGATCTGTGAACTGTTTAACGTTCAGATTCACAAACCTGATAATTGGGCATAAGAAAAATCTCCTAATGCTTAGCTCCACCATCTGTTGCTGACATAACATTTTACATAACACAAAAATGCCAGATGGAGCCTTCACATTAGCCACGGCCACAATGCTGCCCGTTCACAGTGTATATGGAATCCCATGTGCTTACTGAGTTTGGGGTTCTCCGGAGCTTTCAAATCACACCTGCCCCCCTGGTGTCTGGACTGTCGCTAACCCCAGACTTGCTACCCATGACAGAAGCTTCAATTTATTTCGAGCTACGGGGAGAATGGGGGAAGGAACACATATTTGAAATGATGCCTGCGTAGCAAATACAATTTATAGTTTAGAATTTATATGGTGGTTAATAACAAAGCTTTGAAAAGAACTCTTTTACTGTATATAAAGTTGAGACTGTATTAAATGTCCATATAGCAGACTAGGAAGTCCAAGAAACAGCTATTGCTATGCAACAAAGAGAGGGTAATAGATGTTCTGAGAGAAATAAGATTCCCACCATAAGCCTTCCTCCAGCTGAAAGACTTATAAAACAGAAGCACCAGTTTGCCTGCCTTTAGTATACTTCAATACACATTAATATGAAGAATTATATTGCAGAGGCCTACACGCCAAGCATTCTCATACGTCAGGTGTGAATACTCTGATATTCCCCAGATATTCTTTCTGGCTTGTATCCTTCTTTTGTAGTCTTCCTTTCACTGTATCTGGCACCAATTTTCTACATTTTTTCTTACCTATCATAAGTAGGTATGGCATAAGTAGGTATTTCTGTGTGGCATCATGAACTGAGCAAGATAGCCTACACCTCTAATCTCAGCACTCAGGGAGGATGAAGCAGAAGACTAAAACTACCTTTACCCTGGGCTACATAACAGTATCAGGCCAAACAGGGCCATATTGCAAGATCCCGTCTCAAGAAATACACATGCACACGTACACGCACATGAACACACACATACCCTGTGGGACTGTGATCGTGTGCAAACACTCACTCTGATTGTGGACTGTGCCATTCAATAGGCTCGGGCCCAGATGGAAGAGAAGATGGAGGAAGGTGGCAGCTAACATTGATAATACCACTGTTCCTAAGTGAGATTCCTACAGCTGCTGCCTGTGAACGTCAGGCCCCCAGCTTAGCCCACCTTTCAATGTGGACTCATGCTAGCAGCATTCCAGGGAGCTTTCCAGCCCTTCAGCCTCCGACCAGGGCCACCTAATTGATCCCTCCCTTTATGAGGCTTCTGTCTTCTTGGAGTGAGCAGCTACTGGGCTTTCTGGCTGTTGAGAGTGGAGACAGCCAGAGTTAGATTACCCACCCTGTAACTGAATAAATCTCCTTTTATAATTATAAAAGTAAAATAAAATGGCAGTATACGATCTTTTATTCATCAGCTTGCTTTTTCATTGGCTCTTTTGCTGAGTTATATCTACTTTGCACTACATCTCTTTTGAACTGCTCTATGACACTCCATTGCTGAATACAAATGTACTTAACGTCACAAACAAAGCTGCAGAGAAAATCTGCCGTAAGATTCTTCACACATATGTCAGGAACAGATCAGCTTACAGATCTGAACATTTAAAGTGAAAAATTCTTTCCAGAATGATTTGTCAAGTTACACCTCTCTCAATAAAGAAAAGAAATCCCACCCCCTTGGAGATAGGGTCTCATGCAGCCCAGGCTGGCTTCAGACTCATTGTGTAACTGGGGATGGGAAAGTTCCTTTTCTCAATTCACTAGTCTTTTAGCTATGAAATAGCATAGCTTTGTTTGTGTTTCCTAAAAATCAGAGAAGTCAAGAAATATGTATCTATTTAGTGTTAAGTTCTCATCTGTGAGTTTTTTTTCTCATATAGCTTGCCTACACGATGTCTCCTTTTGTCTTACTGAATTGTAGAGTCCTCTGCATATTAAGATGCTAGCGTATTTCTCTTAAAATTTCTATGGCTTCTCTTTTTAAGTTTGTTGAAAAATGCTTTGGTTTTTGTTGTAGTTACATTTCTGCTCTTTGTATTTGCTTGGCTGCACTTCATTGGAGAGCCATGTACTTGTCTGGGAAAGCTCTGAATTCTACAGATACCATCCTTTGCCTCCTTTTCAGAAGTTTACAAGATTTCTGTTCAGCTCTCTGGTCTGTTCCATTTATCTTGACGGGGTACACGATAGTGAGTGCATTTCCTTGGGAGAAGACTAACTGGCCAGCATCATTTGTTGAATCTTCTACAAATGGAAAACTGTCCCATTATGATACCTTTTTAACAAGTCTTCATTATTTCACAGGGCAAGTTCCAAGTGTCTTAGATTTGTCTTTAGCTCTCCTCTCAGAATCTTAGGGTCACCTTGTCAAGTTCTGTGGAAACTCTGGTTCAGATTTTTATTTAAATCCTGTGCATTTATAGACCAATTTGAAAAATGTCATCTTCCCAATCATGTCTTTTTTTTTCCATGAATTTGCTATATCTGCATGTATTCCGGCCATCTGCTATACCCTTCATTCTTTTTTTTGCATGCTTTGTGTAAATTTACTCAGCTGATTTTTTGTTTATTGCTCTGACACTCGAGAACTCTATTCTAAGATATCCTAAGATATTTTCTGTGTTGATTGAAATTTATTTACTTCACTAGTTTTGGCTTTTATGAGACATTTTTAAAAGCATTTGCATTTTATTCTTGCATGACATGAAATATAACACTTTCCCACAGAGAGTCAATTATTTTCAGTTCTCATGAATAATCTCTTGACCACTAGCTTACAAGACCTCATTTATTATGCATTATTTTTTTCATACATGTCAGGGTAATTTTCCCACAATCAGTTACCATTGACGAATATATTAATTTTCATATGAATATCATGATGTTCTCATTTCTGTACATTTTGAATATGTCTTTGTGTAGATATTTGTGCATACATACCCACAAAAAACCATGCAATGAAATGGTATGTCTTTTGTCAAAAGAAGTATTCAACCAGGATGCCCTCGTGAAATTGTCTAAGTTTGGTATTATGCTTTAATAGCCGGCAGAGAAGCTCAATTGTTTGCGGTTGTATTAAATCAGTAGGCTAATTTGGAAAAATATCTCCAGCACTCAGTCTTTTCATCAACTGGTGCTATATTCATTTATTCATATTTTCCTCTAAGTCACTCCTCTATACTACTTTGTCATTTTCCTTGCACAGATTCACTTTGAAAGTAAGATTACAGGTAAATAACTTCAAAAGGAAACTTGTTCCCCATAAGTTCATATAACTTTGGATTAGTTACTAAGAGGAGCAGGAAAGCTGCTTACTTTGGGGCATTTCTCTTTAACTATTTTACTTATCTCCCCTAAAGATAAACCTCCCACTTTTTAATTATCTTGAGGTTTCTCAATAAGCAATTGTATCATGTGCAAACACCACTTTTCATTTCACACTTCTAATACTAGTGACAACACCAGTGATAAAGCCTTGAAAACACACTACTATAGCAGCAGTGAGGATCCTTGTTCCTTGTAGTGGGATCTGGTCTCCTATTTTGGCTCCTGTTTGTGTAGTGTGTGCCGCTGATGAAAGGACTTCACTTGTGTTTGTCTGGATTCCCCAGACAGCTGCTGAGCGCTTTGTAAAGACAGCCCATCCTGTGTGGATTTGTCTGGTCCTCTGTGTCTGGTGTCTACAGGCTCCCAGAACACAGCTGGAAACTGAATCAGGGCCACAAAGAATGTGTTACGTTAGATTCTGGGGAGGCCCTAACAGACCAGGGCTGCCCCTTTCTGGAGACATCTGCTCTCCCACAAGTCCTGAGCAGACACCTGGGGTTCCCTCACATGCTTCTATCATTGGCCACATACTTAGAAACAAGTGGGAATTGTAGCAATTTTGTCAGCTGAGATCCAGATGACAATCTGGGCAAAATTCAGAAAAGATATACTTAGAATGCTATACATGCCTCTAGTTTCTTCTTCACCTTATCACCAGAGACAAACAATGCTAATAAGTGAGAATGTGTGTCTATGCAGATAATATGTTAATACATGCATCTCTTAATTTGTGTTCTATGGCTTTCAAATATATGTAGTCTACATTTGTATGACAGAAGCACACTGTATCTTCTTTCCAACTTAATATATTAAAATATTTACTCTTTTCAACAGTTATATATTGCCCTCATTTTTCCTATTTACATTTTTTCTGATTTGTTGCCTTGTACCTGGAACCGACATTTCTCTAGGACAGATTTCTAAAAGTAAGTTGTTGAAGCATAAGGCAAGAATAGTTTTTAATCGCCTTAATTTTCAGAGGTTCTTTAACTCATGTTATTAAGTTACCATTAATTTAGAGTCTAGTTTATGAGTCATTGTGTATTGGTTTATGATTAAATAACTTTGAGAGTATTTAGAAGTAAGCCTCACAATTTGACATTTCTATGATATTTATAAATATGTGACTTTTATATTTTACAAAAGCATCAGACTTAAAAAGTGATTACTTTAAAGGAACAACAACAATACCAAAGCTAAAACAAAGATTATGGAAATAATCCGTTTGGACAATACGGCTTAAGTGGCATACATTTTTCTCCATCATGAAAATGAATATGATTTAAGAGTACGTTTTTAGGCAGCATATGAGGAGAAATGTAAAATTAAATCATTAAAACTTTGAACATGTTTTATTGGGGGAAATATATGCTGTGTTTGGAGGAGGAAGTGGGGCATGACTAATCACATAATGAATTCTCCTCAGAAGAAAGAATCAAAGGACCTGATTCTGCACAGTGAGTGAACTTGGGGAAGCACTGCTTCCCAGAGCGGTCAGTGAGATTTGTATTTCCTTTTCTGAATCTTGCCCACTAGTCCATAGAGTCAGTAGTTAAAAGTGCATGTAGATGTGCTGCTTTTAAGCACTCTCAGTGTTGGCTGGAGGTGTTATTTAAGAACCATTTTTATTTTATACCTTATCATACTTCTATGCATGTAGCAAGCTAGGAATTGGTCTCCCCTGCAAGCACCATTATGTTTTCCTTTTGTACATTTTTGGTTTAATTAATTGCTATATAGATTTTTGTGTAGTTATACTTTTAAACTTTATTTCTAATAGGTTTTATGAGAAGGTAACTTTCCCTTTCTTATACTTTTCTTCTTTATATCCTTTCCTCACAACAGTACTGCATACATACATACCTTCAGTTTATAATTTCACTTTCTGTCAGCATGGCCTGTATGGTGGTCCAAATATAAAAACATAAAGCAAACAGCGTTAGCCAGGCATGGTGGTACACCTCTTGGAAGCAGAGGCCTGTGAGTTCAAGACCAGCTGGTTCTACATAGCGAATTCTAGTTCAGCCAGAGCTACACAGTGAGACCCTGTCTAAAAACAAACAACTAAAATAGGGTCTGAAATTGTAAAATCATTCTTTAAACAGATCTTATTTTAAAAAAGAAGTGCCCGGTGTTCCCATGAAGTCCCTCTCTGACTAAGACTGTCGATTCCCTCCCAAAATAATGCTGCCAGTCTTTTCAGATCCAGATCTGATTCCATTTCTATCCTCTCTGTCCACAAATTGTCTCCACACCCTAGCTCACAAGCCAAATAGTAAGTCAAATGAAGCCTTGAAGTGTAGCCATCTGTGGGTGTTGAAGCAGGGTGATTGTGGTCAGCCCTGGGAAGCTGCCGGTGTAGACCACAGATTGGCAAACAACTGTAGGGTAGGAGAGGGGGGTGAGCTGGCAGAGGGTGACATGTGCACGCTGAAGCAAACAAAGAGCTTCAAGTGATCAAGTATCCGTGCAGACAGCTGGGACTGAAGTTAGCCGCTACCACCTGCTGGAGAGCAGCTGTCAGGAGGGGAACAGCCAAGTTCAGGGCGCTGACACATGCAGTGCCAACCCAACAGGTGAAAGCTGGAGACTGAAAAGAGCCAGAATCTCTGGGACAGACATTTGGCTTGTGGCCTGGGATATGCAATCATGCCTCACACCCCAAGAGAAATGTCAGCTATTCCCCTGTCCTCTCTCAAAACCCTTTTCCTCCCCCTCTTCCTCCTCTTTTTCTTCTCCACCTCCTTCTTCATCTTTTTTTTTTTCTTCTTCTTCAAGGCAGGGTCTCCTGTAATCCAGGCTGGCCTTGAACTCACTACGTAGCTGAGAAAATCCAACTTCGGATAAAGATGACAATTGGGCACCACCTCACATCATTGATGCAATGCTGGAAAGTGAAGCCAGGGCTTTAGTGCATGCTGGTCAAGCAGCATGGGACGGAGCACCAACTCCGGTACAGTCATAGCCGCTTCTTACAAAGCTCAATGGAGACTCGAGTTCTTGGGGCATCCTCTTGGGCCACACAATAAATGTAATCACGTCTACAACTAAGGTCACTTGCCTGAGTTCTGGGATCACAAAAGGACACAGAGTCTCCTACCTCTTGACAGAATGATAGGCTCATCTCTTAGCAGTTGCTTGCAAATCTGCAGCACAGACTCAGCTTCCTGACAGAGAAGCCCAGTGGTCGGGAAAGACTTGTGCCACACTAAATGCACAGGGTAGAGAGGCCATGTGAAGGGCCCAGCACAGAGCAGACATGACAAAGACTGAAGGGGTTGCTGGGCAAGGCCTAGTAACTGGTCAGAAGTCAAGCAGAATCTACGTGGAAGGGGCTAGTGTTGCACAGTCTATCCCTCGTACATTTTAAAGATCTCATATCTATCACCATGGGCAAATATTCATGATTGCTTTAAATCTGCTTATTTGTGAATCTGTGTTTGATAAATAATGAGTGGTCTCTTGGCTTATGGTACTTGTAATGCAGTTGAATATAAAATGGTACTACTTTGGCCGTTTAGCAATTTCTCCCAGTTTGTTTAGTGAAAATGTTCAGTATTGGCAAATGAGCAGGAAAACATGTGCCCTCATATACAACTGGTTAGTAAGAGATCAATTGAGAGACCTTGCTGGGGAAGTAATGTAATGACCATTCAGTTGACTTTATGAGCACAACATATACATAGAAGGTCAAGCATGTGGATATTTGATGTTACACTGTCTATAACAGCATGACAGTAATAGAGAAGCAGGCATGTTTGGTCCACGCCATCTACCCATCTCCTTGTTCTTAGAATACCTGTGACTGGCAGGTTTATGCCTGGTTCTAGCCTAGCCTCTACTATGGATCCACTGTAGTGACTTAAGACTTACTTCTGCCTCAGGACTTTCTTGGGCCACAGAAGGCCACTCAGACTGTGACAGGCAGAGCAAAGAATTGCTATAGGGACCACATCCCATCAATGGGAGAAAGTGATAAACGATGAGTGCCACAACCTCCTTCTTTTCTAGACGGACAATTTAAGTACTGTTCCATACTGTTCCAGAGAAGGAGCCCATGGGATTGAGCTCCATCTGCCAACAGCTCACTAAAATACCTTTTCACTCCTCTATTCCTTTCTCTAGCTCATTCTCTTCATCTCTTTTCTGATTTCTGGGATCATCTCTCAAATAAATTATCTGTATCCAAATCCTTGCCACAGATACTATTACTTGGGAACCCAAACCAAGAGTCAATCTATTATCAAAAATAGGTGTGGAAAATAAAAACAAATGGGGTACAATTATTTGGGTACATTCATACAGTAGAATATTGTGTAGTCATTAATATTACCTTGGACTCAAGTAAAAAGAAATCATGAGGTCACATAAGGATTTGTGTATGAAAATATGAAAGCACATAGCAGATTATTCATAATAGCCCTAAATTGGAAAAAAATGCAAATATGAATTAGCATGTAAGTGAATAAAAAATGTAGTATAGACATACTGTAGAACACTGCTTAGAAATAAAAGAGATGGAATATTGTTGATGCAGGCAACAACATAAACCTAAAAATGAATATAGGGAGTAAAAAAATATGCAGAGAATACATGACAAATTATTTCACCTATGTAAAACTTTAGTATTAGTGGGTGTGGTGGTGCACGCCTTTAATCCCAGCATTTAGGAAGCAGAGGTAGGTGGATCTCTGTGAGTTTGAGGCCAGCCTGGTCTATATAATGAGTTCTAGGACAGCCAGAGCTATATAGTGAGAGAGACCTGGTCTCAAAAAAAATACTTTAGTATAAGCTAATCTATACTGACAAAGCAAATCCATAGTTGCCTGGGATAAGGGCTAGGAGTGGAGTCATCAACGAGGACAAAGGGGGAGAAAAGTGGAATTATAAATAGATACAAGGAAACTTTTAGAAGGGATGGACATGTTCATTATCTTAATTGTAATGTTCACTCCATGAGGGTTCATAAATGCTGGCACCCATCAGTGTGTGTAGTCTCCTGTATGCCACTTGTTAAAGATGAAAAATGGCCTTGGATGAAAATAATGACATGAAAATTATTCATATTAAAATGATAGCTTGAAACCAACAGCTGATTTTAAATCAATATGAATATATGAGTATAGATATCCATACAAATTCATAGATTCGTGATCAAAATAAAAATGTTCAATATTTTACTAGTATTTATCTCACAGTTTGGGAGATGATGGTGATTTGATTTTTTCTTTCTTTCTTTTTCCTTTATTTTCTTTTATAGCTATACCTTCCAATTTTGATAATGAATAATTATTACTTCTGTAAAGTAGAAAAAACTGATAAGATTTAAAGTATCTTACGCTACATGCCAGGAAAACAGTAGAGGCCAGTGACTTTCCCATTAGATTTTTGGAGCCCTGGGTCTTTCATGAAGATGCTTCAGAGATTGGCCCACAAGGAAACCACGATAGATGTGGCCAGAGCTTCATTTTGTCTCAAAATTGAGCAGCTGTTTTCATTTAAGGAACAAATTTGAAGGTTGGAAATGCGTCATTTACTGAGGCCCGAGGCAGTTAGAGTACTTTATGGTGAAGACAGACGTTAGAGGAAATGTGAGCCTTGACTAAGTAAAGCAGCAGAAAGTGGGTCTTACAGAAGAGTCCAAACGATGAAAATGGAGCAGCATTTCCCTCTAGAGCATATTTTTCCTTATACCCATTACTCTGTCAATGCAAAAACATAGCTGCCATCTCAAAGGGAGTACGAGGTAGTTTGTTCACATATGAGTGACCATGGCCCAGGAAGACTGATTTAGGTGACTGTAAATAGCATGTTTCAATGTGTAATAGTTTGATAAAGTTTTTATACTAGGAGAACAAGGAAGGTATTTGTAAAATATATTGATGGAAACAACAGGTAGGCAGTTACAGCCAAGCAGGGAAGTAAGTCTGTGTTATATAGATCAGGGAAGTCTCTGCTATTTCATGTGTTATCTGATGACATTCTTAGAAGCTAAGGGATCTGTTTGTGCATTCCAAAAGAGGATTTTACTGGATAGTCACAAGGACATTAGTTCAAACACAGAAGTAAGCAATAAAGGGCTATTAAGGGTACTAAAGATATTGCAAGGTAATTTGGCTCAAGAGCTGCAACATTCCAGCTCTCCACAATCACCGAAGACTTAATCAGACAGCTTTTGCCTGGAGACTTCAGTTCACACTACCTTCAAGTAAGAGCCATCCACTGCACAAGATGCAGCTGAAGTATAAATCTACACATGATCACTCCTGATAGGAGTCCAACGGATTCCACAGCAGAGCCAAGGGTGGTGGTAGATATACTTTTAGTGGACTTTATCCTCCTAAGCTCTGCCAGAAGCTGTGCCCCATTTTATTAAATCACTAATACTTTATAAAAGTAATGTGAATTGCCTCGCTCACAAAACTTTTAAACCTTACCAACCCTCCAAATGGCTCTGTCTTTTCCTAGTGCTGCCACAAATGGTACTGAAAATCCAGACTCCCCACTTCCATGTGAAACTCTCTGAATATCCTTTTGAATGTCAACAAAAAAGACACACAACTTTCTACTGGTTTTCTTTTTTGCAAGGATCCCTAGCAGTCCTTGAGTCTTCTGCAGTAAACTCATAAAACTTTTCTGGAATTATCCAAGTGGCAACTAAGAAGGGCTTGTAGTGTCAGCTGCTGCCAAAGCACGTGTGAGGCTATGAGCTGGCTTTACACAGGCTGGATCCCAAGTCCTGAGCCAACATGGGCTACATGACCAAGGGGCATGCACTGAGGCTTACTACCATCTTGATCTTCATAATCCTACCTTAATACCAACAACTGTGTCTTTGCTGGCATCAAAATCTACGTATCTTCTTAGGTTCATGTTTTGAAGACAATTGAAAGTGCATGGCAGTTCAAGGCTTGCCAAAGAAAGGAAAAACAGCCCACTTGTTTCTGGCCCATAGCCTGCTAGGAGATTTTCTTTGGTGATGGCCAGGAAGCAGCATATTCGATACAGTATGGTCCTGTCCATGGACAGACTGTCTCAGCACAGTGTTGCTCTTCAAGTTAAATGTTCACCAGGCAATTCAGGTTCCAAACGACTTAAAGCAGCATTTTCATCTGCTTCAACCTAGGCTCTAGTTGAATAGGGAATGATTAAAGTAGTTCTCCACTGACAAAGATATGTTTGAGAAGATTTTCAAAGCATAGCCATGAACTAAGCAATAGATTTATGATTTGCCTGCAGAAAATGGAGCACTCGACACTGTTTCGGTCTTAGGAGCTCCTTTTAAAATTGTGGTTGTTAGCAGGATTGTCTTTCTCTATGAGATGAAAAGTATAAGACCACACAAGATGGGTCCTGTTAGGAATCCAAAGGACTTCACAGCATTGCCAAGGGTGGTGCTAGAGATATTGAAGGGACACGAGAGATTGGGAAGGAAAGTCCACTCCTTTTTAGCGTCTTGAAAAAAAAGAGACTTTTTAGTGTCTTTTAGCTCCTAAGACCAAAACACTGTCAAATACATTAGTATTTCTCAGTTTAGAGGAGAGTAGTGGGTTAAAATAAACATAGCTTATCCAAAAAGAATGTGCCACTTATCCCCACCCAAAGAATTTCAATTTCCTAAATGCAGTGTTGATGCTTGCAGCTGCAAAGTCAACAAACACGTAGGAAAAGGTCATAGTTTTAAAGTACACTGGAGCAAGGGCTGCTCACTGTAGGCTCCACCTGGCCACTTGAGTAACTACAGATCTGTACCTCACTTAGGACCAGATGGCCCCTGATGCTCCAGGCTAAGATACAAGAGTAGTTTCCAGCTGGCTTGCTCTTAAATGGTTTTGGACTCACTCAAGGAAGTTTAAAATACTGATTATGGTGTCCCATCCTAAAACATCTAATGTCATTCATTGGTCTGGGTCCAGCCTGGACATGAGGTATTTAAAAGCCCTGAAGATAATACTGATAGACAGCCATGATTGGGATTGGTATTGTTTTAAAGAAGAGCCCATTGGCTTGTTTTTAGAATAAAGTCTGATTGGGACACAATGGCCATTTCTTCACATATTGCCCATGGTGCCTTTACATGTCAGTGGCAGAGCTCAGAAGTTCCAACAGAGATGGGAAAACCTGTAAAGGCGAAAATGCTTATTATCCAGTCTTTCACAGAAAATGTTCCATGAGCCTGTTTTAAAGAGAAGTTTCAGGAAGACTTTCAATGTCATTGGAAAAAATCTCCACGGAATGTAAATATTAAGGTCATGAGGCTTTGGGATCCTTCCTGTTGCCCCGTTGCCTTACAAAACACATGCTATTCTCAAGTTGTAGCTAAGGACACCCAAGGAAGGAAAGGCTGGGCTAGTTTGTGTTAGCAAAAACAGGGAGCTGCACTCTGGAAGACACATTTCCCAAAGAACAGAGCAGAGGTAGGGAGGAATGAGCTTCAGGGAAGAGTTTCTAGAAGCTTTTGGAAGATGGGGGCTTAGCTGTCACTCTGAGATGCGTGGCACTGCAGAGGTGGACGAATCTGGTGATTTTTAGAAATGTGGCTGTCTGGTATGAATCATAGTCCCCTTAGTCTGAGAGGCTTCTGCAACGCTGCATAGATTTCTCATACTTTTTTTTAACATCAGGTTAGGCTTTTTGCAATGTTGTTCTGTGCTCAGATGAGCACAGCAGAAGGTGGATTTAAGCCATAGGAAGAACAGACCTAAAAGCTAGCCATTTCTGACAGCTTTGGAGCAGTGGGGATGGAGCATGCAGAAAGTGAGCAGCAGAGCAGTAAGAAGAACTGAAGTAAGAGTGGAAGAGCTTACAGAAGACCAGTGGGGTATGTCTGGGTTCGCTTTCCCAGCTCCAGCTCGGAGTGCTTCAGATGAGACATGTATGAATTAGTATCTGCTATCCTCCTGGGCACTGGAGCCTACAACATGCATTCCTACTTCACTGTGAGGAGTAGCACACTGGCACTCAAGAGCCAGAGTGACAGCAAAGTGACCACACCGCATAATCCCCTTGCAGTCCAGATTGCCATCACCCAGAATCAAGGCCTTTAAAGAATAGGTGAAAATAGCTGGAATGAATACAAACACATGCTTCTGGAGAAGCCTTTCCAGAATCATCAGCAAATGCCCCACTTATTCTATGGCATGTTGGTCCTTCCAACAAGACAAGAACAGTTTAGGACAGTGATTCTCAACCTGTGGATCACAACCCCTTTGTGGTCTAACCATCTAGGTGACTTTGTGAAAAATCACAAAGTCACCTGAGACCATTGGGAAAACACATATATTTACATTATAATTCATAACAGTAGCAAAATTACCATTATGAAGTAGCAATGAAAATAATTTTATGGTTGGGGTCACCACAACATCTGGAACTGTTGAAGGTCGCAACATTAAAGGGTCGTAGCATTAGGACGGCTGAGAACCACTGGTTTAAGAGCTTGCATCTATCAAGAGCTTTCATAACAAGGTCATCCATGAAAGTGACATAGGCCAAGGTGAATCATAGGGCTCTGCTGCCTTAGAGCAAGGACCAAACCTGAAATGAGATGAGGGAAAAAGGACATCTGAGCTCCTACATAGTGTTCCAGCATTGTGGCCCAACATGAGCTAGTGTTTATCTCCAGCTCAGAAAACAGTAGTCATAGTGATCACTACTTATTCATCATCTGCCCACAGGTTGGACCTGGAGAGCAGCTGACTCAAGGACTGTTGGGATAAAACATCACAAGATACATGTACATTCATAAAGTACATTTCAAAAAGCCTAAGCTTTCGTTTTTACCTATTTTCCTATTTATGTTTGTGATGATTTATCTTTCTATGAATGTTTATCATACTATCTCAAAAATTCTGCTTTCATCCATTTTTGCTACAATAACAGAATACTACAGACTAGATAGTTTTTAATTGACAGAAATTTATTTGCCCCATGGTTCTAAAGGCATGGAAGACTGAAAGCATGGTACTGGTACCTGGCAGCAGAATCTCATGGAGGAAGATAAAAGGACAAGTAAAAGGCAGGAAGTGAGAGATGGGGAGACAGGAAATGAGCAAGGTAGAGGAGAAGAAGAGGGAAAGGATAAGGGAGGGAAACATTTGCCTTTTATCAGGAATGTACCGCAGAATTACTAACCCACTCCTGCAATGATGGCATTAATCCATTCCCTTATGATCACCTTTTAAAGACCTCACCTCTGAACACTGTTATATTAGAGATTAGATTTCTAGCACATGAACTTTGGGGGACAAGTTTAAACAATAGCACTTTCATTATCCAAGCATAATTTGTATCAGAAAAGGTCCATTTATAATTAATCTACCTAAACAGCCTGTATGTCCATAAACTGATGACTGGATAATGAAAATATGGGACCTATATACAATGGTATTTTATTCAACTGTAAAGAAAAATTAAATTTTCAGATAAATAGGTGGGGCTGGAAGACATTATACTGAGTAAGATAACCCAGACCCAGAAAGACAAATGTAGCATGTTCTTGCTCATATGTAGCTCTTAGCATCAATTTTTTAGATTTCTATATTTAATTTGGAGTAGCTGTAGAGCCAGGAAATTATAAAACTATAAAGGGATCATTGCTGAAGAGAGCAGAGAAGATCTTAAGGGAGGGGTAGTGGAACACGGGGGCTATAAAGGGAAAATGGGGAGGGAGGTTTAAGTGGGGAGAGGGAGTTGGAAGAGAGGGGAGGGGATGATGGGAGAATAACTAACATTGAGGATGTTAGAAAAGCAAAATGGAAACCTAGTCTTTCATAAGCATATATATATAATTAGTCTACACAAGGGACTTCACCAGAAGCTATGGGTTGCCAAATAGGAAGCTGAGTGCCAGGTATAGGATACCACTTCACAAGCTGTTGATTGGAAGTGTCCCAGAGACCCCCTAAACAATATAAGTTATTGCCACTGTTCTTGGTTGCCCACCAGAACTTGATGGTAAGACCCTGGTGCTGAAGACACCACACACTTTAGCCAAAGGACATAGAGAGGTCAAGTTGGAAATGACCATGAAGCTTCCTCTTCCCTTCTAGATAGCTTTCATAGCACCAAAAGGTGCTGTGTAGGCTCTTGGGGGGAAAGGTCATCAATAGTCTTATCCAGCTGTGAACCCTGCAGATTACCATAATGACCAGTGTGACAAGATATAACCATTGGGTACAATAGCAGCAGGAACTTTGTAGGGTTAAACAATTGCTCTCTGATTGAATTTAAAGCCTACTTCACATGCCTGGTACTGTAATTCTGGACAAGAACTTGTGGTTGGGAGCATGCAGGGCCCGGGGATGAGCTTAATACTGGACATAGTATCAAACTGGCCCTGAAATTGATATATCTCCACTCATAGTTTAGTGCAACTCTCAGACATCATCAGAGATGCTTCTTTGTGCAGTGGACAGTGGTTAGGGCAGAAATTCACAGCTGGCCAAAGTTCAGAGAATGTGTCAGTAGAGTACTCAACCATAAATGGGACATCTATGGTAACCCACCCTTGTCCAAGGCTCAGGAACCATTGTGGAAGAGAGAGCTGAAAGACTGGAAGAGCCAGAGGTCAGTGAGGAACAGAGCAAAACAATGTCATCTGGACATGACAGAACAACTGTCCTCATTAACTCATGGCAGATACAGTTGCCTGCACATGATCGTCTCAATAGCAAGCCAGTTGGCATTCTATCAGGAAGAGAGAAGGAGTTTATGAACTCCTACCCCAAATTGAAGTACTATGGACAGGCAATGGCTTCTGGATGAGGGAAATCAGTCTTCTTTACGGATGTGGTCCCTGGTAGTGTGACCATGTTCCACTGGATGGCCATACACCCAGGAGTATATGGGCAACACAAACTAAAGTGGATGGGTTATTTTAGAGAGAGGGAGAGAGAGAAAGAGAACACAAAGTTTGAGAGGGTGGGGGATAGAGGTGGGTCTTGGAGGAGTTAGGGGAAGGAGTAGGGTGAGTATGATCAAAATACATTGCATAAAATTCTTAAGGAATTAATAAAATATTTTAAAGAAAAATAAATAAATATAAAAAAGAAATAAAAACCAATCTGTCTAGAGCTGGGGGTGTGGCTCTGTGGTAGGGTTCTTTCCTCTCACATGTGCAAAGCCATGTTCTATCCCTAGCACTGCAAAAAAAAAAAGAAAAAGAAAAACAACTATAATTAATCTGCCTAATATAGAAACCAAATGTCATAGTAAGTGCTAAAAAAAATTAGGATTTTCTGAAAAGAAAATGAATTCATTTCTTTAAAGCAGGAAAGTAAGTTTATATTTTCTTCTGGAAATAAGGCCATCATTGAGAGATCAGAAAGGGAACAGGTCCCTGTCAGGGAATTTCCACAATGCAAGACTGGTCCAGAATGTTTTCCAAAAAAGACAACAGTGGCCCCTTTTTGGGGAAAACCTGAGCAGCAGAACAGTGTAACCTCTAAGGTCAAGCTCTGCCAAGAATTAAACATTGACCAGTCAAGACTGCCTTCATTTGCATGACGGGAATTCCATAGTGTATGAGCCTAACCAAAAAGGAGATGTAGTTCTCAAATAAAAGCCCTCACACCCAAGTCCCAGGTAGGTATTCATTCTGCTATTTCCCTTGCCTGCTCCTCCCTTGCAGTGTACTAAATAAGTTTGCCTTTTCTACTGTGATCTGACATGGCTCTCTAGTCTCTACCATATTTATTGTGTGTTAGATTTAAAATAATAGTACTACCATACATTAAGCAACAGTGACACTTGTTGACTTTTCTTGACACAATTCTTCTGGTAAAACTGTTTGATAGCTAGGTGTACACTTCAGCACTCCTAGATACTTAAGAAGTAGAGGCTAGAGGAGCAAAAGTTTCAAGGCCAGTCATGGTGACACAGCACGACCTTGTCTCAACATAAAATAAAAGGAAAAATTCAAAAAGTCAAAGAAAGTAATGGTAAAGTGCTCATCTAGCATATGTCCACTCTCCTGGTTTCAATTCCCAGCACCAGAAAATGTTGTGTGGCTCTTCAATCACAGCTGATCTTCATGCACAACCATAAATAACTACCAAATTCTTATTCCAGCTTTGCCAGTGGCTTCAGCCATTCACCAGCACCATCATCCACTTTTATGAATGCCTTCACATTAGCAAGCTTGGCAGTTTCAGTCTAAAAACTGTTTGCATGGCAACATTACATTTTACAACATCCACATTCAACAACACAGTTACTTACCAAGCTCCTTTGCCTGACTATCAGCTCTTTATGGAGACTATTTGGCTTACTTATCTAGTACCATCAATGACTGCCATAAAATAGGTACCAATTAACATAAGCTGAATGTGATTGATGGCTTTTCCTTTAAGATCTTCATCTTCAAATGCTGACTAGCAAAAAGCCTGGCATGATGTTTGATTGAGGACAGACTTTATTAGGTAATCAGTTTCTTACTATAGTTTCAAAATGCTCTGCTGACTTTTGCTTCCATATCCAATTTATGAGTATTTGTACAATAAATATTTGAACTGCAAAAACTCACTAATGCTAATTACTGATATCCTTAGTGGAGGATCTATGACTTATTCATCTACCTCCAATGACTACCATAAAGTAGGTAGCAATTAATAGCCATTGAATTGAATGTTGTTCCATTTAAGATCGTCATCTTCAATATTACTAGGACCACATCAAAAGTAACAGCACATTTAGACCATTAGCAAGATCAGAAAGAACATATAGATGCGACTTTGGGTGCTTGTAGAATGTTTTGTAAGTGTTATTTGGGCTGATGAATTGATACTCAAGTAAAACAGAAAATATTTACAACCTTTACAAGGAAATTTTCAGTGACTAGATATTTCT
>LZPO01057484.1:1276532-1290734 GCA_001675575.1 Neotoma lepida
GGGGGGGGGGTTGAGATAAAGTCTCACACTAAAACACAGACTGGCCTGGAACTCACTATACTAGAGCCCAAACTAGCTTCGAACTTACAGCAATCCTTCTGCCTCAGCCTCGAGGTGCTGAGATTAGAGGGGAGAGTCCCAGGCCCAGCTAGCACGCTAGTTTTTAAATGCAGTGTAGAGAACTGTTCTTGATTATCCCTGTCATCACACTCTTGCATAGAGAGATGATCTGATGAGCCAGTCAGCTATAGCTGGATGGGCTTCTTAGCAATACTCAGCCCTGCTTGAAGAACGAAGCCTCCAAGAATCCCCACAGTAAGTCAATCTGTTGACCTTTTTAGCCCAGGAACACATAGCTTGACCACAGGGCTTCTCTCTTTTACTGAAACACTAAACAACTTCCGTACTCAGTGTTTCTCAAGCACATGTGAGTAAGCACTAGACTAGGGTGTCTCTAAGCTCGCTTCCATAGCTAACATTTTGTAACTAATTCTAGGCTCAGGAGCCACTTTGTGAACTGGTAACCATGAGTCTCCATTGGCCAATTGCTAAAGAGCTTGAGAATTTTAAAAATTCAGGCAATTTTTTTCATAAAAGTCCTTTCCCTCCCCATTCTTCATCTTCCATGTGCATGAATTGTCTACCATCCCCAGGCATCAGGCCAATGTCTCTAGTCATGCAACTCTAAATTCTGCCAAGTGTGTTGTTGGTTGGAGGTCCCTGGTAGATATTGTTCATACAAAATCACCACTCTCACCTCACAGGGAATAAGAGATAGTTTGTTTTAGAACCAAATATGAGTGACTGTAGTTTCATGGTACCCCAAATGCCATGTTCCAATATGGGAACAGTTTCATCAAGGTTTTACAGTAACAAAACAAAATAAAATCATAAGTTAAGGCATTTTAAAATACATTGTGGGGCTAGAGAAAGGGCCTCATGGTTAAGAGAATGTACTGCTCTTGCAGAGGACCCGAGTTCAGTTCCCAGAACACATGTCTGGCAGCTCACAACCACCTGTCACTCCAGTTCCAGAGAATCTGATGCTCTCCTTCATGGAAACCCACACACACACACACACACACACACACACACACACACACCAGGTAGATGGATTCCAGTAAATCGGGGGAACCTCTGCTGTAGCCTTTAGATGCTATCTGATGACATTCTTAGTCTTTGGGTTAATGGAAGCTAGTAGTCTACTCTATATTCCAAGAAGATTTCATATAGTAGTCACAGGATCTTAAGTCAAACACAGAGATAGGCAATGAATGGCTATTAAAGGGAGCTAAAGATAGCCCAAGTTAATTTGGCTCCAGATTTGCAACATTCTATCCACAATCATTAAAATTTCAATCAGCCAATCAGCTTTATAAAATCTTACTTCCGGTGAGGCTCCTTTCCGGGAGCTTCGATTCACAATGTAGATTAAGGGTCAGTTCTGAGGAATTGGCCTATAAATATAAAACAACAATATTCTGCCCTAATTCTCATCTTTGCAAATCTGGCTTCTGAAACATCTGCATCACTACTACACTCTCCTGTGTTACTTGCCAGCATCCCTGAGGCCTTATCCAAACTTTGGCTGTCTGTCTGCCTTAAATCCCAGTTGTTCATATTTTACTCTCTCCAGCTTCTCTCACGGGCACATCCAGAGGATAGTTCTCACCTACCACCAACATAATGGCCGTTCCCATGTCTAAGGCCTGATTTCTTCTTCTGCATTCTGTTTTTCCATTTCATTTGCATTTCTTTTTTCGAGAATTCCTCTATCCTAACTTTTAATGGCTTTGATTACTCTGCTCTGGACTCACTCCAAGTGAACTAAAGTTCCCAGTTTGAATACAGCGCTTCCATGGAGATAAAGACTAATAAAGCATTGGCTCTTAAATCTGGCTGAATGTCAAAATCATACTTTTTAAACTATGAATTACTAAATCCAACACAGCCATGTAATAAACATTGCATTTTCTTAGACTTTCTGTTCTTAAGTAACAGAACAACTTTGGCCTAGTTCCTCATGAGGTTTGTGACTAGGAACAGCCAGCCACAATGGCTCTCTCTCAAATATTAACTTTCCTTGGTTAGAGAAGCTATCAGGAATGAGAGCCATCATACTACAAAAACTGTATTGATTTTCATTCGGATGGATTCCTTCCAAAATTCCAGGCCCCTCTCAGCTTTTATGCTACTGGGAGGCCTTTCCAGTCCAACTCCACCAACAGCTCTCACAGTTCACACATTCTGAAGGAGTGTGCACACTAAATTGTTTTGCTAGCATCCTCTGTGAGCTTTTAGGTTGTGGGGTCCTTCTTTTTTCCTCCTACTGGAAGTAAATCAGTTTCAGTTAGAATTAACATTTGGAACACGTGTTCACTATACCTCTGTGTGCATTTCCCACTAATCAGTAGCTCCAGTGGAGGTCCCTTCAACGTCCTGGACACTTGGAACCTGCTTGCCTCCACCACAGATGGATTATACAATAGCTGCCTTTGTGTTGGAAAAAAAATTGTTTTCCTGAATGACGTTTGGAACAGTCTGACGGCAGAGGTTATGCCTTAAATATGTTTCCTTTAGGAAATGTCAATGGTCTTTAGTGAGTATACCTTCAAACTGCAAAACACAAGTGTAATTAAACCTCTAACTAACTAACTGACTGACTGACTCACAGATAAGGAAATTGAGGCCCAGGACATTAGAGCGACTCAGGAAAAGAAAAAACAGGTACGTAAATGAGGCTGTGGACTAGCATAGGCCCTGGACTAGCAGAGCATAGGCCTTGCTCCACCAGGGTAGATAAATGGCCAGCAACACAAAGTAAAAGCCCCTCCCGCATTGAAATCTTGAAAGGCATGTATGGGGAAGGTCGGAATGTCCCAGCCAAGGAAAAGAGAGGAGTGACACCATCAGTAAGCTGAGGACTATCTTTGCTTTTCTGAGTCAGGCATGAGCTTAGTGACCAAACACTTACGCAGACAGGGTACACTGACACTGAGGAGAGTCAGAGTGTGTGAATAAATTAGTTGATCGAGTGCTTTTTGGCACAAGCTACTGCAGGTCCAAACGCTTGGCCTCATCCCAGTCACAGACATCACATTAAGAACTAGCAGTATGAGCCTTCTCGTGGTGTCTTTGATACCTCTGGCTCACACAATCAACTAACCTGGGCTCATAGGGGCTCCCAGAGACTGAACCGACAACCAGGGAGCCTTCATGGGACTGACCTAGGCCCTCTGCATATATGTTACAGTTGTGTAGCTTGGTCCTCTTGTGGGACTCCTAAGAGTGGGAACAGGGGCTGTCTCCAAGTCTTTTACTGGCTTTTGGGACCCTACTTCTCATACTGGGTCACCTTGCCCAGCCTAAATACATGGGGAGGTGCTTGGTCTTACTGCAACTTGATATGCCATGTTTTATTGATACTCATAGGAGACCTGCCCTTTCCTGGATGGAGACAGAAGTGGAGGGGACTGGGGGAAGGGAGGAAAGAATTGGGGAGAGGGACTGAGAGAAGAGGATTAGGAGGGAGGCTGTGGCCAGGATGTAAAATAAATAGACAAATAAAAAATGAAAAAGAATTAGCTGTAACCAGTAGTGTTGGCACAGCCTTTAATTCCAACACTCAGGAGGCAGAAGCAGGCAGATCTCTGAGTTTGAGGCCAGCCTGGTCTACAGAGTGAGTTCCAGGACAGCCCAAACTGCACAGAGAAACCCTGTCTCAGAAAAAAAAAAAACAAAAACAAACAAACAAACAAAATGAATTAACAGTAAATAGTGACAACGAACATTTCCATTCCATTGGCTGCACTTCACAACACTTACATTCCTTTAGCAAGATGTCATCTGAAGGTTTCTCCTGCAAATTGATGTCCATCTTGTTCTTATTTGCTATCCTTGAATACAAGTGCACCTTGGAGCATCTCAGTGTTATTGCTGCCACTGGTGTTTCTATTACTGTTGGATGCTGGGACTCTTAGCCCCCAACCAAGCTTTCACCCAAGTAAATTAGCCCAGAGTTAGATCCACAAGAAATTTCCCATGAGGAAGGAGCTACAAGCATGGCCACAACTCAGTTCCAGTGAACCCAGGGACTGTGGAACATAAAAGGCTATTTATTAGCCAAATTTCAGGGAGGAATAAAACAAAACAAAACAGCTACTGAGTCCATAAATTTGTAGATGGTGTTCTTTGGAGATGGCTCCCAAAGCCATGTTAAACTTCCTCACTCCAAAGCAATACTTGAGGAGTGGTGTATGGGATGGAAAGGCTGGGGATTCAGAGGCCCTGCTCAGAGCAAGTGTGGCTTCTTTGGTCTCATGTGCCTACAAAACTCTTTAAGCTCAACTGCAAATGAGTCAGCAGAGTGTTCTAGAACAACCAAGGAGAGGATGTTGCCTTCAAGAGACTATTTATTTGGTTGCTACATAATACTCTAGGTTAATTAGTAGAAAGAATGAGGGAAGCTATTTGGAAAAAGTGATAGCAGCTTGAAAGCCTCACCCAGCCCTGAGCTAATGCAGGAGGAAACATTCCAGTTCTGTACAATTCATTATTTTGAGGGGGTGTAAGAAAGTGACATCAACCAAATATTATTACAAAATCTTTGATCATATTGGCCCAGATATCAGTCTCATAAAGTCAAGATTATAGAAAAACAAAGAATTGGCTCAACATTGATTCAACCCTTCATATTTCAAAGGATTGTTTATATCCAGCGTGGCTCCAGAGTGTTAAGTTTATCAAGAGCAAACTCTGGCCAACATACAAATTAACATGGCTTAGAAATATCTTTTCTCATTTTCTGAATCTTTCTACACATGGCAAAATGACAAGGGTGGGGGTAAATCCTTCCAATATGCTCAGTAAACTGGGTTTATAGTGATGTTTACAGTGATTACTTAAGAAATCTTGGTCTCAAAGAAAGAAAAAGATTGGAGCAGGGAGGAAGGGAGACCTTGGTTTGGGAAATCTACCTGCCTTCATACAGCCTTAAAAGCTGCTCCTGAGACTAGTTCATCTCTCTTCTTGGTCAACAGTTGCCCCAATTATATTAGTCTTCTCCCTTCAGTATATATACATCCTCACATATTCAGCACCAGCTTAACCTTATTTCATCCATTCTCCCTCCTCCAAACTCTTTTGAAGCACATTCCAGACTTTATGTTCTTTTATCCATAAATAGTTAATTATCTATGTCTGAAAAACAATAGTCATTTTTTAAAAATACAACCAGGCTGGGGACACAGTTGAGTGGTAACATGTTTCCCTCACATGTATCAGGCCCTGAGATCCATCCTGTCCTAGCTAGAGTTTCTATTGCTGTGAAGAGACACCATGATCACAGCAACTCTTAATAAGGAAACATTNAATTGGGGCTGGCTTACAGTTTAGAGGTTTAGTCCATAATCATCATGATGGGAAGCACAGTGGTGAGCAGGCAAACACGGTGCTGGAGAAGGAGCTGAGAGTTTTTATCCGGATCACCAGGCAGCAGGAAGAGAGAGACACTGGGCTTGGCTCAAGCTTCTGAAACCTAAAAGCCCATCCCCAGTGTCACTTCCTTCAACAAGGCCACATCTCCTAATAGTGCCACTCCCTATGAGCTTATGGGGACATTTGCATTCAAATCACCATACATCCCCAGTACCAGATATGTGTATAAACGTATAAATATGTATATATTTGATACATACATACATAAAGCCATAATAGATTTATTGAAACTAAAATATTAGCATTTTTATCAAAGTCCACTTACTCTCTGTACATTTCTCACCAGAAAACATAGTATAAACTAGCCAGATAGAAAAATAAAAAGATTGCTTGGTCCTTTACTTTGGCCACTTGTTTGCCATGTATGACATGCCCTCATAAGGAGGGTGTGCCCATCCCTATTCTCTCACTAGATATTGCATGGTATCTAGACATGAGAAATAAGCAGAAATGCTATCCCTCTTCAATGCTGTGCTGGAAGCACTGAACCTAGAAGCTGCATTCACACAAGTATGTTTTGGGGTTACTGATTTGGTTTATAAGAGATATGCTGATAACCTTCATTGTAAAGGCTTACAACAACATATCATTCCTTCAGTATTGACTCTGCAGGTGCAAGGACAGCGAATATTGTGAATGAAACAGGCTTTCTAGAAATGTCTTAACTTCATAGAAAAAGAAAGCAGACTGTCTCTGGAAAACTATGCCAGAGGTGTGCACACCTCCCTAGCCCAACACTTGCTACTATTTATTATTGGCCCTAATTGAGTCTAAAAAAAATAGCCCACAGGCCAGGAAAGCTAAGAATGAGGCCCCAAACTGACCTGTAAACTTATTGAAAACATTGTGATTCTTAAAATTCATTTCTGTAACTCCATTGCACCATTCTTAAGAAGGAACTCTGTGGATGACAAATGTTGTATAAAAACATCAAAAAGATGAACATATGTGGAACTTAAACCAAAGATATACCTTAAAGGCTCTTGCATTTGTTTTATGTGCAGTCGTTCTGTTTGCTTTTTAGAGAGTTTGAGAAACTGCGCCAGGAAACTTAAGTCCTCAGAAGAGCACTGAAGAAGGGGAAGACCCCAGGTTCCAAGACACTCAACAAACTTAGAGCCAAACTGGATTATCTGGTAGAACAAGCAATCCTCTAGCCTTCTGCCAGCACACAACTTCCAGCTGGCCCTAGAATTTAGCCAAAGTAAAAGTAAATTGCTCTGGTTTCTGCAGTGACCTTTTACCAAGTCAAATATTCTGTAACAAGGGCAACCTCAGGGCTGAAGAGATGATCCAACAGTTAAGAGCACTGCTTGTTCTTCCACAGGACCCGGGTTCAATTCCAAGTGCCCACATAACAGCTCACAACCATCTTTAACTCCAGCTGCAGGGGATCCAAAGCCCTCTTCTGGCCTCCAGAGGCATCAGCCAACAAGTGCTGCACATACATACATTCAAGCAAAACACCCATACACACAAAATAAGATAAAATGAAGGGCAACCTGAGCACCTGCAATCTCATGCCTTTGAGATCTCCTTTACAGAGAACAGGACCACCCAGATTTTCCCCTAAGCATGGCAGCAGCATAAGCAATCCACATTCCAAATACAGTTGGGCTCTTCAGCCTTGGCACCACTGACATATGGAGCCAGACAGTACCTTTCTGAGCCTGCCCAATCCCTGTATGATGTCTACACTGTCCCTGGCTTCTATCCATTGGATGGCAGGAACATTCTCTCTCCACAAGGTATGAAAACAAACACATCTCCAGACATCATTAGATGTTCTCCGTCTAGTGTGGGGCGTGACAAAATGAATCCTAGTTAATCATCACGTAAATACCATGCTGTTAAATGTGTGAAACATGAGATGGCGAATGGATATATTTAGGGTAAATTAGGTGCAAGTCTTCAAGGAAACCACTGCCATCATACCATCGTTACTGGAAATTTAAAAAAAAACACAGAAATAATAACTACACATTAAATACTAAATGAAAGCTATCTTCATTTTGAAATTGTCCCTGAGGACTTGGAACATTTGTGTGTCAGTTCCATCCTTTCACCTGTGAATCTGAGTGACAGAGAGACTGTTCACAGTGTATTCTGTGGTTTCCTGATGAGAATGTTCCCTAGCTTGGGGCTACAGTTGCCATGCTCCAGCTCTCAGCTGGCAGTCTTTGTCAACCACTCCCCAAAATCCCCACATTGTCTCAACTTGTGTTTGGAACTATAGGAAGGTGAGTCTCAGAGGCAAAAGTAAGGCAGTCTGACCAGGAGTAGGATGCAGGCCCAGAGCCTTGAGACCAGTCAACTTGAATGTCTGCGGCTTCAAGTGCTCATAAGGGTAGAGAAGAAGAGGTTTTTAAATGGTATTGAACTCACCAGAGGCCTGGTCATGGTTTTTATTGCTAGAGATTGTAAAGAAGCCAAACTGAGTTCAAGAGTGCTGTAGAAATGCAGTTATGAGCCTGCATTGTTGTGTGAATATTGAAGACAGTGAAGTTATATGTGTGTGTGCATGTAAAACGGTCATTATGTGCATGCATACACATGAATATGCATATGGAGTATCAATTAATCTCTGTAAGTACCTAAGGCGATGGCAGTGATGGGGATAGTTTAAAAACATTAACTACAAATTGAAGCCGAGACGCTGATCAGAGAAAAATGATCTGTAATCCTGAGAAAGAACCATCTGTTATGGCTGGAGGCTCGAGCAGAGAGGAGATAAGTGGAGAGGCCTCAGGAACAGATGGAGTGGCTTGAACCCCCACACAGAGCAGAGGGTACAACAGCTGGGACAGATTCATCCAGATGGATGACTATGACGTCATGTGTCAGATTATACCCAAGTGAGTGGCTGAAAGCTCCAAGGAAGTCCAGGCCAACATGGAGGCACTTCGCAGATGGTGTCCACCTCAGAATTCCATGAGGATGAAAACACAGCCCAACCACTCCTTGCTGACCTCTCTAGAAAGAGCAGGAGGAAGGATAGACCCTCTCCATCCCTTGTTTACTCTTTGTTCCTGGACTAAATGGAAGTAGAGAGGGAGAGAAATTGAGACTATTGGCTTATGTCTTTATTCTGTTTTATTGTTTGCTCTCTAAATAACATGATGAAGGAAATAATTCAGAATTTTCATGCATGAGTCCAACAAAGTGATTTCATAATCCAAGATTCGGGAAAGGGGAATGTTCTGAAGGTTAACTTAATCTGGTCTTCCTTCTAGTAATCCCACAAGCACTTCAAACAACACATCAGAAGCTGGTGCTCCTTTCAAATACGAAACTCTAGTGCCTAGTTCAGCTAAGCCATGGAGTCTTGTAAAATTAATCAAGCCATAGATTCCATCTTTTTAGAGTCTCTTGAAGCTGCCTAGCCTTCTTTGTCCCCATTGTGTTGTCTTCATTCTTGTGTTTTTCAACACCTGCTTGGTATGTTACAACAATCTTCTCTAGATCTCTTCTCATTTTTAAAATTTTTCTTTTATGCTCCAATGAATTCTATTCATAGCTTCTTTTGAAAAAACCGGAATCTGGGTCTGGTTATGTAGCTCAGTTGATGGAGCACTTGTCTAACATCCACCAAGCCCTACATTCAGTCCTCTTATGATTGAAGTTTCTGTGGCATCTCTAAGAGAACTTGACCCATCTTAAAATGACAAAGATATTTTCCTGCATGTTTTTAGAGGCTCTATGATTGCAACATTTATATGTAGGTCAATTATTCATCTTAAATAAACTATTTGCATATGATATAAGTGTCAAAGTTTTCTTTTTTATGTTACATCCAAGAACTGGGACTATGGCTCAGTTGGTAGTGTATTTGCCCAGCATGCATTAAGCCCTGACTTCAGTTCCCAGCACTGCATAAACTGGGGGTAGTAGTGTACACTTTTACTCCCTGCACTAGAGACATGAAGGCAGGGGGATCACAAGTTCAAAGTCATCCCAAACCACATAGTGTTCAAGGCCAGCCTATGCTACACTAGATCCTGTATCAAAACAAATCTGTTCATATTATTTTTCTGTCTACAAGTATTGCATGACTAACTATTCTCAAATGTTTTCAAATGCTGGGTGTTTTTGTTTTGTCCTGACAGAGAACAAATAAAAATTATCAGGGCAATGCAATCTTACATACATAACCAGATTTTGACAAAACTTTATTTTTTTTTTGAAGAAAATCACATCAGCGCAGTGAATCATGGTGCCTCACTCCAAGTTGTGGTGTAGATTACAGAGGCAAAGTCATGTGCACAGTTACTTTTTTGCTGAATATAACACATCACCTCTCATAAAAGGCTATGTCTTGGTACTAATATAAATGTTTTCTCTTTGATAAGGATTCCATGCTCATTGAAGATGTTACAGGAAGCCAGGTGACAGTGTACTGTACTATTTTTATAATTCCTCTGGGCCTTTCATAGTAGAGACAAACCATTTGGCCATTTTTGAGGCACACTTTCTGTTCAATCACTATATGAATCAGGTTTGTGGTTTTTGCCTTGTATAAGCTTTAGTATGGGTTGTTTATTGTTCTGGAAAAATCCTAGCACGACTAGTTTTCAATATATAACAGTTCTTCCAACAGGCATTGGCAGCGATGGCATTCTTGGTAATCCTACAAACAGGCACAGGAAGTTAATGACTGTCTTCTGCTCCAGCTTTGCACAGAGTAAAACTGCATGCTAATTGTTGGAAATTATCTTTTTCTTTCTCTTTCGTATACTATAGGAACAACATTATCTTGGATTTAAAAGATTGTAGAGTTAGGTTTTTAATATTCATTTTTAATTATGTGTAGGTATGTATGTGTGTATGTGCACATAAGTGCAGGTGCCCCGGGAGGCCAGCGACATCAGATGCCCTGAAGCTGGAGTTACTAACCACTGAACGATGTCTCCAGGCTCTAGAGATAGGTTTTGATTATGCATACATTTCATTTCAGGATAGAAAAGAAGTTGTTACAAAATAAGTTATTAAAAGGAAGCAATAAGTCTGATGAGGTTGGGGATCTAGCTTAAATTTCTTTAAAGTACTAGAACCTAAGTTTCTTAAAAGAAAATTGAGAATGAAAATTTCATTTTTTTTTCACCTTTCACTCAGGCTATGGTCTGCTTTCTCAGTGTCACTGGAGGTTCTAGCTCAGCTTAACTTGAGGCAAAGCTACCCAACCTCGGGACTTTTTGAATCAAGTAAGTCTTTTTGGAGGAAGGAGTAAACTGTGGGGGTTTCAGAAATATCACTGGCTTCTTACCCACTAAATGCCAGCTGAATCCCACCCCCCCAAAGTTGAGACAATTGGAAGTATCTCCAAATGACCCTGGTGGGGTAAAATTGCCCCCAGTTGAGAACTTCTGACTTAAGGCAACTTTAATCATTTCAGAGTCCAAGTTCTAGTAATATTTCTCAAAACACAATTTCCACATCAAAGAAAAATTATGAGATTCTCCCCGAGGGTACTGGCAGGAAGTGCAAACCAGAATGTGGACAAATCAAGTTATGGGCAAATGTACTAATTCAAACACTACAAAACCTTGATCTCAACTCAGTCCATGAGCAATGGTGTGACTGCAATTGAACCTCACTGACCTTCAGATCATCATCAGCAAACTGAGTGAGAATCATGCCACAACCAGAGTTGTCATGAAGATGAATTATGATCCTGTGTTGAAGGAGCTCACAGAGCCATAGGCTTTACTTACCTCTGTAGCGCCTTCTTATCCTAATCCTAGCTGGGTGCATACAGCTTGTGGAAACTGAGGAGCCATCCCTGGCAAACACTTTGAACTATTGCTATGGATGGCCTGCAGCTCAGCCCAGCTGCCATCCTTATCATGGGCTTAACTGTGACTTCAGCCCTTTGAGTGGGGAAGCCCAGACTCCTTCTTTCCTGTTCCCTTCCTTTCAAGTGATCACTATAACCCCAGGGATCAAAGATTAAATAGAAAAAAATGGAGATGGATGCAGCTCAGGGGTAGAGAACTTTATTAGCTTGTACAAAGCGCTAGCTCAAAGCCCCAGTATCACAGAGCTAGAATGGAACAGAGGAGAGAGAGAAAGATGGAGGGAAGGGAAAAGAGGGAGGAGAGAAAGGAGAGGGGATAAGGGGAGATGGAGAAAGAGAGAATGAATCATAGACATTTTGGATTAATAACTTTAGCAACCACAGGCCCAGTTCTTCCATAAGACATCTTCTACAGATAGCCTCCCCATCCCGTTTCCTTGCCATGTGCAGCACTTACAGCTATCAAATCTAAAGAGGTCAAGTCACTTGGCCAATGTCACACAGCTAGCAAGTATTTGAACCCAGTATGATCAAAGTACATGCTTCAACAGATAAGAATGTGGAGCAACAGAGATGAGCCATCAAGACTCTGGGCTATCACTGTCCAGGAAAATAGCCACTAGATAACTTCAATACTTAGTAATTCAAATTTTAAATATTGTAAAAAATCAACATAGCTATATTTCAACTACAGAGCCACACACAACTAGGGACTACCATATTAGATTTTATATATATATATGTGTGTGTGTGTATACATATATATGTATGTATTATATATAATGTGTGTATATGTATATATATATGTATTCTAATATGCCACATAATATCATATATAATAATATGTGTAATGTATAGTACACATAATATACTATATCATATAGTGTATTAGATAGCACAAATACAGAATATTTGTGTCAACCCAGGAAGTTAGTGAAATTATGAATTTTAAAAAGCTACAGTGACCCATCTCAGTGTTTTAGGAATTCTTGGGGAAGGGGCATCATTAAAGTTCATTCATCTTAAGTGTGTGTGTGTGTGTGTGTGTGTGTGTGTGTGTGTGTGTGATTTTGGAGACACACACTAGAGAGAAAATTAAGAAGCAAAATATTCCTTATACCTGTATTGATTCATTATTAAGTTAATAACAACCACAAAAAAAATTCCATTTTGTAACACTTTTTTAATACCAAAGCTGCCCAATTTTCAAGGAGAAATTATTTGGAAAATACTAAGAATTATTGCATTCTCTTAAATGGGCTTATCCATGTTTTTAAATAGCTAGGAAATCTGCACAACAGTAATCAAACAGCGGTTATTCATAAGGATCCATACACCATTTTCCACTGGTTACCTCAAGAAAGAACAAAGGAAATCAAGGCATACTAGATTTTGCATAGAGTTAGCAAAGTCAGAACTGACCAAGAATGATTGTAGCTGTCTACAAAGGAGAACAAGACATTGGAGCTTCCTCAACAAAACAAGGTAGACCCATTTACCTCGTGGACTTGGAGCATCTTGGGGCTTACTAGAGGAATCATGTACTGGTGAGGCAAGCAAAAACCACAAAATCATGAGAAAACACTATACCTACACTTGTCAATGAGGAGCCTGAGATTTTGAGTGAAGGGAACAGTCATTCAAAAAGTAGCAGAACCAAGAGAGCAGGAGTGCCAAGCTTCTATTTGGCTTCACATCACTGCTTCTTTCCTTGCAGTACCTTTCCTTGGGCAGAATTCTGACTGTCCTTTGACAGTGGTACCAAGAGAAGAGAAGCACGCCTGGGGCGTCTGTTCAGTTAATGTCCCCAGATGGTGCTTATCAAATCCATGACACAACATAAAGCCACAAACACCCCTTTCCTTCCCATTCACTGGCTCCAAACATCTTTGAAAATAGAGGTCAGACACTTTAGTCCTGCAAGGCTCTCTTCTGCTTACTTCAAAGGAGGTAGAGTTCAAAGGGAAAAGGCAATGTGGAGGCCCATTGTTCATGCGTGGGCTGGCTGCATTCCCAAGGCCTCAAGGGAACTGGGGGTTGAGGACCATGTCCAGTTGATTAGATCTTCAACCAGCCTTTCATGAAGCAATTCTCTCATTCAGGAGTAAGAAGGGAACCTCTCTCCCTACACTCAATATATCATGCCTGGTCCCTTCTTGATGCCTTGATTTCCTCCCGGTTGCGATGCTTTGGAGGTCACTGGATAGATTCCCTGAGGCTTTTACTACCCCCCGCATTTGTGTGTTCTGCTAAAGCATGATACTTCTTTTTCTTCAGCTTTAAATCATGTGACTGGTTTCTACATCCCAGCACTGTTACAGGATTAACTGTAATTCTTTATTAAGTGAGTTGGAGATTCTGGGTTTACTCAGTCCTTTAGGGAAATTCTGCCACAGAAAACTCACAGCAGCCAAATGGTGTCCCCCCACCACCACCATGCAAATTATTTCAAGCAAAAGTCCTTCAGACTTAACAGGAAAGAACTAAAGAGGCAAACGGTACATCCACTACCAATAAGGGAGTCTCAGGGGCTGGAGTCTCTATAGCCGTTTTCTTTTATTGTGAATGAGCAGGAAGATCTTCAGACTCTGGAGTATGATGATTGGGCTCAAATAATGACACTTTGAGTGCCTGTATATGTTATCCTTGAAACAAATTGCCCCCCCATGGCATCATTTAGGATAACAAACATTGAGTACCTCACTGCCTAGGGAATGAAGATTCAGGAGCAGCTTCATTGAGTAGTTCTAGATTTTCATGAGTTTGCAGTCAAGATGTTAGCTGAATCTAACTCATCTGAAAGCTTGACTGGGGTTCATGGATTTACTTCCAACATGGCTACCTCACATTTGTTGACACGTCTCACCAAGTGGACCTGTCCACAATGCTGCTTGAGTGTCATAAGAAAAACG
>LZPO01057484.1:1291883-1314326 GCA_001675575.1 Neotoma lepida
AGAAGTACAGCTACATACAGAGCATTGTTTTGTTGTTGTTGCTCATCCATTGGAAAGGAAGTTGAAAACATTGTGACACTTCAGTCATAAATGCAGCTCCCCCAAACAAGAAATCCTCCTATATAGACTAATACCTTCCATAGCTGACAGAATTAGCAATAATTAAACTAAACTGTCAAAGGGGCCCGGAAGCCAGCTTAAATGTACATTTTAGCTTAAGATACACTAACTAGCAAAAGTGAGGGAGGAAGAGAAAGGGGCTCTTTCCAACACTGTCCGGCCACCAGCATGGGGAAGCTGAGTAAAGACGCCAGAGGGCTGCAGCAGCTTTTCAAGGATGTCCAGTTTGCCATCTGCTGGGCATTTACTCCCCTTGTGATTTAATTGGGATTTATGGGCAGTGGAAATCCTGGAATGCCTGACCTATCCATTTTAAGCCTACTTTGGAGATAAACGACTATTTGGTCATCTTGATTTGGAAACAATCCAACACAGATGGTGTGTACCCTGGCTGTATGAGATAGGAAACATTGTTTGGATGAACCCGTGTCAGAGTGAGATCTCTACTATAGACTATCAAAAGAGATATTTTTAAAATGTTTCATAAAAAGAATGGAAATAAAAATTCATAACTCCCTGAACAAAATAAGAAACTACATCCAAAGACTAGAGAGATGGTTCGGTGGTTAAGATCATTGGCTTCTGTTTTACAGAAGACCCAGGTTTGAGTACCAGTACCCACCTGATGGCTCACAACAATCTGTAACTCCATTTTCAGGTATCTGATGCCTTCTCATGGAGCACCAGGAATACAAGTGGAACCCAGACATGCATGTAGGCAAAACACACATAAAATAAAATAAAATAAAAGTTTTAAAGAGGAAACTGCCTCCATATTGATATTATTAAATAAGTAAGTTGTGAAAAGAGAAGAAACCTTGTCTGTATAGGAAATCTACCATTAAACAGAAGGAACAATGAAAGAGTGACCTCTACACTCTCCTAAGATATCTTTCCACATGGAGCCTCCACAACTCAAAGACAAGTGAACATGGCTGCTTTCACGTTGTGAGAAATGGAGTTTTTTTCTATCAAAGGTAGTCAGGTAAGGATCTGTATTTCTTGAACTGCTTACTTCCCCTTTGAGCCCGTTAGCCAGTCTTGTGAGATTGTGAAGTTGAGCTTCTACCTATGGGATGAGATGCAGTCACCACTTAAACTAGTGATAAACACAGAGGCCACTTTGGCCAGTGTGTACACGAGCTTTGTCTGGATTCTAGAGCACCCTTTTTACAAAAACAAAGCCTCTTGCTGAATTACCTTTGCTTTGTTCATTTGTTCCCTCGTGTGACACCATGATTATTCTTTTCCCAGCGATGTTCCTAAGTAACTTGACTAGTTCATCTCTGACCAGGCTTGCTGTTTTAAAATGCAGAATTTATTACTATTATTTAGATATAAGAATGCCAACAGATCAGGAGCATACCTTAACTGATCGCACTGAGCACACTTCTGAAGAGGAAGGGACCTAGGATCAAAGCCACACAGAGAGGAAAGGTCAATGCAGGAGAGGGTTAGAATTTGAGTTTTAGAGTAGCCGTTTTGTACATGAAAGATAAACTTGGAGGCCAGTGATTGCTAGTGATTGGATAGTCCTCGAAAACACTTTCTCTCCCAAGGCCACCAAGGGACTAAGACGTCAAAGCAGCTGCATTACCTGGTGAATATGCACACCCAGAATATGGAACTACTTATTTAGTTTTCCAAGGTGACACACTTGTGTGGCTGCTGGCCTGACATCTCAAGTTCTTTCCAGATGAACTTTTCCAAGGGTCTTAAAAGTCTCTCATTTCTGTGATTTGGGTTGCTTGGTGGTAGAGTACTTTTCCATTATACATAAAGTCTTAGGTTTTATCTCTGGTACCTTCAAACAGACAAAAACATCTCCCAATTTTTGAACAAAAAATGTTAGCCACTAAGCTAAGGCAGGAATCTTTAGGCCAAATTTCTCTATTAGTACACATTCAAAATATCCCTTCCTTTCCTTTCAACTTTTTTAGGAGAAACTGAGCATTCCCAGACGTGTTCCTTTCCTCCATTTTAGCATTTTGAACATATGATCCATGACCTTGACTTAAACATAGCCCCAAACGTTCAGCACGTTTCCCTCCTGAACTACACCCTTGGAGTGAGCATGCCCCTAAAGTATTTTCTTATGTGTGAATCCTTTCTGTTCAGTTAGAGAAAGAAACAGAAAAGCAAAATGGAAACCCTTGAGTGAAGGACACACTAAGGTTTCAACAACTTGTGTCACAGCCTGTAGGTCTTAGGCTAGAGAAATGACAAGACCCCAACTCACTGAGGAGCAAGAGAAGTGTGAGGAAAACAGATAAAGGAGGTTTTTGTTTGCCTCACTATTTTCCTCAGGGTTTTGCCTATCGCCCATTGAATGAACTTGAATTTTTATAACACATTACTTACATTAAAAATTAAAATTACATTAGTTTCTATAACTCGAAAGAAGCTTTCTTTCCAGTTTGGATTGAAACTTGTGTATATTATTAGCATTGTGCTTCACCAAATACACAGTACATTAATTCAATCAGTATTTTTGGAGCACTGTAATGGGCACTGGGGGGAAATGGTAAAAACAAATATGGGCTCTAAGCCAGATGGCAAGCACCATACAAAGAGATGCAAGACTCTAATAAAGATAAATGCTGCAAGGCCCAAAGAACCAAGACTGGGCGAAGTTTCTTGAAAGGAATGTGAATATCAGATGGTGATTCCCCAAATAGTATACCCATAGCTATGTTTGAAGCTTCATATCGTGATGAAATATTCTGGGGTGAAGATAAAGCTCAAAAGCAAGGCACAAAGGTCCTCTGTGAACCGTAAGACAGCTCAATAGGGGAGAAAGGAAGCAGGCCCAAGTGTCAAATGGCATGAGCTCAAAAGAGGTTCCATTTTCTGAAGAATGTTGACAATGGTTAGAAAGACGTAATGAAGAAAAGGAGGATTATAAAAAAATATATACAAAAATTTTCATTTTGTGTACATGTGGGGGTGGTATATGAGTGTTCACGTATGTGTTAATGCATGTGGAGGCCCAAAATGTATACGGAATGTCTGCCTCCATCACTTTCCACTGTATTTGTTAAGGCAAAGTCCGCCTGAAACCAGAGCTTACCGACTGCAGCTAGCTTAGCTAGCCAGTTTCCCCAGGGGCCCCTGTCTCTACCTCCTGACTCTTGGCATTCCCAGTGGTGACCGTACCTGCCTAGCTTATTACAAGTGGGCTGAGGATCTAAACTAAAGTCCTCAAATTGCATGGCAAGTGCTTTACCACCAAACTATTATTTTTAGTTTCCTAAGAATGCCCATGAGTCTCCATTCTCTCTTATTGGAAGTCAATACAATATAGAATTGCCTGAAGAGATTCAGTGTGGTTCAGCCTTGCATTCAGAAGCATGTTGCTAATGAGCCACTCCTATCTCTAGCCTTCCTTCCTGTGGCTTCATGCTTTGTCTATCGTCCCCATAAGCAAATTGCCAAATGGTGGTTTCCATTCCAAATCGACTTTCACAATCCTAGTGCCTTCTACTGCACAATTTGTTCCCTGTTTCATGCGCTTCTTTCAGCAACAGATTTGCTTTCAGAAAGGCAGCCTGGAGGAACAGCAAGCACAATACGCAGTCCATCAAGCACAGAGGGCGTTCCCAACAGCCCACTCCCTGCTCAGAAAAATCAGAACAATTGTTCTAACTGATTTGCTCAGAAACTGCATTTGATTTGCAACCCAATGATTTTGATTGATAAAAGTAATATACCTTAATGGTTCCTGTTCTCTGAACTTTCAAAAAATAGAGTGCATACTAACTAGCTTATTAAGATAGTGAAATCTGTGGTACATTACAGTCTCAAGGTAGAAATTGCCATTTATGAAAACTGGATCCTTCTTTCTACCTAGTGAGAGAAGATGCCCAACTTGAAGAGCCTTTGGCAGGAATTTTGGCGAGATTGCAGTCAGCCCAAGGCTTCCTCCCCATGGGAGCTAGTCTCTACCCATCTGGAGAGGTGCAATTCCAAAACATGTACCCAGAGGTCACTGAGCTTTTCAAGGAAACAAGCAACTTCTCAATGACGAGATGATTGTGTAACTTCTTCGTTTTTCCCTGTAGGAAGCTTGATTTTACCTTTGAAAGACTTCGGAAGTATATGTGATAATAGCTGTTGTAGGAAACAAAGATCATAACAGGTATGAAGCTCAAGTCCCAGAAAAGAAAAATTGAATTTTTAAAGGAGACCTCAAGAAACACAAGCTTTTTCTTGTATTTAGGCTTGAGAAACTAAAAACAAATCAACAGGTAGAGGCTTGCATAACCCTTATTAGATTCCATGAGCTACAAATGTATTATTAGATACATAGTGATATGAAAGAAGAGGTACGATACAGTACTTATGCTTGTGGACATGTGGAAAAGATACCCATACAAAATCAGAATTAGGACACCCACTGGCTATTCCTGGAAATGTGTCAAAATCAGTTGAAGAGTAAATGACACTGAGACGAGGATGGCATTGTAAGGATGTGACAGAGGAAGTAGATGGGCTAATAAAAAGAGAAAAATAGGGCATCGTGCAAGATTACCATGGTGTTTTTATCATCCTCCTGCATTGGTGTTGGAGACAAGCTTTGATGAAACAAAGAGGTGACTATTGATTTGAGCCTTCTGATTCAGGTTAGCTACCCAAGAATCTTCTCATCAACCTAGAAAGAAGCAAAGTGTTGTGTGCCAGTTCTCAGGCCTGGAAACCAGAGATTCCACAACCCCATTCTAGAAGAGATGACCGACCACAAGTATTACAGACATGGATGACTTCATATTTCTGTCTAGAAAGAAAGGATTAGTGTGTGGCTCCCAAGAAATGTTTGAGCAAATACATGCAGATTCATCAACCTCTCACAGTTGCAGGAAGTGACTCAGAGGTCAGCTTTGGTGGCCCATGCAGCTGCACCTTCCTTGGAATGTCATGAGTCATGAGGGCGTCAGCTGGATAAGGAGACCTTACAGACCTTGTTCATTTTTATCTTTTTTTGTGGATTTCTTTTGTATTATTATTAAAATACAATTACATCATTTCCCCCTTATAGACACGGCACTCAACTAACCCAATTCCAACAGAACCACGGGGAGATAGGAGAAAAGTCGTCCCTTTTTAAACCTTTTAGCCAGTACTAAGGAATACAATGAGGACTTCTAAGGAGCACTCCCCGAAATACGTTTAACATGATTTGCACGCTATCATAGGCTCTGTGAGTTCACATATGTATCAGCCCTGTTGTATCTGGAAAGCACTGGAGTCATTTGCCTCCTTTGGATCTTACAATCTTCCTGCCTTCTTTAACTCATAGATCCCTGAGGCTTGCAGGGAGGGATGTAATATAGGTTCCCATTTAGGAATGAGTGCTCCAAAGTTTCTGACTCACTACATATTGCCCAGTTGTGGGTCTCTATAATTGTACCCATCTACTACCAAAAGAAGCTTCTCTGATGAAGGCTGAGTGAGGCAATATATCCTTTCATGGCTATGTTCATTTAGCAGAAAAAAATGTAGTAGGTTTTCCCTTAGGACCTATGACCTCTAGTGTCAGGTTCTTAGCCTCATTAACAGTGTCACGTATGGGCTCCATCTCATGGAGGAGGCCTTACATCCAAAAAACAGGTAGGAGTACCTTTCTGAGCTTATAACCCAGCACATAGGACCCAATACCAACCAAAATGGAAGCAAAGACCTAGTCCATCAAAGACCTGGTCCATAGTTCTTGGCAAACATTTTTGCAAAGCTGAAACATTTTTGATAAAAGGTGCTAGCTTGATGATTCTTGTTGTATACTTGCATGAGATCGGGGCATGTGGACTTTTTCTGTTAGTTCTGTGACTGATATTCACATAGCATGTTGGGGCAGAGGAGAGGATGTGTGAGTGAGTTGGGCCTGGAGTTTGGAAGTTGCTTAGGGTAGAATGAAGTCAAGTAGACTAAAGTGACTAGGCTGGTGTCAGGGTGTGTGTCCTGATCCATGTTTAGAGTGTGGGGGTGGAACTGGCTACTTGGAGAGGTTGGGTATGATGTGGGAGGGGCATGTGGGTTGGGGTTTAGGCAGAGTAGGTCCTGGCAGAAACATAGCTGTTGATTGAGGGGCATGCAAGTGTAGCCAGACTCGGCTGCGATGGAGGGCGTGTAGAGGGAGGAGTCAGGCAGACCCACCAGGCTAGACTCGGAAGAATGATGTACAGAATCTGACTGGGTAGAGAGGTTGGATGTCCAGCTTTTTTTAATGTAGGCTCTGAACTCTGATCCTTATCCTCAATCCCTTAATTGTTCTCTTTAAAGAGTCTGCCTGAATATCTGTCCAGTGTGGGAAAGACAAATATTTTAGATACTTGAAGTCCCAGCTCTGCAAGTCCCACTATATAACTGTTGGTTGTGACACTGTATTTAAGATACAACCCACTTTTTTTAAAAGCTCAGCATACAAGAGTACAGGGTGTCTTGACAGTTAAACAGAGTCAAATGAACACATTCCTTCTCTCTCCTCGACTATTCTTATGCAGATATAGTTATGAATTATTACACAGGGACCCCAAGGGTATCCCATGGTGCAGGGAAACATGCTGGCATGCTAGGCAGATGCAACAGCGGGCTGGCGGGCGACCGGCTCCATGCAGGCACGGCAGCGGGGCAGCAAATGGACATTCACAACCCGGATGCTACATCCGTGTGGAAATGGTTTATTATAATGAGGGATAAAGAGAAAGATAGGAAAAGACAGAAGGGGGGGTTGAAGGTGTGCATCTCGTGTGAGGAAAGTGGAAAGGGAGAGAGAAAGGGGAGGAGTTTTCCTTAAAAAGAGGCTTTTATATCAACACAGGGCAACGCCAAGGGGTGGGTCAGAATATTAACAGATATGGCTTCCATCCTCAATGTAGCAACATGGCTATAGCCATCACCTCCATTTTGCAACAGTGTGAAGGAGGAAAAGCAAAAAGAAGAATGCTGTTGCCTTTCAAGCTTTACAGGAAGTGCCACCTAGCAGCTTACTTACCAGTCAGAACTCAGGCATATGGCCATGTGTAGCTAATAAATATACTCTTCTAGTTGAGTTGCAATCCTGAGAAGTTTCAGGACTCAGACTAAAAATAAAAATGAAAATGAATATTAAGTAGGCCGTATGCAGTTTTAATCAGTGACACCTAAAGATATTCACTTGTCTGAGTCCGTGGACCTGTGAGGTCCGTTACCGTTACCTGTGAGGTAACTCCACCAGAGAACACATGGACACGCTTAAAACCAAACAGAAAGTCTTTACTCTCACTGGCCTGCAGCTGCACGAGGAACTTGTACAAATCATACAAGCCCGAGCCTTGTCACTCCTGGCTTTTTATGTACAAAAACCACATCCTAGTTTGACACACTTTAATCACTAAGAAGAGTTAGCAATAAGTAGAGCTACAGAAGCCAAGGAAGCAAGGTCAGGACATTTGGGGACTTTCCTAGAACTATGGACTATGATGCATTAGGTATTTGTTCTCATTTTGGCTGGTGTTGGGATCTACACGCTGGGTTCTTAAGTCAGAATGGTGCCTCTAACATGGTGTCAGTTGTGTTAAGGTCTGGGGAGCCTGTTGCAGACCCATCTGTGAAATGGGTAGCCAGTGCCCAGTTCCTATGTATGGTGCAGTGGAAAACACTATACACATATTTGTGGTCAGTAGTCCCGAAGTCCTACCTTAGAGTGACAGACACCATCTATTAGTTGCTTTTTCTATTGCTGTGAGCAAATACCTGACAAGAAGCAACATAAGAGAGAAAAGGGTTCTTCTGGCTTACAGTCCAAAGGAATACAATCCATCATGGCAGAGAATACATTCCAACAGGGCCACAGCGAGGCTGATCACATTCTTTCTACAATCAGGAAGCAGAGCACATGAATGCTTATGCTCATCTGTATCCGTAAATTTTCTCTGGGCAAGCTCCGGCCTGGCACAGCCTCAAGATCCCGCGTTTCTCTGGTCCCGCCCAGCCCCATGGTCCCTCAGCCACTTGTAAAATAACCATTCAGAGGCTTAATATTAGTTACCAATTACATGGCCTATGGCAAGCTTCTTGCTAGCTAGCTCTTTTAACTTAGCCCATTTCTATTCATCTATAAGTTGCCACGTGGCTGTGGCATTACCGGTCTGCTGGCATCTTGCTGTTCTTTGGCGGCAGCTGGTGTTTCCCCCCTCTCCTTTCTTCTCTCCATATATCTGCTTGGATTTCCTGCCTGCCTCTCAGCTGCCTTGCCACAGGCCAATGCAGCTTTATTTATCAACCAATCAGAGCAACACATATTCACAGCGTACAGAAAGCTATTTCCCAGCACTCATCTGGTTTCCTCCCTTTAGTTTAATGCACACCCCAGCCTGGAAAGGTGCTGCTCACATTTCGGGTGGATCTTTTCACGTCAATGAATCTAGTTCAGCTAATGCTCCACAGGCATGAGCAAAGCTTTGTTTAGATCTTAGCAAGTGAATGATCAAGATTGACTCTCACATCACTCTTCCTGGAAAAATCAGGGCCTTAGACCTCAGAGAGCTCTAAGAGCTCTGGAGACCCAGCTTCCTTTGCTGTCTCATCCCGGGCCTGGCAATAGGACATCATGACTGACTTAGGGTGAAAATAGCTATGCCTTCATTTTATGTTTTTAACTCCCTAATTCCTCTAGAACTGGGTCCAACCTTGCTCTCTCCATGTGCTTCGCTAACCCTTCCAAGCCTGGTGAGTTGCCACTTTTTCTGAAAATCCTTCCAGTGATTTCTAAACATTTCCAAGTCTCCACAGGCTTACGATTTTTTCCTTTGTCATATTTTAGAGAATGTCTTAAGCAACTGGCCTCATGAACTTAATAAACACATGTAATGAAATGTGCATTTCTATGTCAAGACCATTACATCAGTGCCTCTTTAGAAATATGTTATGACAACTGGTAATATTTTTAACCACTGTTCATTCTATTGTTCTAATAAGTATTAATCTACATTTTCTAAAAGGCATTTCTCATTTAAATTCTTTAGTGTTTTCTAAGATGCCTTCCCCAAGCATTCCACACCATATATAAAATAAGTCAACATTTGATAGATGCAAAATTTTTAGTTTAACAGATTAAGTAAGTTGTTTTTAAAAGTAAGCCATTCATCCAAAACCTTCAAAGCTTTAAGCAGAAGTGCTAAGATCTAGCAGGCTACCTATTTCCAATCCCATGCATTTCTCCAGCAGAACAAAAATGCCTGATTCCCACTCAAGTCTATGTGAACTACATTCCTCTGTTGAGATCCATTGAGAAAATGCCAGGTTTAAAATTTAGAAGTCTAAAATATGCTTCTATCATGATAAATTACACTACTGTATTAGCACTAAGAATTTCAAACACTAAAATAATTGATGGTAGTGAAGAGAAAAAAATCCATGCTAGTCATTTATTTATAAGCCTTTATCTCCACTAGTCTATTTGATATATAGACAGGTCAATCAATGTTGACTATAATGAAAAATCTTGCTTGACTTAAAATAGGCGTACAGCTCAAACCATGCTTTTCTAAAAAATATTTTTCTATAGATAGCTTTATAAGAATAGAACAATACTTGAAATTTTATATTTGGTGATGACAGACAAAGTTTCAAACTGCCAAGGTTAAAATAATTGCTTCATATAGTGATGCCTTGGCATGTAAAGCTGGTGTATTGATGAGGGGGGAAAGATCCTAGCCTAATATAGCCAAACAATTTATATACAGAGGATTCGGAAGAGCAGGCATAGAGAAGAGGCCTCACAAGTGCCTGGAGCTAAATGTATTGATTGAAAAGGTCAGCACACTAGCAGAAGCATCCATTAAGCCAAAATATTCATTGTAACCAGGGAAACCAGGGGGGGAAATGGAAAGCTCTTAAACAATGAAATGGCTTTTGTTTTCCTAAGATGAGACCTGACTATATCTATGTCTCTATCCCTGAAACATTTTCTTCAGAGGCCTAGGATTCTTGACTATCATGGTTATCACCACATGAAAAATGAGAAGGCTGTTATGGAGCACAATTACAGAGGGAAAGGCTTGTTGAAGACTCACTGTCATGCAAAAAAAAAAAAAGAATCACTTGATCACAACCATCATGACTAAGTCTTTGTAGTTAAATAGTTAAGAATCTATAGATAATGACCACCAAAGTTAGTTAGTATTGTACAGAAGACAATCTGTTGCATTTTAATTATATATGTGCAGATATGTGGCAGATTTCAAGAGCCACCTATGAGTTTTGATTTGTGGTCAAGAAAACCTGGTCAATATAATTACATTGAACTGGCACTGGGTATCTCTTTGCCATCTCATACACATATTAGAGACCACTAATATAAACCTTAAAGTAGCCAATCTATAGCTTGGTTCCAGCAGTGACCTAATTCCCTCCATTTACCATTATCACCCTTAGGCTCCAAGAACTTGGTCTATAAGAGACAGTGTTTATTGAGATTTACCACTGAATAGCCAAACTTATGGACCTAAGATCATTGTTCTGCTGTGCTAAGTTGGAAGATAATAGATTTTCCACATTACCACATGAGAAGATCCCTAATGTGTTTCCTAGCAAAGAATAGCTGGTTTCCAGGAACTATCACATATCTTCTCATTCTTTGTTGCTTTTGTTGTTGTTTGAGACAGGGTTTCCTGTAGCCCAGGCTAGCCTTGAACTCACTATGTAACCAAGGTTGACTTTGAACTCCTCATCTTCCTACCTTTGCCTCCCAGGTTCAGGAATTACAGACCCTGCAACACCATACCCAAACTCTTGTTTTCATTTTTCAGCTCAAAGAGGAAAGATTATGAGAAAAAAAATGCATGTAACCTCTCACTCACATGAGGAGGCAAGCTATAATAGCACTGGTCCCACGTAGCTATTGATCACTCAAAGTAAAGTCAGTCCAAATTCAGCTGTGCCATGAAAGTCTACACTTTTTGAACACTTTATATGAGAAGAATGTAAAAAATTTTAACATTTATAGTTACATGTTGAAGACATCACTGCAGATATATTGGATTAAGTAAGCTATATTATTGAAATTAATTTCACCTGCTTCTTTGCACACTTTTTTATGTAGAACAGAGAAAATTTAAATTTCTCTGGTTTATTTTGTGGCCCACATCTGTCGCTAGGAGATAAAATTGAGACAGTAGTTAAGATTCTACAAATGCTTAAAAGAAAATCCTGGGCTGGGCAACAGCTTGGTCAGGAATGTGCTTGTAGTGCAAACATGAAGAACAGAGTTTGATCCTCAGAACCCACGTGAAAAGCTAAGCATATTTGCTCTTGGTTGCCCATCAGAACTTGATGGTAAGACCCTATTTCTGAAACACCACACACACACACAGAGAAATCAAGTTGGTACTGACCAGGAAGCTTTTTCCCCATTGGATAGATTTCATAGGACTGAAAAAGTGTTATGTAGGCAGCTGCGTGGCAAATGCCATCAATAGTATTACTGAGCTATGTGAATCATGTGAGCTAAAATAATACCCAATGTAGCAAGAGCTTCCCATTGGTGCAGTAGTGACACAAACGTTATGGGAGTAACCTACCACTTTTTAAATTGGATTTAGGATCTGCTCCATAGAAGTCATCAGCCTAGTACTGTAATTCTGGCCAAGAATCCATGATTGGGGAGCTCACAGGCCCTAGGCATGAACCTAGTACTATTATTCTGCTAAATAAACATAGTATCAAACTGCTATTTAAATTTGTATCTCTCTACGCATAGAGTAGTTCAGTTCTTGGACCTTATTAAAGAAGTTTTTTTTTTGTGTGTGTGTGTGCAGTGGATGGTAGTTAACACAGTAATTCCTAAGGGATCAAAGTAAAGAGAATAAGTGACTGTGGAGTGTTGTTCAAATCTAGATGGTCTTTTAATAAAAAACTCAGAGCCAGATATCAGGGTGAAAGCTGAAAGATCAGAGAAGCAGAACAGCCAGCCACTAGCTCTTACCTCTATGAAATCCTCAGCCTAAAGAGAGTGATTTCCTATTTCCTCACCCCTTATATACCTTTCTCTGCCCTGCCATATTACTTCCTGGGATTAAAGGCGTGTGTGCTTCCCAAGCAAAGGCATGAGATCTCAAGTTCTGGGAATAAAGGTGTGTACCACCACTGCCTGGCTCTTTTTCTCTCCTATACTGGATCAATCTCATGTAGCCCAGAACTCACAGAGATCCAGATGGATCTCTGCCTCCCGAGTGATAGGATTAAAGGCATGTGCCACCACTGCCTGACCTCTATGTCTAATCTAGTGGCTGGCTCTGTCCTCTGATCCTCAGGCAAGTTTATTAGGGTACACAATATATCACCACAGTGGAGTTCTCAGCCACAAATTAAACATTTATAACACTCCCTCCACCCCACCCGAGGCTCAAGGACCATCATGGAAGAGAGAGTGAAAAGACTGTGAGATTCAGAGATTAAGGAGAATGAAAGCATCAGTGTTTTCTAGACATGACAGAACCACTGCATTCATGAATTCCGAGTCTGCATGCATAATATTGAGCTAGTCAACACTTCATCAGGGAATGAGTAGGGGTTCATGAGCCCACATCCCTAGCTGAGGAGCTACTTACTGTTGATGGCTTCTGGGGAATGGAGGGTCAGTTTTCTTTAAGTGTATGGTCCCTGGTAGGTCAACCACAGTCCAATGGAAGGCCCTATGCCCAGGAATGAATAGGCACCACTATTTAGACTCAATCAGTTTTTTTTCTTAGAATTTTTTTGGTTATTTTTGAGATTATAATTTAATTACAACATTTCTTCCTTCTCTTTACAACCTCCAGACCCTCACATATACCCATCCCCACTCTATGACATTCATGGCCTCTTTTTTCATTAATTGCTACTGAATGCACATATGTATTTGTATATACATATATATGCTCCTAAATATAACCTATTGAGTCTATATAAAGTTACTTGTATGTATGTTTTCAGAGCTGATCATTTGGCACTGGACAACAAATTGATGTGTTCTTCCCTCGGGAGGACCACCTCTCCCACTCTCAGCTTTACTCGGTTGCCTGTAGTTCTTTGTGTAGAGGTAAGGACTCTTGGGCTATTGCCTGCCCATCCAGTTTGACATGTTTATTGGTATCATCCTTGTTCATTTGTGTGGTCATGTTGGGGAGACTTTACATGTGTAGCTTCTGATGTTAAAAGGAGACACAATCTTCCAGCAAACTTCCTGACCCTCTACCTCTTACAATCTTTCCATCTACTCTTCCACAATGTTTCCTGAGCCTTAGGTGTGAGAGTGATTGTAGATTTATCCATTGGGATTGAGCTTCATAACTGCATTTTGTCAATCAGTATGTCTAGGAGGAGTTACTGGGAGGGGTGGAGGTGAGTACAATCAAAATACATTGTATGAAGTCCTCAAATAACTAATAAAAATATAGCAATTTTTAAAAGCTGGGCCTGGTGGTATGCTTGTAAGAAGATAGAGACAAGTAGGTGCCTGGGACTCCCTGGCCAGCCAGGCTAGCCTACTAGCCAAGATCCTAGTCAGTGAGAGACCCTGTCTGAAAATCACAAGGTGGATAGCATCTGAAGAATAGCACCCACAGTTGATCTCAGGCCTCCACATACATATATGAACACATATACTTGAACATACATGAATATGTGTATACATAGCTACACACACAAATAAATTACAGGGAGTCGTAAAGAAACCAGTTTACTGTGCAGGACAGGGATTTGCTCTGATTTGTGAGGTTAATGAGTTCAGGTTTGTCTCAGACACAAAAGAAGATGTTTTGAAATCAAGGGGTAAATTTCTGCCTTCCGAGGCAGATAAGACACAGTTGCAGGATAGCTACATGCAGACAGATGATGGAACTGGCTTTCTGAACATCATGCCTTCTTCAAGCTCTTTGTGTCTAAGTGTCGCTGTCAGTCATAAGATAGCCATCATTTTAAAGAAATAAGGCAACTACCAGAACTTGAATTCTCCTAAGCCTTCTCTATTTTTCTCTTCTTCTCCTGCTAACCTATTTCAGATTAAGCCCCAGTTCATACTCAGATGTCTCAAAGTTCTCTAGGACAATCACAAAATTTTGTTCATTTCTAAGTTCATCTTCAAAATATAGTCACATATCATATTATGGGTTATCTGGTCAATCAAACAAACAGTGCTATCATTTTCAGGGTGCACATTCACATTTCTCTAACAATTACATTGATGTAGAAGAGTCTGCTTATGGGATGTTTGGCTTTAATGCACAGTTTCTTACAATGGGATTAGCTGAAACATCCAAATGCATAATCATGGGATGCATTAGTTCTCAAAATTCCACCCTCTCTCTTTTATGCTCTCAGCCCTTGACTGCTTTCTCCAAAGTAGCTATTTGAGTCTACAAAATCTCTACAGAAAAAAATTTAATGTCTAATTAATGTCGATCAACCTCAACTCTCACATGAAGATGTGCATTTTCTTGAGTGACACGTGCCGTATCTCGTGTTTTCTTTCACTGTACTGTACTCAATACACTAAGAATTTGGAAAAATCATCACGGTCAGGTTTACAGAATTAATAGAGGGAGCTGGAGATGCCATATGTGAAAGAGATCAGGAATGGTCAAGGAGTGTGTTGTTCTCATTGCTTGGGAGGAGGAGACAGCATGAGGAGAATTGCTGCTGCCCTGCCCTGTTGATGACTGACATAGAAAGTGCTATGATGAGAGAGTATGGATTTGAGGGTCACATGGGCAGCATGTGACTAGTGGGAAAAGAAACGGCTGCTTTTTTCACTTAAGTAACAGAAATGAAAAATACAGGCATTTCATTTCTTCAACCAATGATATTGAGCAGCTGGTTTCATGTTAATACAGGCTGACCATGAACTAGAAATATAGCCAAGGGTAACCTTGAACTTCTGATCTTTCAGCCTCCACTTTTGGAATGTTGGGATTACAAGTGTGTGCCACCATGCATAACATATACAGTGATAGGAATTGAACTCATGGCTTTGTGCATGATAGGCAAGCACTCTACCAACTGAGCTACATCTATAGCCCTCCACATTATACATATATTGTATATGTATATATATATATAATATTTTAAAGATAACTTTGGCTCTTAGCTCATAGCACATGCAACTACTTAATTTAAGATGAATCACAGACCCAAATGTAAATGCTAAAATTATAGCACCTTTAAATCAAATACAGGGAAATATCATTGCCATTTTAAGATGGATAAAGATGTCTTTTAGAGGACATGAAGAACATTAACTATAACAGAAAAATATTAATAAGTTGGACTCCCTCAAAATTATACATGTCTGGTATTTAAAGAACAGTATTAAGAGTATAAAAAAGGGAAAGCATATGCTGGATGAAATATCTACAGCACACAAAACCAAAGCAGGACTTGTGTTCAGAAAGCAGAATACATTCACATAATTCAATAGCAAGAAGTTAAATGGCTTAATAAAATGTGTGTGAAAACTTGAATAGGCATTCATAAAAGAAAATATAGCCAATAAACATATTTTAAAATATTGGACAGTGTAAATGGACATTTCCTCTCCCGATCACCGGGTCCCAAATAACCAATTCAGAGGCTGAATATGAATTATGAATGCTCACCCAATAGCTCAGGCTTGTTACTAGCTAACTCTTACATTTAAATTAACCCATTTGGGGATAGGAAGAAACCTGGTGCTAGGGAAGTTCCCAGGAATCCACAAGGATGACCCCATCTTAGACTACTAGCAATAGTGAGAGGGTGCCTGAGCTGGCCTACCCCAGTAATCAGATTGGTGACTACCCTAATTGTCATCATAGATCCTTCATCCAGTAACTGGTGGAAGCAGATGCAGAGATCCACAGCCAAGCACCAAGTTGCACTCCAGAAGTCCAGTTGAAGAGAGGGAAGAGGATTATATAAGCACGTGGGATCAAGATCATGATGGGGAAATCTACAGAGACAACTGAACCAAGCTCATAGGAACTCACGAACTTTAGATCGACAGCTGTGGAACCTGCATGGGACCTGACTAGGCCCTCTGCATATGGGAGACAGTTGTATAGCTTGGTCTGTTTAAGGGGCCCCTGGCAGTGGGATGAGGATCTATTCTTGGTGCGTGAACTGGCTTTTTGAAACCCATTCCCTATGGTGTGACATCTTGAACAGCCTTGATGCAGGGGGAGGGGCTTGGACCTGCCTCAAGGCTTTGCTGACTCCCTATGGGAGGCCTTACCTTTTCAGAGAAGGAGAACGGGGCTAGGTTGGGAGGAGGAAGGCTAGGGGGAGTGGGAGGAGGGATGAGAGGGGNATCTGCGGTTGGTGTGTAAAAATGAATAAAAAACTTCATAATAAAAATAAATAAATTCACCCATTTCTATTAATGTATGTATTGCCACATAGCTCCTGGCTTTACCTGTTCTCTAGCATGTCTTGCTTCATGGGCAGCTCACTGGCATCTCCTCTGACTCCATCCTCTTCTTCCTAGAGTCCTCTGTTTCTGGCTCTCTGGCCTATACTTCCTGCCTGGCTACCGGCCTGTCAGCTTTTTATTAACCAATGAGAGTAATGCATATTCACAGTGAACAGAAGGATTATTCCACAGTGGGACAGGACAGCCTTACCCATGAGGGAAAATGAAAGTTAATAGCACAGTGAGATATGTCTCTATACCTCTAAGTGGGCTAGAATGAAAGAGTTAGACAGCAGCAAGTATTGACAAGGATGCAGAACAATTGAAACACTCATGTGGTTAGGAATTGAAAACACTACAACCACTTTGTAGAAATCTTTGGTTTCTCTAAAGGTTAAACACACATTGACCTTATGCCTCAATAAAGGTTAAACACACATTCATCCTATGCCTTAGTAATCCCATCCATAGGTATCCAAGATAAATAGTTATCTGCTAAGTCAAGTGGGCACCTATAAGACCAACTCACACATCATCACACTTTCAAAGTATCTTGTCCTTTAGTTTTAGCTAGAAGTTTTTAGAGAAAAAAGCCAGCCAAGATCACAGAGCCACTATAAGGCATTCTTTTAGATACACAGAGTAAACTTTGTTCATTATATTGAAGTGAGTATGTTGAGAACACTAGTGTCTGTCACTTTATGATCCTAAACTGTGCATGCCCAGAAACATTTCCTGTGTGCTAGCTTAAAACTTTGAACATGTGTTCTATGATCTTGAACTAAGCTTGCCCAGAAACATGTGACCCATCTTTCTATCTTAAACAATGACCTTACAGTGAGCATGCTAAAAAAAATTTTTTTTAAAAATTTAAAAAGTACCTGCCCTTAAAGTGCTTTCCTAGATCAATACTCATATACCTTCTGAGTAAAATCTCCATGTTTCTAATTCTTTGAGGAGAAAGTTGCTTTGTAGTAATTCATGTTGTCTTAGGGTTTCTACTGCTGTGAAGAGACAACATGGCCATGGCAACTCTTATAAAGGAAAACATTTAACTGAGGTGGCAGCTTACAGTTCAGAGATTCAATCCATTATCATCATGGTGGGGAGCATGGCAGCGTGCAGGCAGACATGGTACTGGCCTACATCTTGATCAGAAGGCAATAGGAAGTAGACTCGGTGTCACACTGGGGGAAGCTTGAGCAAAAGAGACCTCAAAGCCCACCCCTACAGTAACACACTTCTTCCAACAAGGCTAATCTACTCCAACAAGGCCATATGTCTTAATAGTGCCACTCCCTTTGGGGCCATTTTCTTTCAAACCACCACACATGTGCTCTCCTCATTCACTGCAGATGAATCTTTCTGTCTCCATTTCTTTTTTCTTTTTCTTTTGAAGAAAATGTGTTTACTGATTATATAAAGAAAATGTGTTTACTGATTATACTGTAAGGGGCAGCAGGCTGGTAGTAAATAAGTATTTCCTACTGTTCTTTATTCTCTCTTTGTCTTTTATCATCCTGAGCATGATGCTTGTGTCTTGTCACTTACCAAGAACAGAACATATCATGTTCCTTTTCGAAATGAGAGCATATGGCCAGAAACAATCATGTGTACAAATTATTTGTAGCAGCTTTATTTATAATAGCTAAAACTACAAACTGCTTGTGTTCAACAAGACAGTAGGTAAATAAACTATGGGATAGTTTGACAAAGGATTTCTAGTGAAGAGTTGAAATAAATCAGCAGAATTGGCTGGAGATATAGCTCAGTAAAACAGTGCTCGTCTACTGTACACAGGCCCTGGGTTTAATCTCTAGCAATGGTGGGTGGGGAAGTAGGAAAGATCTTGGAGGAGTTGGAGGAGGGGAAACTGTGATCAGAATATGCAAAAAATATTTTCAATAAATATGTATATTTATTGCTGATACTTATAGACATTAAACTCTACATATTTCAATTTTTAAAAGTTACATCTCAGTAAAACGAACTTTTAAACATTTCAGATACACTATAGTAAGGAAAAATAAAAGATACCACTATAAAAAAAATCCCAGTACTGGGCTGGGTTGTCTGGCCATCAAATTCCAGAGGTTCGCCTACTCTGCCTCCCCATGCCCACCTTTTTACACTGGTACTGGGGATTCCAATTTACTCTCAGTTGATAAAGCTTAGGGGTCTGACTACAGATCCTCAGTGCCCATATAAAAATCCAGTACAGAAACTCATACTTGTAATCCTAGTTTGGGGGAGGTGGAGACATTCTGGATCTCACTGGCCAGCCAGCCTAGCCAAATCAGTGACCGCAATAAGGTAGAGAGCAATTGAGGGAGACAATTAATATCAACCTCTGCCCTCTCCATATATGTGTATATACATGTACACATGCACACACAAATACATATACCACAGAAAAGAAAAGAATATGACAGTGCTGACTGATGGCTAATGGCCTGCAGGTTTTGCTTTTGAGCTGTTGATAGAAAGGTCAGCTATTAATCTGGGCAGTGGGCATAAGGATGGAAGAATAGAGTTTCCTCATGCTGCAAGGAGAACTAAGAATTATGTGGTGGTTTGAATAACGGCCCTCACAGGCTCGTATATTTGAACACTTAGTTATCATGGAGTGGCACTACTTGAGAAGGACTAGGAGGTGTGGTCTTGTTGGAGTAGGTGTGGTGTTAGAGGAAGTGTATCACTGGGTGTAGGCTTTAAGTTTCCAAACTCCAAGCCAAGGCCCAATGTCACTCTCTTCTGCTGCCTGCAGATCCAGATGCAGAATTCTCAGCTACTTTCCCAGCACCATGTCTGCCTGCATGCCACTTGCTCTCCTCCATGAGGATAATGGACTGAACCTCTGAAACTACAAGCAAGCTCCAATAAAAATGCTTTGTTTCATAAGAGTTGCCATGGTTGGGCTGGGCAGTGGTGGTGCACACCTTTAATCCCAGCACTTGAGAGGCAGAGGCAGGAGGATCTCTGTGAGTTCAAGGCCAGTCTGGTCTACAAAGAGAGCTCCAGGACAGCCAGGACTGTTACATAAAGAAACCCTGTCTTGGCAGGGGGTGAAGAGTTGCCATGGTCATGGTGTCTCTTCGCAGCAATGAAACATTGACTAAAACACGTTACTTCAAATTTTTAATTTTTAATGGATTCATTTGTATTATTCTTTGACATTTTTATACATATATAATACGTTTTGGTCATTGTCATGCTGTATTATGCTCTCAAATCCCATCCTTGCTCCAGTTGAATCTTTTCTTCCTAACACTTTTTGTTCCCCACCTATTTCCATGTGCTTTTCATGTTGTTATGTTTGGTTTTAGCTCTTGTGACTCACTGAGTTTAATAAGGGCTGCTTGCATGAGCATAGGTGTAGGATTGTTTACTAGAGCATGAACAACTTACCATTGGCTACAACACTGAAGAAAATGGCTCCCTTTCCCCTAGCATCCATGAAATGCCAATAGCTCCTTGAGGACGGTTGGGGCCCTCATGAATCCCCATGCCTGTCCATGATAGAATGTTGATGGGTTCACCAGCGTGCAGGTCTCATGCAGGTTACTATAGCTGCTGTGACTTCCTGAGGATCACAGCCATGCCATGTTCAGAAGACAGCACTTCACAGCCCTTTCACTATCCTTCGGATCGTCCATTCTTTCTGCCTCCTCTTCAGCAATGTTCTCTAAGCCTTACTTACAGTTTTGAAGAATTGTTTTCGCATCACATTTTCTGAACATGCTAAATGTGTTGCTATGGCAAATACAGCAAATGCATTTCCAAGAGCTAAATGAACTCCCTGTGGGCAGTTCAGAAGCAGCAGATTGAATACTTCAAAAGAGAGAGGAAGGGGCAGGCTTGGGGCAAAATTGAAAAATTAAATTACTAAAATGTGCATATTTAATTTTCTTAATAAAAATAGTTTCAAATAAAATGCACAGTTTTATTTGATATTTGAACATTAAGATGTCATAATGTTTCCAGGAATATTGATAATTTTATACCAATATGTAAGCATGTGTTTTGTGAAGAGCCTAAATAAACCAGATATAGTGGTGCACACCTTTAATTCCAGCACTCGAGACAGAAGTATGTGGATCTCTCTGAGTTCGAGGCCAGCCTGCTCTACATAGCCAGTTCTAGGCCAGCTATGACTACATAGTAAGGTCATGTCTCAAAAAAAATCTAAATAATTAAAGCATGTCTATAGAAATTGGAAACACAGAGTGGCAGTAACAGTCATTTGGCTTATACTCTCCTGCAAATGATCAGGACCAAACTGGTAAAATCATCTCATGGATATGACTGTATGTTTTACATACATGGCAAACTCAATACCAAGTACCAATGAAATACATTTCTTCTTATTATTTCTCTATACTCCCATTCAGAAACCCAATGATACAATCTGAATCGTATAACAGAGAACAGTCATTAAATTTTTTCTGCAAAAGGCCAGGCAATAAATGTTTTAGGAATGATGGGCCATATGTTCTCTGTCACCACTACTGAACTCTGACATTGCAGTTGTAAAGCAGTTATAGAAAATGTGTAAGCAAATGGACATGTGGGTCCCAGTAAAAGTTTTTATGGGTGCTGTAATCAAATTTCATATAAATTTTGTGGCATGGAATATTCTTTCATAAGTTTGAAACCACTTAATGATATTAAAATCATCCTTCACTTGAGTGAGATACATAAGCACATAAGAGGCCAGTTTGCTATTCCTTGGGTTATGGTACCAATATTTTCTAGCTATGTGACTTTTGTGAAGTCATTTATCTTTTCTGAGACTTAATGTCTTTATCTGTGCAACTGGGAGTTGCTGGACATTCATGCATAAAATACAGAGAAGTACTGTTGATTTTTGAAAAAGAATTAAAAATTAAATATTTCTATTCAGAACATGATAAAATACATTTATTGTCATATACCATACATTGGATGTTACTGCACAAGTGATCATTTCTATTATATTATCCAAGCAACATAATTATAAAGCTGGCAATGAAGAGCCTGATGGAAACTGTCATAAAGGAAACACAATTTCATTTTTAATGATTCTCCACGATCCTGTTTCATCTTTCTTAGTTAGGTGGATAAGATGATAAATCGAGACTATTGGAAAAGTTGGGAGAAGGTGAGGCATAGGTTAAAATGCACTTCACTTCCTGCTTGCAAGCTTTCCCTTATCCATTTAAGCGGCAGCTTTCCCCCTGAGACCTTTCAGGAGAGAAAGGCCATCTGTTCTGGATGACTCAGACCTTCACCTGCCTGGAAAGCAGAAGACGATCTTCTGTGTGTGGGAGACATAATCAATTATTACCTGAATGAGGCTGAAATGAGACCACTGCAAACACGATGTTCTGGTGTCATTTCCAGCTACAGAACACCCAAACAAAAGAGCAGAGTCTTTTGCAGACTCTTTCATGCCTAATGTTAGGGAGCTAGTTGATATTAGCAAGCCTGAAGGTCATTAGGGCTGGACCCTTGCCTCATAATCACCAGTTTGTAAAGCCAGCAACTAAAACTTCAGGGCAATAATTGCTGGCAAGAGGAATATGATCTGAATCCTGTCTCTGCTCCTGGAAAGAGATGTGATATCCTGAACTGCCCAGAGAGGCATTAATAGATAACTACGTAAACTTGCTTCCAGAAGCCCCAAACCATACAAAATTATGTCTAATAGGAGTCTTTATGATAAAGAACAAAGGCATACCACTGCCCCCTCTGTGAAAGTTAATCCAAACGGACCTGTCAATGCCCTGGACAGGAACACTCCCCTCGGGAAAGCTGTTTATTCCATGGCCTTTAAAACTGGTACAAAACCTGTCTAAAATGTAAATCAGAACAATTATTCTTGGGCCACTCTGTGTTCTCTCTCTCTCTCTCTCTCTCTCTCTCTCTCTCTCTCTCTCTCTCTC
>LZPO01057484.1:1322012-1346670 GCA_001675575.1 Neotoma lepida
CGGTAGCCCAGGCTGGCCTCGAACTCACAGAGATCCGCCTGCCTCTGCCTCCCAAGTGCTGGGATTAAAGGTGTGCGCCACCACCGCCCAGCCAAGGATTCTTTCTTAACCGCCCGTAAGTCTGCCATTTCTACTTAGAAAAGGAAAGGGAAAGGAAAACCATGTCTGCGAACTTTAAAAGCCTCGCGAAGACAGAAGCCATTGAGAGAAAGGGCTGGCTCCTTGTCTCAAGCCCTACCCAGTCTCAAAGAGCTGCTATCTGCCCATAAAGGAGGCAAACTGAAAAATGAGAAAAGGACAAGATTGTGGGAGGAAGCAATTTAAGAGGTCAGTTCCAGTGAGCCAGGCTCACAGACGGCTCTCTGGGACTACACTGCGGGATGAGCCCTGAAGTCCATTTCAACTCAAAATGGTAGCTAACTCAAAATGGCACCTGTGAAGCACCTTTTGTGCCCTGTGTGTCCTCCTGCATCACAACAGCAATCAGCTAGGGACTGAGTGTACATTTCAAAGGCCAAACCTCAAGCACCTCCTTAGCAATCTAGTAGTTTTAGAACATGATTAGGAATTGTCATCTATTGCTCAATTTCCTGTTTGCCTCAAATTAGTTCCTTGAGAGACAGTATAACATTCGTAAAACAGAATGCTACCAGCACACAGAATTCCAGCGCTGGCCGCAATATCATGTCGAAGAAAGCTTGAAAGATAGCAAGATGTGGACAGGGATGGCTTCTGGGACTATTTTGACAGGTGGCAAGAATCATGAGTCTTAGAATGAAAAGTTTACCAGTTAGATAGCTGTTTTGCTTAGGAACGTACCACAATGTCAGTAAATTCAACACCCCTTAGAGTGAAAAGGTCTGGGGACATGGGTCAGGCAGGTCCTTAGGAATCAATACACAAAGACTCTCTCCTTGAAACAAAATGATCAAATATTTTTGGTTCTTTCATCCAAGCACTAACCAAGCCCAACTCTGCTTAGCTTTTGAGATCACGGGGGTGTGGCCATAGACTATTTCTGATTCCTTTTTGTTTGTTTGTTTGTTTTTGTTTTGTTTTTTGAGACAGGGTTTCTCTGTGTAGCTTTGGCGCCTTTCCTGGAACTCACTCGGTAGTCCAGGCTGGCCTCGAACTCACAGAGATCTGCCTGCCTCTGCCTCCCGGGTGCTGTGATTAAAGGCATGCGCTACCACCACCTATCCTCTGATTCCTTTTTATCTTGTAGGTTAAAACAGGATAGACTGAGAAGAAAACTCAATAATCATAGGAAATCATATTGGCTAGATGGCACTAAGGGCAGGTATCTGACATGGCCACATTCCCTCTTGGGGTTTTCTGATTTGCATTTCCAGACACCTAAAGGTGAATCAATGACCACATCTGAATTTCCGATTTACACACTGCCAAGAGCAGGGTCAGTTGCAATTCTTTTTCTCTTCCTACGAATCTTGCCTGTGTAAGGAATTTGCTGTGTGTTTAGTAAATAATCAATAGTGATCCAGTGTGTTTCGAGGATATTCTAGAAACTTCCTCTTCTTTGTTGACCTAATTCTCTTTGTCATGCTGCATCCTCAGGTGCTAAAGCCACATACACTAGAATCCACATAGAAAAAGCATACATCAAGTTGTGGATCCCATTCCCAATGGGTATATCTACAAAACAACTCCTATGCCTACAGCTCAAGGAACATTGGGGAAGACGTGGTTAAAAAAAAAAACTGTAAAAGCCAGAGGACCAAGGAGTTTACTGTGAGATTGTATATTCTAGGAATTTCATAATCTACAGCCATGAAGTCTCACCAACATGACTGCTTAAACATGAGCTGAATGTGCACAACAAGAGACATGCTAACACGGACTGGGAAAGGCCATAAGGCCTCCGCCATACACAAAGAACTGCAAGCAGCTAAGAAAGTCTGAGAGTAGAAGAAATAGCCTTCTCCAGAGAAGAGCACATCCAATACCAACTGGTCATCCCTGAAAACACATGTACAAGTAAAATTATATGCACTGAGACTATTGTATTTATGTATTTAGGAATATATATAATATATGTATATCATATAATATATATTACACATTGCATTATCTGTGTATATGTTGTAACAACAATTAATGAAAAAAGGTTATGAACTTGAAAAAGAATAAGAAGAAGCAAATGAGAGGATTTAAAGGAAGGAAAGGGAGGGGGGAAATGATGTAATTATGTTCTGATCTCAAATGACAAAAGAAGTAATAAAAACAAAAGCATACATCAAGTCTATGGAAAGGCTAAGCAACTAAAGGAATATGAGAATTATTATGGGTTTGGTCTAGTGTTGTCTGAACATTTAGTTCCCACCTAGTGGTGCTGCTTCGGGAGATTGTAGAACCTTTGGGACATAGGAACTCATATAGATCACTGGCTATGGCCTTTTGAGAGTCACAGTCTGGCCATGCTTCTTATCCCATTCTACTTTCTGATCCAGAAAAATGTAAGCAAGTTGCATCACAAGTTCCTGCCAACTGGCAAGAGCCTCTCCTCCTGCCAGGCCTTCCCAACTTCATGATGGACTATGTCCTCCAAACTGTGAGCCAAAATAACCTCTTCTCCTTAACTTACTTCCTTATCATAGGGACCAAAAAAAAAAAGGAACTAGTGCAAAGCCTATGAGTATCCATAAGTGAGGAGAAGATGGCACAAGATCCAGCATCATCAGAACTGACAGAGCAAGTGTCTTGTACAATCTAAAATAGTCAGATCCAGAGAGGAAGAAAGTGTCCCCAAGAGAAGAGACAGGATGGAGACATGGTAATGAAAGTTCCAGTTCTACAGATGAGGAAGTTCTGTGGCTCTAAAAATAACACAATATAGTGAAGAACATTGCATTGTAGAGTTAAGTTTGCTAAGCTACATTTGCCACAGAAAGCGAGGAAGGGAGGGAGTCCTTCCTTCTTGTGATCATTTCACCATACATACATGCATCAAAGCACCAAGCTATGTACTTACATATGTACATCATGTCAATTTACCAATCACATTTCAGCAACACTGACAAAATCATCACCTGAGAAAATTGCTTTACTGCTTGCCCCAAAGCCACCTCGGCCTTGAGGCCATTAAAAGCTCCAGTAAGATGTCACCTAACCAATTTCAACAATTAACCACACAGCCAGGGGACACTGAATGCTCACAATGAATGGGCTCCTCTTTCACTCTCTGGAGCATTATTTCCTTACTAGTTGGGCTGTATGCTCACCCCAAATCACTGGTGTTTGTTGGAGAGCTCTTTATGCCTGTCAATTTTATTGAAAGTATTATGCAGGATGATGCCATGATTTTCCAGTGGGTAACCCAAGCAACATAAAGCACACAGCACACTCCATGAAGAGAAGCGACTCAAGAGGCAAAGTGTGTTGCTGGCTAGCCCATAGGTTCTGAGGAAACACCCTTTTACCTACTCACCAAGACATACTCCCCCAAACAGGTGGTAATGTCAGAACTTCTTCTACGCTTGCACCAGAGGGGAGCATTGTCACTAGGCAGAACCACAAAGTTGGGAATTAAACTGAGAGTTGACCATTTCTAAAATGTTTCCTTAGCTTACAAATTAGAGATGAACATTTGTGTTTATAAAAATGACTCAAACTAATTAAGCCAAAGCTATCACTTGGAAATAAATACTCAGAGGGGACAGGTCTGTATTTCTATTGAAAAAATTTGTAGAGCAGTAAAATATCAAGGATGACAATTCAAAAAGTTCCCTTAAGCCGATATTTATGACTAATGCAGCCAAATCATGTGATGCTTCGTAAGGAAGCTGACAGTAATGGGTTTTTCCCACATTCAATAGTGAATGTGAAAATAATGTAGCAAAGCAATGAATACTAGAAAATCAGAAATAGAAGTGGGAGGTGATAGGCCAATACCATTTATTGTGCAAAACACAAAATCAGCCTTGGTGGAAAGATTCTTGAGTATTTAAAATATTCATGTAAACAGGAATATGTGATAGACAGTGTTCTCAGATATTCAGTCTTCCACAGTTAGCTGCTTAAATCCTTCCCATTATTAAAGAATTCTTGAAATTAAAGATGGAAATATTCTTTCAGAGAGACCATCTACTTCCAGGAGGCATCACAGAATTGTTCCTTGCAAAATGCTTCCTTGTTCTTGGTCTGTCCGCTGTCAATTCAAGAACAAGGAGTTACTCTTAGTTCAATCTGGACCAAGCTGTCTTGACAGCTCCAGAATTATTGCAGAGATTCTGTATTCAGGAGGGAGGATGGAACGAAATAATTAGGAGATTGGAGCCAGAGACCTTCCGGGAAAGACTTTTACTGTGTTCCACAGCTTTTCTTCCAAATTTCTTTTTCTGTCTTTTGGCATCATCCCTCCCACCCACACTCTTCATGCCAGCAAACAGATGATTCTGGAAAATGAGAACATTGTATGTCCACTCACTCATTTCATTAGGAGTTGCTAGCTCAGAACCAGAAGTCTAACTACTCAAGAGTTTCTGTTGAATTTTTCTTCAGGCCGCTAACAGTTGCCCCTACCATGCTGCTTCGACTTTTTATACTACGTGTGATAGGGCAGGGTGATGGTGACCCGTTTGCATGTTGGCTACTCTATGTTGGATCAAACACTGCTCATCCCTTTCAAGTTCCCATTTCTGCACCTCATACACAGGTGTTTGGGCTTCTACCATTCAATAAAAATGCTCCCTTCCTTTTACATGCTAGCCCAGGGGACACTATACGCAATGTGACACAGGATTGGTACAATTTTTAAGGCCTGCTTTGAAATAGGGGTAATTCACTAGTTCAATACTGCCCTGAAAATTTCTGAAAATGCCTATTACGAATAGTGCTGCTATGAACATAGTTAAGCAAGTGTCCTTGTGGTATGATTGAGCATCCTTTGGGTATAGCTGGCTTTTAGGAAACTATCCCTCATACTGGGATGCCTCACCCAGCCTTAATACAAAGGGAGGAGCTCAGTCCCACCTCAACTTGACATGCCATGCTTTATTGACACCCATGGGAGGCCTGCCCCTTTCTGAACAGAAACAGAGGAGGAGTGGATGGGGGGCAGAGGGGAGGTGGGGAGAGGGAACAGGAGGAGGGGAAACTGCTGTTGGGATGTAAAATAAATCAAAAAATAATAAATTAAAAAACAAGTTCTGAAAATGATATGTGGTGGCTGTTTTGTCTAAGGTATATTTGGAGCTATATAAAAATTCATAATCCAGCTAGGAAATAGAACTTGTAATAGTGGTATGAAAGACACACCCATAGAGAACCCAGGGATTGAGGGACATTGGAACTAGCTAAGTCTTTGAATCATTTATTCATAATAGTTAAAGTGGACATGTGCCACTGAGAGATCTTAATCAGAAACTAAAAACTAGAAACTAGAAACAGAAACTGATCCCCAAAGGGTCACACCATGTTATGATCCCACGGGCAGCATATGAATTTCAGTTGCTTTACATCCTCACCAACTTGATAGGGTCAACTTAAAAAAAATCTTATTTTTAATGTATATAATGGCACTGGTCTTTCATTGTGATTCTTATTTATTTTTGTTCTGATATCTACTTACACTGAGCACCCTTTCACATGCTCGCAATCATCTAGTTAGTTAATTTCATTTGTTTATTTCTTTGTTTTGGGGTGCTAAGGATTAAATTTGGGGTCTCATGCATGCCAGCAAAGTGCTCTAACTCTAAGTTACAACTATAGCCTCCTTTTTATTTTGAGACTGAGTCTCACTGAATAGATTATGCTGGCCTTGAACTTCCTGTATAGATCTTGTGGCCATTGGGCTTGTGATCCTCCTGCCTCAGCCTTCCGAGAAGCTGAGATTACAAGCCTACACCATCACACTCAGGATCACCAATCACTGGGATATGATAACTTGTTACGTGCCTGTTTAGTCAATTTTTTATTTTGTTCTCTTTTATTTATTTTGAGGACATTCTTTACATATTCTGGTCACAAAACCTCTCTCTCTCTCTCTCTCTCTCTCTCTCTCTCTCTGTGTGTGTGTGTGTGTGTGTGTGTGTGTATGTATTATAGCAAGTAGTTGTAGTGAGTATGTTCTCACAAAAATACATTTTCTTTTGTACTTGGTACAGAAATTTTAGGGTTAAGTTGGACCACTCACTGCTCATAGGGAAGAATAAATTCTGTGGAGTTTGCCTTACAATCTAACTGCTCAACATGCATCTATTGGCTATAATAAAGTCAAAGTGCTCCATGTGATAAGAGATTGAGCTTTTCTGGAGTAGTTAGTAGCTAGCTATTCAGGACAGACTGGGAGCCAAGAGCTGAGCCAAGGTTGGGTATACTTCAAGCCATACTTTGAAGGAGCGACTTAGTTATGCTGATCTCGTACGCTCTGTGTTAAACCAGTGGTTCTCAACCTGTGGGCTGCGACCCCTTTGGGGGTCAAACAACCCTTTTACAGGCTCGTATAACAGATATCCTGCATATTAGATAGTTACATTACGATTTATAACAGTCTCAAAATTAGTTATGAAGTAGCAATGAAAATAATTTTATGGTCGGGGGTCACTACAACATGAGGAACTGTATTAAAGGGTCACAGCATTAGGAAGGTTGAGAACCACTCTTTTAAATCAAACTTCATGTCCAAAGATGGACTTGGAGGTCAAGTGTTTACCGTATTTACTTGTTCCCCCCTTTCTCTGCTGTTCTCTATTAATTCTATTACTATCTATAATCAGCATATTAAAGATAAGTAGCTGAGCCTACATTGGCAGAGCTGCCAGAGCTCAGGTTTTGACCATAAAAATTCTAGTAACAACACTCCTTCCTATCTGAGCTCTCTGACTCAGAAACTCCTACCTTGCTCCTGGGTGACATCACTTAAATGCATGACCCTTCTTCATTCTCCCTCTCCCCAAGAAGTCCCCTAGCTTTCTTCCTCTTCTTGATGGTGATCTAAAGTGGCTGTCTTGGGACATCTCCAGCTGTGAAGATCTTTTCTGATCACCATACTGCAGGCCTGGGAACTTATTTAAGGAGGCAGTAAGTCATAGCATCCTGGCCAAGTGCTGCCTAAAGAAAGCTTGCTGTCAGTTCACAATCATGCTTTCTCCACGGTCAGCCCTGAAACCCATAGTCTCAGCACACGTACTGTGCCTTTTCATCTTACGCTTTTTTTTTCCAATGTAACAATACATTCAGGGCAAAGTGACCTCATTCTTCTATACACCTGCATAGTACTCCATTGTGTAGGCATGTCAGCATGGATTTAACAAGTCCCTGTTGATGGACACTTTGATTGCTGCCAATATTATGTCACCACAATAACACTGGAAGGAATAAGCTTGAGCATTCATTACTTTATTCTTGTGTGGGCAGACATGTAGGATAAATTCCCAGAAGTTGGACTGCTGGGCCAAAAGGTAAACACATTTGTGTATCTGAAACCCAGTGCCAAATTGCTGCTCTTAGCAACCATACACGAGGGGGTCTGTTTTCCCACAGTCTCATCATTTCCTAATCTCCTAGGTGAAAAGAAACCAACTTCTCATCTTCCGCTTCTCACATGATAAACACTGTTAATATGGTATTTGTGAACATGTCTACCTCTGCCACCCGATTGTGACACTCTTCAAGTCAATTTCTTACTCTTCTTTGTGTCCGGTTGCTGAGCTAGCAAAGTTTCTTGGACAGCCTCGCTTCCGCCACATCCCTCCCCACAAGCAGGGTGGGGAGGAACCACATTCACTGAGTTTAATCCAGTCCCACTTGAGCCTAGGGAGGCCCATGGGGCCTTTTCATTGTGGTCCGCCTGCCTGTCTTTCAGCTGGCTGTCAATTTTCTCTGGAGGCTGGGGCTGCCTGCCCACCCACAGAGGCAAAAGGCCTGAGAACAAACGCATCAAGCCATCCCCAGCAGCTCGGGACCAAAGCCTGAAGGGACATAGCATTTGAATAGCTCAGCAAGGCTGACCCTGGGAGGTGGGGCGGTCCTCTGAGACACTGCACGTACACTGAGGACTCCTAGGGGGATGAAACAACATGGGCTGCTCCTTGTCCACTGTGGGAAGTTGCTTGCTCTCACCACCTGGGTGTGCTTCATTACCTTTCTTCCCTTCCTCCATCGCTTCCCTGCTGCACTGCTGAAATCGCCTGGAATCCTGTTCGAAATAAGCAGCTTGAACTTTCTCAAGGTCTTTTTCCGGGGAAACTAAAACAAAGGTAATTGAGGATGTTCCACACCTCCTGGCTCCAAGAAATGGGCAAGGCGAAGTCTGTCTTCGGGGTGAGCCCAAAACAGTCACCGAGTCCCAGAGAACGGTGAGAGAAGACATGTATGCAGTTGGCCCTCCAAATGGGATTCAATGAATGTGGATACAAAATGTTTGAGGAAAAAAGTTGCATCTGGACCGAACATCTATGTACTGCTTCTTGTTCTTACTCCCTAAGATAATGTAGTGTGGCAACTATTTGCATAGCATTTACATTGTATCAAATATTGAAAATAACTTAGAGGGGATTTAAAGTCTACAGGAGGCTGTGTGTGCATTGTGTGCAGATACTGTGCAATTTCATATAAGCTACCCATGCTCCAACTGGCACCAGCAATGGGTCCTGGAACTAAGGGATAACATTCTCCCACACCTCTGTGTGTGTGTGTGTGTGTGTGTGTGTGTGTGTGTGTGTGTGTGTGTGTGCGTGTGTGCGCGCACGCGCACCTGTGTATTAGTGAGAACACAAGGCTATGCAAAATGAGCAGAATAGCTCTCATCCGTGGTGTATACTATGTTGCAGGCACTGTAAGTGCTGTTGATGCATTGACCCATTTCCTAGGAAACCCCGTAAATATAGTATCATCATCCTCATCTCATAGATGAAGAAAATAAAAGAACAAGAGTTTCAATTGCTGAAGGGCACACTTGCCAAGATCTGACTCGTAGGTTTGCACTGGTGCCCATCACCTCACAGTGCCTGTGGGGACGTACCTGAGAAGTTCTAGAAATGACAGTTCACTGTTGGCTCTTAGCAGCAGGAGTCCTGAAAACAAGAACATGGGATTATGCCTAATTATTGAGGGCTAATCTTCTTAGGGCCATCAAAGAGTCCATTCATGTCAGCTAGGATATTGCCAGAAGAGAGACTAAATACCCAACCAAATATGACTTAAGCAACAGGGGTCTACTAATAAATCTCATAAAACAAGAGGTCCTGGAGGCAGGAGGTTCCAGAAAGTTTATTCAACACTTCACTAATCTGAGAGCAGCAGTAACTTTACACACACATATATGTATATGATATATACATATATATAGCAATATACACTGCCATGTATATATATATATTCTTTTTTATTTTATTTTTTAGATTTTTCTATTCATTTTAATACCAACCACAGATCCTCCTCTCATCCCTCCTCCCACTCCCCCCTGCCTTCCTCCCCTAACCCCTCATTCCCTCCTCCAACAGGATAAGTTCTCCCATGGGGGGACAGCTAAGCCTGGTACATTCAGTTGAGGCAGGACCAAGCCCCTCCCTGCTTTATCAGGAGTGAGCAAGGTGTCCCACCATAGGTAATGGGCTCCAGAAAGCTGGCTCCTGCACCAGGGATGGATCCTGACCACACGCAGCAGCAACTCTTGTATTTATTTCTATTTTCCACATGAGTTCATCTTCTTTATGTTTCTCATGGCTCTCCAAGTAGCTGGTATAATCAGAAAGGGATGAAGAGGTTTTGTCCTGGAACTCCCCAGAGGATATTTTCCTTTTGCCCACCAGCCAGGATGGCATCTCATAGTCTAGACACAACATAAGCTGGGCAAGTAAGTTTCTGGCACTCTCTACCATAGAAGATGGGTTTAGCTGAAAACAAAACAAAGCTCTAACACAACAAAAGTAGAAGGAGTCTGCAATAGTAAGGTAACCTGTAATGATTCTGTTTCATTGAAATCCTACATGGAAGCTTTCCTTCTTCCTTGATTCTACTGAGGTTTGGAAAATCCAAAACCCAGTTGTTTGCAAAATCTATGGAAAAACAATAGGAGGTGGTGTGCAGAGTCTAGCCAGAGAACATGCTATTTGATGATATTCTATTTCAGGGCTGGTTGCCAGATAAGCCAGAAACCAGCACATAAGACAACCAATCCCTGCTCTGGTCATGGGGGCAGCATGTGAACTACATTTAGGAGGCTTCAGAAATTGGCTATCAAGTCACATCAGAGGCAAAAGGCAGTGTGGGATTGCTGGGCCCAGACAACTGGTTTGGTGAAGTGCTTATTCTACTTAGGCCAGGCAGTGTGGTGGTTTGAATAGGCATGACCCACATAGACTCATGTGTTTGAATGCTTGGCCCATAGGGAATGGCACTATTAGGAAGTGTGGCCTTGTTGGAGGAAGTGTGTCACCGTGGATGTTGGCTTTGAGGTTTCATATATGCTCAAGCCACACCCAGTGTGGCACACAGTTCACTTCCTGCTTCCTGTAGATCAAGATATAGCACTATCAGCTCCTTCTCGAGCACCATGTCTGCCTGCATGCTGCCATGTTCTGCCATGATGATAGTGAACTAAACCTCTGAAACTGTAAGCCAGCCCCAATTGAATGTTTTCCTTTATAAGAGTTGCCGTGGTCATGGTGTCTTTTCACAGCAATAGAAACCCTAACTAAGACAGGCAGTACTTTGAGCATTTCTAGGAAAGTGTGATGGGGATGTTTCAGATGTGCATCGTGACCTCAAGAAAGATCTAGCAGCCATACTATGAACTTAGCATATGCTACATACCAAGCCTCTTTGAAGCAATTCATATAATTCTTGAACTTTCAATGTACACTTAGTCTTCACAGTATCCTGTGAAACAGGCTACATTTATTACTATCCCCACTTACCAATATGGCATCTGATACTGAAGGAAACTAAGGCTATTTAAACCATGGAAAGTTTAAATAATCTTGAGATTGTAGTCAAATATTTGTTGAATGATTTCATAAAGTATAAAATCCAATTAATAATTTAAGTCAGTGGCCATAAAATTTTTTTCAGAAAAAGAAACACTGGTTATCATAAATATTATATGGCTCTATAAAGAACAGGGCACACATTCAAACTGACTTTTTAAAAAATAATGAGTCTTACCCCAGGTCAGGCAGACAATGAAATCAGCTACCAAGACACAATGTAGTTCCCTGGGTAGAAGGCACCTGGAAAGGTCATTCATTGTTTGTAGGAAGACATGTTCCTGTGATATAAGGAGCCAGACAAGTAGCCAGAAGGTCAGAGAGACAAAATATTCAAAGGTCTGGTGAAACTTGTTCCCTGATCTCCAAGGATACTTCACAGAACACCATCTGAGAGAGCATGAAGATTTGAAATGGCTTCCAGAAAAACAGAGAGCTCAGGCTGTGTTGAGTGAAAGCGACACAGATGCTCTCCCAGGAGCACTGAAATTTTCCCCTAAACTTGGTGTGACAGTTTATCTCAGTCTACCTGGGACTCTCCCTGATTTAGTGGCTAAACTCCCACATACTAAGCCAACTCGAAATCCTGGGAAAAGTAGAATGCTTGTTCATCCTACAAAGGAGATTCTCTTAAATAGGAAATTCCCATAACAACAACCTTTGAAGTGCCAATCAGAGTTCCTATAATGTTGGGTTTTCTTGGAGTTGGGAAAAACTGCTAATGAATGATAAGGTATTGAACTGTCCAAAATGGCAGCCACTAGCTACAGGTGTCTACTGAGCACTTGAAATGTACAGATCCAAACTGAGGCGTGCTGGGGGAGTGGGGGGCAGTGGTCAAGGGTAAAATAGTCACTCAATTTTGGAAGGCATCACTCCCCAAATATAAAATATATATGTCTTATACTGGTTGTATCTTTGAAAGACAATATTCTGGATATATTGGGCTAAGTGAAAGATACTATCACATTTAAATTCATCTCTTTCATGTGGTTTTTCAAACATGAAAATAGCATGCATACCTCCCATTATATTTCAGTTAGAGACGGGCTCTTCTAGGGAGAATGTCTTTATTGAGACATTTTGTTTGCTAGTGTTTACAAAAGCTAGTTAAACAGTAATTAGTTAAACTGACAGGAAGCAAACCACAGTGTTTTGGAGGTGTTGCCTTGGTGCTGTTGAGATAGAATACTGACCAAAACACAGTCAGGCTTTCTTAGGACCAGTGGCTCCAGGCCAAATGACAGTGTGTATAAAAATAACTGATGAGTTCATTGTTCTGAACATAAAGCCAAATTGGCTGCTGGCTCTTTTCATATAGTTTGAATCTTTTATGACCATAAGATATAAAACACATTTTTAAAGCAATAACTAATGTACTCTAAAGCTTAAAAGAAAAACTTTTGAGTATTGAGCAAGTTTTGACTCTCCAAAGGATGTAATAATGATAATAGCTTCTATGGGTGGGGGGAAATCATATTTGCAAAGTTTCTGTGCAGTTTTTCCTTAGCTGTTTTCATTTAAGAGTGTCTTAGTTAGGGTTTCTATTGCTCTGAAGAGACACTATGACCATGGCAACTCTTATAAAGGAAAACAGTTAATTGGGTCTGGCTTACAGTTCAGAGGTTTAGGCCATTGTCATCATGGCGGAAAACATGGCAGCATGAAGGCAGACATGGTGCTGGAGAAGCTAGCTGAGAATTCTATATCTGGATTGGCAGGTAACAGGAAGAGACACTGGGCCTGGCTTGAGTATCTGAAACCTCAAAGCCTGCCCCCAATGACACACTTCCTTCAACAAGACCACACCTACTCCAACAAGGCCACACCTCCTAACAGTTCCACTCCCTATGAGCCCATGGGGACCATTTTCACTCAAACTACCACAGAGAGTAACTAGATATTCCTATGAGGCAATTTGACCTGCTGCTTTGTGTTGGCGAATGTGTAGCTAAACGTGCATGTGTGCATGCGTGCGTGTGCCATTGAAGTTGAGTGTCTTTGCCTCTACCTTATATTTTGAAACATCATCTCTCACTGAACCCACAACTCACCAATTTGATTAGACTGGCTGGCCAGCAAGCTCCCAAACCTTCTGGTCTCTTCTCCCCAGTGCTGTGATTACAGGCACATGATTCTGGGCCCAACTTTTAGGTGGGGACTGGGGATCCAAGCTTGGGTCCTCATGCTATCTCCCCAGTCCCTGAGCTGCTATTTTGTACATACATTAACAACAGAAGCCAACCCCTGTCTTCTTAATTCTGCTCACTCGTGCTGGTTGTGCCAATCTGGTCACAACTTAGCAACTACATCCTGTTGATGTCTTGAAACGAGCTATGGTATATTTATACCTTGGAAATCGGCAAAGGCTACCAATCAGGCTGATCTGTTTTGTTGCTTGTTGGGTTCTACTTCTGGGGAGCTGTTTATTAAATATTTAACAGTACACCACTAGATACAACTCCAAAAATGAGGGGGGGGGAATTAGAAGAAAAAGACATGTTTCAGAAAACATTAACAGAACACACATTCTCAGCATACAAGAACTGACTCTAGAAAGTTCTTTTAAAATTAAAAGATCTGTTCTAGGGTCAGTGTGTGTATCAGAAGAAGGTACCTATGAAAGCCCAAATAACTCAAAGCTGAGTGAGCTGTCATCCTCAAGAAGGGAGGAAACCATCACCACTGCTCTAATAAATACAGTTGGTGCTTCTAGATTTCTGTCACCTCTCTCTCTCCCCGTCCCTCCTTTTGCTCCCCCTTGTATGTGTGTTGTTATGCACATACAAACAGAAACACAGATATTTTTATTCCATGGATTACTAAGAGAAAGAGCTAGAACTTCAAGAGTCCTAATAACCATGCAAAGAATTTATCCAAAGATGGGTGGGATAATATGTTTCATTTTCTTTGATAGGAAAATAATCCAGGACTAGGAGAAAATCATGGGCTGGAGAGGAAAGGGGCTGTGGATGCAGAAATATATATATACCTAGCATGAAATCACTTCAGTCATCTGCAGTTGTCTCTCAGCAAATCAAGCCTGCTTTTTTCTCAATTACTTCATTATTTCCCAAGAAGAGAACCAGATTAGATAATGAGGGCTGAATTTCAGATTGTGCTTGTTCGAGAAAGTTTGCCATTGGCAGTAAGAGCTGCTCTATGATAAACTGTTCTAAATTGGTGCCTTAACACAATGATTCTCTCTCTTAACTCATTCTCTCCCACCCGCCCCCAACATTTCAATGAACTATGAAAAATGTTTTCCAGATGGCTTCTCAAATTTTCATATTAGGCAGGGTGTGGTGGTATATGCCTGTATTTCCAGCACTTGGGAGGTGGAGGCAGGAAGATCAAGAGTTCAAAGCCAGCCTCAACTATGTAAAACTTTATCTCCAGAAAAAACATTTTCATAGTAAAGTAATAGTAATCAGTTGGTCCTGAAAAATGAAAAGAGAAAACAAGAAATCCCAAATGGTCGCCAGATCTAGTTAATATCAGTCGACCAAGTCTGAAAGTACACACCAAATACAAAAGTATAACCAAATATTGTGTTTCATTACAATGATTTTGGTATTTCAAAATGAAGCTAACAGTGAAAAAGCAGATTTCTGGATTGTTTGCAGTAATCAGATGCTGTGCCAATGGGCAGGTGCTCCCTCACGGAGCTTCATTCACTCGGGTTACTTCATTGCTTGCCCTGTAGGCACTTGCATTTGTACTCTGTAACAAACAAAAGGGCACCTCACCACTCAACTAAGAAGTAAAGGACTAAGTCACAGAACAACGCTGCTTGGATTCAAAAGCCCTTCTACATCCAATGGCTATTGTTTCAGATGAAATTTCTTAGGCTGTAGGGAGCCATGCTAACACAGCCTCATCATGAATTATGGTGAGCTCAGCAGCCCCAGTGGGATGGAGAACTTGGCTGATCTAGAATTACCTAGGAGACAAACCTGTGGACCTATATGTGGGGAACTTTCTAGATTGAGTTTTGGGAGGTGGAAAGACCCACCCTAACCATGTGCAGCACCATTCTGCAGCCTTGGATTGTAGCTAAAGGAGAAACGAGCTGAGAACCAACACTCATTTTCCTGTTTCCTGACTGTGGGTGCAATGTGAGCAGCTGCCTTGAGCTCTTGCTATCATGAGTGCCCCAACCATGATGGACTGTATCCTCAGATTGTGAGCCAAAATAAACCCCTCCTACCTTAAGTTGCCTTGTCAAGGTATTTGGCGGTAATGATGACAAAAGGTGACTAGTATATCAAGCTGCCCTTCTGGAATCAAATCTTTCCCATGGGTCCTTGGTGGCAAAGTTTAATGTAAACAAATGGAAGGCGATTTGTTAGCTTTGTTCTTTCCACTTCGTATGAACATCTATGTATGTAGCTACAGGAACATGGATATGTTTGACTATTAAGTGCTACCCAGCTCTACTGGTATTAATATTACCTGTCTCCTCTGTCAGAGCAAAAATGGTCAACACAGACAGTAGAAGATGGGCAAGGAGACAAAGTTTCTTGAAAAGTAAAGAAATAGCTCGCAGAACCTGGGAAGGAAGGTAACTCAATGTTTGGTAACTCAAAAGTGAGTTAGCCAAATAACATTCTGGATCAGAGAGGCTCTTTAAAAACCCAAGAATGGGCTGATTTTGAACCCGCCCATATGTAGTTTAGGCATTCAGTTGGGATGAACCTGGTTGGCTAATTTAGATGTATGTGGGGATCTCATGTCAAGAGATCATGTGGTGAGCACAAGCTCAGAAAAACCCACCAGTAGAAAGAAGTCCAACCCAAAAGTTCCAGAGTAGAGGAGGAAGAAGTAAGAAGTAAAAAGAACAAAAGCTGGTGGTTAGCTGGCATCTGGATGAGTCAGGGCTTTTGAATTCTAGTTCCTGGGCTCAGCTCCCTGGCTGTGGAAAGTTCATTGTAAAGCGTCAGTGTTCTCAGAGCTGGCTACTGGTTCAGCAAGAACATATAGACACTTATTTCTGTAGACCTGCGACCCTGACTGTCTGTGGAATGAGACTCTCTTTGTCCTGACTCCTATCAATGTTTGGTAGTCCACAGTGAAAAAGTCCTCCAAATCTCTCAATTTGAGTATCTCTACCCTGAAGATTTCCCATGGGGCCTTGTGACCTGTACATATAAAGCACTTGGAATAGTGTCATCATTTAGAAAATACTAGATCAATATCTCCTAGAATAACATATTTCCTAGCCCTTAAGAAGTTTATGAGTGGAGACTTGAGGGATAAGTTTGAAAGTGGCGAGAAGGTTGTCTACTGCAATTGTAACGAAATGGGCAGAGGGCATGGCCCAGCCCACTTGCCTCAGGACTCTGGGGTACATGTTTAGAAGAGGGGGCTGGGGTCTGAAAGGACAGTGTAGGAGTCTGTCAGGGTTGCAAACAGAAGTTCACAGAGAAGACACAGCAACCCCGACTGTGGTGTCAGGACTGAAATTTCATCTGTCTCCTGCCACTGGGACGATTTGTCTCAATTTGCCAGGAAGGACTTTGTAAATGGTAGCTGTCTTCTATGGTGCACTGGGTGTGGTCTCCGATTTCACTCTTCCGCCTTTTTTATGCTGTGCTCGAAGGAGGTTGCCCTAAGGCAATCTGTAACCAAAATGGAACCTCTCCCAAATCCAGTGCTGCTCCACGCCCTCAAAAAAGCTAGAGGGCCCAAAGCTGCCCTTAGTCTGTCCCATGTTGTCTTTGAGATGCTTTGTCTTTAAAAGGAAGGAAGATGAGAACTGGTTAGAGAGGTCATTTCTGGAAGGCAACAATACTAGCTATGTTAGCCTTCATCAGCAGAACCTCGCCAGGGAACCAGCTGTTGCTAAGCTAAGCAAGGACTCATTATTTGTCTTCCTAGCACACTGCCTCACAAAGTTTCATCCCCTTGAAACCTCCTCTAAGGCAGAAAGCAGCTTGTGGGACCAGAGTCTTCATTCAGTTTCTCCAAGGGGAGGGGCTAAACCAGGCATTTATAAATATTAACCTCTTTCTTTATCACCCATACCCCTACCTTGGAGTTTTCTGCCAAATACAAAATGACCTCCAAATGAGGCAGAAAAGGTGATAGAGATTCCTAGTTCTCTCCTCTTCCTCTTAGATACTTCAAACACTAAGGAAAACATGGTAATATTTTGAGGTGCATAATCACAGCCCCATGAAGAGAAGACAAGTGTCTATGGTCCTGGGAAGGGTATATAATACAGCAATGAGTTGGGAAACAGGTATCCTTTGCTACAGTGACACTGAAAGGGGGATTGTGTCCCCAAGTTCTTATCAGGAGCCTTCCATTACACTGAAAATGACTTCTGCCAGCCTTGCAACCTGAAGTGACCTGTACTAAAAGGATTACATTTATGGTACAAACTGTTCTTGAGAGAGAGTATTGAAAGCATGGACATAAATCAAAATGATTATTACACTCCCTTTTAAAGTTACTCTAGAACATTGTACATTCAAATCCCTGTAAGGACCAGCTGATGTTTGCTGGTGGAGCAGGTTGGATATTGTTCATTAACACACTACTTACTATTGATTAGAGTCTTTCAGGAAAATACAGGAAGACTGAATTGAGCAGAGAAAGATTTCTGAATGTACTATCTAGCATATTTTCCTAGGCTCTTTATCACTTTCGCTGATACAAGCTATTTTACAACTGAGTACATTATGCAAAAGCAATAACAATCCAAGTTATGCTTGTTCATGCAAACGCAAATAAATTTGTTCGGGCAATACTATTGATCTTTGTTCTGTGAATATTGGCCTGTTGTGTATCTATTAATAAATTTGCCTCGATATTGCTTGTTTTCTACATATGCTTGTGTGCTTTTACTTCATGTTTACACCTTTTGTGACATCATGCTTATGTCTTCGTTAATTAATGTAATTATTTTATAATTGTTCAGGATTTATGGTTTTATGTGGCAATGCATAATGAAATAGGCTTGATGAGATTTAGAATCACCATGGAAACCCAACTCTGGGTATATCTATGAGGGTGCTTTTAGAATAGTTTATGTAAAGAGAGAAGACCCAGCCTGAATGGGGGCAGCTCTAGTGCTATCTCATGGACTAGGGTCCTGAATTGGTTAAGAAAGGAGAAAAAGAACGGAGTTCCAGAATTTACCTCTCTCTGCTTCCTGATGGCAGAGGCAATGTGACTGGCTGCTTGACACTTTTGTCACTGTGCCTTCTTCATCATGACGGACACAATCCAAGGTAGACCCTCCCTTAAACTGCACTCTGTCACTGCAAGAAGAAAGAAAGAACCAATACTAATAATACTCCTTTCAAAATTTAACTTTTAACTGGCTCAAAGATTTTGCTAAGTTAGATGTTAATTTTCAGAAAATTGACAAGTTGTAAATGATTTCTGTTGGGTAGAAATAACCTCAAAGGTCACATATTTATTTCCCTGTAGGACATGAGTTAGTTTTGTTATTGTTTTGCAATATTATTCTAGTATTTTATTTTAGATGAACATGCATGTTCATCCACACATTCAGTCTACTGATTCCCTTATTAACTTCTTCTTAGCAATGCCTACTAAATATATATACACATATATATGACACTATATTTTCAGCTCATATATATATATGTACACACACACATATATCCTTGATATTACATAGTTTCTGATGAGCAATAAAAGCAATTATTACCTTAAAGGCTAACCCTAGGATTTCAACCCAGAGACAGCATAATAGTATTTAAACTTATTACTAAATAGGCATAATAGACTATTAATTAAAAGTCTCAAGGAATACTAAGCTGTCTGCACAGCTTAAAATGAGAAAATAAGAAAAATTATTCGAGATGTTTTGAGGTTAGATGGAGGGGCCTACAAACTGAAGAGAAAAAAGAAAGCCTTCTAAAAGTCTTGAGAGAGATCCCAGAAACACAGCAAGATGCTGGCTGTGGATACGGCAGCAGCTGGCCGAGATTCTTTGGTGCCAAGTAGAGAAGAAGAGCTTTAAGCATAAAGTATTTCGTTTTAGTTGTTTGTTATACTGGTCTATGATGTAGCCAATGCACGTACACGCATACACACACACACACACACACACACACACACACACACACACGCACTACCATCATCCATGGCTTTCAGTAAACTCTATTAGAGCAAAGGCCTTGACTTGGGAACACTTGGATGAAGGATCAAACAAGGTCACCCAATCTCGGAATGAGTCATGATGAAATTGTGAATAAGGGTAAAGAGCAGAGAAAGGGAAAGGATTTAGCAGAACCACGGTGCTGGAAACAGGGCTACATGACTGCCAAATTTAATGTGAGAACTTTCACTTCAGCCTATGGAGTACTCTGGAAGATTAGGGACTTCCCAGTGCTGACACTTCCTCATGCAAATAGCACCCTTTCACAATCAAATGTTACTATGCATATGAAGACCTTAATATTTCTGCCCTCTGTAAGGGAAAACCAATCTCTCCCTCCTTGGTACTTTAAAAGCATTTTAAATATATATAACTTTAACATTAATGTGACCATGTTATATATGTGTATGTATAATACAGTTTTTAAAATGAGTGATTGTGTGAGCATACATACATTTCACACCTTCTCTTTTCCTGGATGAAGATAGAAACTCACTGAGATAGAAACCATTTCTTCATTTGTTTGTCTTTATCACACCAAAATATCCCACAGTGCCAGGGTCCTCCATAAGTGTTTATATATTGTCTTAGAAAGCCACCTTTGGCTCAGTTCATCTTCATTTCACTCCCACTCATCTCTAAGGACCAGAAACTCTAGTTCCTGAAGGACTAAAGGCCTTTCTGATTATTCATAGGCAAGGCCACATAACAAAAGCTAAAACCACCTTACTAGTTGTTTCTGGGCCCAGAATGGAGGTTCAGTCCCAACTGGTATCATAAGTTTCTGTATGTTCTTGAGCTTCTGTGACCATCATCAGAAGTGGTCTCCTTGGTTCTTGTCATTCCCTTCAGCCTATCTCTTCCTGTTACCCCACTTTTATCCTTTCTTTAACATCTTTCTGTTCCTTTTGTCCACATAATGCCTCCCCAACTCTTTAGATTCTATGTTCATAATTCCTTGTCCAGTGGAAAAACCACATCCCCCAAATCAACACTGTTCACTCATCCATACAGCAAGTATTTCTTCGGGACTTGTATGTATTATAACCTGATCTGTCTTCTCCGAGACTTTACAGTCTCATGAAGGAGTCAAGCATTAATCAACTACATGTACAAAGATGGTTATAACCCCAACAAGAAGATGTTATAATTAATCTTCATTGGCAACTTGTTTGGATAGTAAGGCCTGAGTCATTAGTGAGGCACATCTTTGGGTGTGTCCATGAGGGCATCTCCAGAGAGGATTGATTAAGAGAACAAGACTCACCAGGAATGTGGGTAGCACTACTCCATGGAATGGGGTCCCAGACTAAATAAAATGAGAAAGCCAGCTGAGTGCCAGAAATCCCATCTTTCTGCGTCCTGGTCCACCAAGATGTAAGCAAGTAGCCTCATGCTGCCATGAGCTGCCACAGTTGCAAGTCCCTCAGTCACTGTCAAGTGTTCCCCATTACCATGGACCTTCAAACCATAAGCCAAAATAAATCTTTTGTCCCTAAGATGTTTCTTATCAGGTATTCAGTCACAACAATGACAAAAGTAAGTAATATGGAAAGAAATTAAACTTCTTCAATGAAACCATACAACAGGGTAAGGTATCTTAGGTCAAGGGATTCCAGACACTGGGAAGGTTGTGTACTTGGGTCCTGTGGCATGCAGGAGAAGGACATAATCAAGAAGCTTAACAGTCAATGTGCTGTGAACCAAGAGATCAGAGCAATAAATGCCAGGTCAGATGCCACCAGATTGTCTCACTGTGCCAATACAGAAGCACCAATGCACCACAACTCCCATAATTGCCAAACAGTACTCTATACTTCAGAAAGAAAAGTTACTAAAGAGTAGAAACTTATGTTTTGAATTTTCTCTCTGTACTTATGACAGGCATGCATTCTTTTTCGTGTGACAGGAGATTCTAGAAAGCTGTTGTCTAACTTGCTTTAAAAATAGTCTGTTTAGTGCTAGCATTTGAGATGCTCAGCAGAGAGAAGGTTTCAAACCCACTCACCACCCCTTTAAGAGGCAAATTGGCCTGAACAGACTGTAATAACAGTGGCTCTAGCAAAACAGAGACTGTATGCAAATTGCCTACTGGTCAAAGAAGGGAAAGTAAATGAAAATAAGTGAGTTGTTAACATCTTTGCTAAGATACTCTTGGTTTCAGACTTCTTAGGCTGCTGTAACAAAATGTCTTAGACTGGGTCATTCATAAGCAATAGAAATTTACCACCCACAGTTCCAAATGTGAAGAAATCCATGATCAAGTTGCAAGCACATTCAGTGTCTAGTGACAGCATGTTCTTCATACATGGAGTCTTTCTAGTTGTGCCTTCACAAAAGAAGTGGATAGGCCACCTCAATCACACAGTATAAGGATGCTAATCTCATTCATAATGACATCATGACTTATCTCCCAAAAATCCCACTTCCCAATACTATCACATTGAGTATCAGGTTCTGTCATATGAATTTTAGGGGAACACCAACCTTCAAAACTAAGAAATTTTCTTTTTCTAATTGTAAGTTGATTATAACTAAATGAGATGAACATTTTGTTTGTAACACCAATCTTTAAAGCTGATTATAACACATAAATTGATTATAACAAAATGAGATGTGAATTTTAATGCATGTAACATGACTTTGATGCAGTTTAGTGAAAAAAAATAACCAGAAAAAGAAGAACAAGTTCACATCTCCTGTCAATTTTCTCTGAACTAGTAATGGTCAATTTTTATAATGTCATCTCTCTATTTACAAAGACATGTCAGAGAAGAAAGCCTGGCTGAAATATTTGATTGTGTTAAAGAAATTTTTAATTTCCTAACTTCTGTTAATGTCTGGACTGCTAAGGGTCAACACTTGGTCCTAGAGTCTATGGGGGTCAGATGCAATGCAAATTGTGCTTTTGGAGACCACAAGTGACAAACACATGTTTCTATAGTAATAAAAGTCTTCCACTACCAAGGGCAAGAAAATTGCCCCTCAACTGTAGAAACTTTAGAAAATGATTTTCTTCCTAAAATGTCTATGAAGTATATTTTTGAAAATCACTCATTTTGGAGAGGCCTTCTTGTAGTATTTTTGTTTTGTTTTTTGGGTTTGGTTTTGTTTGCTTTTGTTCTGTTCTGGTCAGTTTTGTTTTGTTTTGTTTTGTTTGAGACAAGGTCTCTCATGTAGTCCAGGCTGGCCTTGAATTGACAGTGTAGCTTAGATTAATCTTGAACTCCTGATCTTCCCACCTGCCTGCCAAGTGCTGGGATTAGCAGCATGTTCACATACCTGGCAAGGAGAAGGTTTTGTTCAGGAGCTACCCACAGGCAGCCAGAATGAAGTCTATGGAGGCATATTTACAACAGTTTAGCATAAGATTGAATATGTGCCAATGTCTGCACATCCTGGGCTGTTCTAGGAAGGCCTTCTCATCTTCTGCAATGTTATTTAAACTGACAAAGTTGCACTTTGGGAAACAGTATGGCTTAGTGTATTTTGTCTGTAGATTACCCATGTAGGAAATAGCCATAAATTATAAAGTAGAATCAAATCTATAGATTGAGGAAGAGATTACCTTAGAGTAAGGATGATGGCATTCATACAGTAAGTAATTAAAGGAATCCTGAGACTGGAAGGAAAGAGTAACCTTCAGGACTGACATCTTGGGCTGGGGACTGGGATGTCCCTGAGAACCAATCCGCCATGCAGATCATGACATTCTGAGTCTCACTGTGTTCCAAGAAGGACCACTGCTGATTGTTTAAAAATAAAAATAAAAATTTCCACAAGTTAATTGTAATGATCTCATTGACTTTTCTTAGAAATTCATGAATCAGGCCACATCTTACCCCTAGGTATGGCAAAATCTGTGGCTTTTGTAAAGTAGTTTGAGCAGGAACAAAGAAATTGCATGTGGTGTGGTCATTTTAAAGGGACTTTTGTGATAGGATCAAAGCATGAGGATTTTGTTATCATGCCAGCTGAGACTAGGTTCTCCTCAAATGTTTGCTAGGCTCCATGTGATTGACCCCTAACCTCTACATGTCACCAGTGAGTCTCCTGAACAAATTACAACACTTCCCTGTCTACGTTTGAGTGGAGACACTTTTCTTGCTCTACACTACATTGAACAAGACAATGAATGATTTTTCCTAGAGCAAAGTCTGGGTCTGAATAAGCCCAGAAACAATATATAATGATTATCTGGCCATTCACTTGAAGGACCAGCTCTCCAGCCTTATTAGTTCACATAATTCCACCCCTCAGCTCTTTATAGTTCTTTTTCTTCCCCTAGGCCCTGATATTTTTTCCTTAACGTTTCATTCAGTATATTTTATGGAAATGCTTATCACACTTGAACAACCGACTGGATTTTTTTCATTCCCCAAGAAACAAGGAGAGAATTTGAATCCCCAAGGATAAACAAAGGCAAACTGGCTGGAGTCATTTTACTTGAATTTCTAATCAAAATAGTATCTGACTAGTAAGCAATAACAAAGAAATCATTGGTAAAATATAAATTGTACATAGACTTTCAAAATATAAGCAATTTTTCTGCCTCCAATGAAAACCCACTTAGAATGATCCCCAGCTTCCCAGACATACATATATACCTTACTCTCCTCAGCTTGTAAGTCTTGCTTGGGATCCATACTGATTTTTCTATTACTGCATAACAAATTTTCATAAATGCATCAATTTAACACCTCATAAATTGTGGTCTTACAGTTTCTGTGAGTAAGGAGCACAGGCATAGGTTAGCTGGATGGCCCGAAAGATTGCAAACAACTTATCAACGGAGGCTGCATTCTCATCTGACGGCCACAGTTTAATCCCTAGAACGCACATAAAGATGGAAGGAGAAAACTGGCACCACAGAGTTGTCCTCTGACCTTTCACACATGTGCCATGGCATGTGCACACGCACACACACACACACACACACACACTAATAATTTTAAAAATAAGATTTAAATGTGGCATGCTGCAAGACTCTCTGACCCTTGCCAACTTTGACAGAACAAGCTTTCATGCTGTGTGCTGTCCCATAGAGAGGGCTATAGGTTGAAGTTGCCAGGCTTATGCGACAAGTGCTTTTACCTACTAAACCATCTTGTTGGCCTTCTGCATTCAAATCTTATGTGGCATAAGTAGGGATATCTCTATATTACTGTTGTGGTGATAAAATACCATGACCAAGGCAACTTATAAAAGAAAGGGTTTATTTGGATTTGTGGTTCTGTCAGGAGAGTTCATAATGGTGGGTGTGGGATGGCAGCATTGAACCAGAGCAGGAAGCTGAAAGATGACATCTTCAACTGCAAACATGAAAGGGAGAGAATGGTTGAGGCTGTGAACTCTCAAAGCCCGCCTTCAATAACACACTTTCTCCTCCCTGAACTGGGAAACAAGTGTTTACATCCCTGAACCTGTGGGAGGTAGTTTTCATTCAAATAACTCATCAGTGAGTGATGGTTGTGCCTGTGCAATACACAAAGCGAACAGCTATGCCTTCTGTTCAGATTAGCAAACAACATTTTCACCTAACAGTCATCACTACCAGTTCAAATAATTCCGTGTG
>LZPO01057484.1:1346702-1360020 GCA_001675575.1 Neotoma lepida
GTGTGTGTGTGTGTATGTGTGTATGTGTGTGTGTTCTTTTGGTTTAAAAAGTAAAAGCACTAGAAAAGAAGGGCCTTGGGCATTACAAAATGAGGGAAAGGGCAACTAGAGGAAGAGTCCAGACTTGTGTGTAGACTGAGAAAACAAGAGAGAAAGTGGTAGGTCTTCAGACTCCTCCTCCTCCTCCTCGAGGACATAAGCATCCTGCCTTGTCTCTGACCTTGCTGACTTCAGACCCAACTCATAGCCTCTTCCCAAATGCACCTGCCTTCCAAGACCTGATAGAATTGTTCATCCATGAAGTGGTGGAGAGTAGTAATTACTCGAATGAGCTCTACTACCTACTGTTTGGTTCTGATCCCTGTCCCACCTCTTACTACATAAGTTATTTCTATTTTCTGCAAACGGCTATAAAGTGGGTTTGTACAGATGCTTGCTTTGAAGAGTTAAGAGGATGAAATGAGTTGCAGCATACAGGAAGAGCTTGTAACAAGCTAGATACATTAAGTGCTTCCTAGTGGGAACTGGACTACATTTTTTTTAACAACTATGTATCTCTTGCACCAACAAAGTTATTCTAGACCCAAACAAAAATTGTGTCATATATCTCCATATGTGACAATGTTGTTGTGGTGGTGATCTTAACACTACCTGGGTGTCTTATACATTTTCACTTAGTAAAAAAAAAATAAACCAGGTGCAGTGGCATACGACTTTAATCCTAGCACTGGGGAGGCTGAGGCAAATGGATCTCTACGAGTTCAACACCAGCCTGCTCTACATTCTGTTTTTTCTTTGACTGTTATTGTTGTTGTTTGTTTGTTTGTTTTGTTTGTTTGTTTGCCTGTTTATTTGATTTCTAAAGTGAGAAAGAAAGGGAGTGGAGTTGTGCAGGAGGGGAAATGGGAATGATCTGGAAGGAGTTGGAGCAGGGGAAAAGGGCGTCAGAATATCCTGTATGAAAAAAAAATTCAATCAAAAAGCATGAAAGGAGGAGGAAAAAAATAAAGGCCACATTTGTGCAAATCTAGTTCTAGTTTGCCCCTGAGCCATACTGACTTTTTATCAAAGACAAGCAATGTACCGTAAGGCCCGAAATATTCATCATGACAACAATCCAGCAATGGTAAGATTGCAAAAACAACTCCAATTTTATTCCACGGTCTACCACTTTCTTCATATACAAATTATGTACACTCTTGTTCAAAATCCAAAGAAATCGAACTCTCTGTCTCACATCCACCATGGGTCATCCTTCCTTCACCCTTCCCTTCCCTTTCCTTTTTCTCCAGAGACGTATTGTATAGGCCTCTTATTACCTGAGTGCCTCCCTGTAGACCTAACTAATCCTTGCTCACTTTAGACTGCAATTTAAGAGCAAACAAACAAGTACATGTATTAAGTCATTTATTCTGCCTAATGCTATTAGTTAAGAACAGTTAACAGGAGAATTATCAGAGGTCTGTTATATTTTCAACTAAATCCATAATACATAATGAGTACCAATTTTGGTAGCTAGGTTCATTTTGACATCTTCCTGTTACAGTATCCTTCACACACTCATGCCAATGGTATTCTGTTTCTTTGTTTGCTTACTTGCTTGTGGAAAAAAAAAGTGGCCATGAACTTGAAGAAGAGTGGGGAGGTGTATATGGGCTGTCTCTTATACACATCTAGATGTGTATAAGAGACAACATTAATAATTAATGAAAAAATAAGGCCATGAACTTGAAGAAGAGTGGGGAGGTGTATATGGGAGGGTTTGGAGAGAAGAAAGGGAAGGAAAGAATGCTGTAATTACATTATAATTGCAACAATTAAAAAAATTAAAAAGAAATCACTCTCATTCACAGTGACAAGTCATCATTGCTGCATTTTGACCATGCAATTCAATCTCATGTTTACTTCATTTTCCGTCTCCCTTTGAATTGAAACTGGAGTCATGATAATGGTCCCAGTGTCTAAAAGCATTTTAGTCATTGTAAGCCATAGGGCCTAAAGGAAACTATGAAATCTGGTGACTGTTCCTCGGCTTGGGGCTATGTGTAACTCCTGATACAGCACCTCACTGCTCACTGTGTTGCTCTCAAACTTTGTTCACAGCTATATTTTTGTCTTTACTTTGCAGAATCCCCCACCTACTCCATCTCTGCAAAGATTGGTTCAAAGTGCTGCTTCTCAAACTGTCCTGCACAAAACATCCCATTAAAACTGAGATTGTTTCAGGTCTACAGCAGAGCCTGGGAGTTTTCATTCCTAACAAGCCCTCAGATGTAGTGATATAAAAAAAAAAAGTATTTTCCTCCTCTTTACTCTCAGACACTCAACAATTTTATACTTCTCAAAGTGTGAGGAAAAGTGCCCCCACACACCACACAGTTCTATGAATGAGTCTCCAATGGACACCACGTCAATGGCCCCAGATTCAACTCTGATATTCTCTACCTTGAGGTACCATCAAATACTGATAATTAGTTAGAAATGTACAGACTTCAAGATCACTGGGGAAGGACACACATCCCACAATGAGCTTCAGGACTCATCTTCTATGAGCCTGTTGAGACATGATTTTCAAGGAAGCAAGAAGTTTCACAATTGACCCTCCTAAAAACTTAGAATACTGTATGAAAACCTAGCCATGAGTTAGACAAAAAGGAGAAAAGTGGAGATAGCAGCACTTTGTTGAGGCCTACCATGAAAACACTACTTCCTCCTGCTAAGACTGGGGGAATTTTTAAACATTTTTTAAGGTTTATTTATTTATTTACATAAATTGGTGTTTTGCCTGCATGTATGTCTGTGTGAACATGCCAGACCCCCTGAAACTGAAGTTACAGACAGTGTGAGCTGACATGTAGATGCTGGGAATTGAACCCAAGTCCTCTGGCAGAGCAGTCAGTGCTCTAACTGTTGAGCCATCTCTCCAACCCAAGACAGGGGGCTTTTATAGATACAGTTTTTCTTTCTTTAATTTACTTTAATCTGCTCTGTTATATGATATTTGCTCAAAAGAATTCCATCTGAGTTTCATCTCTGGCCCTGGATAGAGAGAAAACTTTCTGAACCACGGAGATGATTGTAAGATTGTCATCTTGCAGGAGGCTTTCTGGTGAATAACAAAGACATAACCATGACCCTCCTCCCTTAAGAGTTAGTCCAAATGGACCTGTCAATCACTTGAATGGGGGACCAGCCTCCAGGAAAGCTGTCTGTTCTAAAGACTATAGAAAATAGTATAAAGACTACCCATGTATATAGGTTGGCACAATGGGCTCTCTAGTCATTGTTCATTATCAGCCCATGAAAATGTTTTCCTCCATGATAATTCCTTCGCCAGTTACCCTTGAGAGTGCTTAAATGTGTCATAAATTCTGCCTATTTTCTATACTACTCTCAGTGTCTTATCTGACTTCATTCAGTGGTGACCACAAGGATGAGGGAGCCGAGAAAAGGCCACAGAGGGATCCCCATAACAATTCTAGGTTGAAAGTTCATCTTCACAATTCTGCACCACTTTCTACATGCTAAATACCACCACAGGTGGATTGTGCTTGACAAACTGGCTATAAATGAAGGTTTCAGAAGGCTTTCACCACAGTCTATTCATTTGCTGGGGCAGCTCACAGAACTGAAGGAACTGCAAACACGGTCCTTCTTAGGCGCTCTAAGCATCTGAGGGGAGAAGGAATGCGGGTGGGTATGTGGCGGGTCTAATGAAAACCAACCAGTTGCATCCTTCTGTTGAGCAGGCTTTTTTTTTTCATAAATCCTTGTCAAAGTGAGAGCAGAAAGCAAGCTGAGCTGTTGCTTGTGGATTTGAATCAGCAAGAAACCCCAGTTGCAAAATCCTAGGTTTCTTCTTACAGGCACTAAATTGAAAGGCAGAGTTACAAGCAGGAAGCAAATTATTTTCTTCTCAAGAAAGTGATAATTAATGGTGACTTGATGTTCAGAAGCTCAAGCTGGCTTGGGTAACTGCTCGGGATATAAAAACCATTTGCAAAACAGAAGTTAGCAGGAGGAGCTATGCAACTCTGTGGCAACAGGAAATCAAAGACATTGTGAAAGGAGAAGCTAACGTTTGCATGAACAAACACTGACTACTAAGTTATGGGACCAACCTGGGTGTCCAACAACAGAGAAACGGATAGGAGACTATAGCGTACATACACAATGAAAAATTCTAGCCATGAAGAAGAATGAAACGACTTTGTGAGAAAATGGATGTGACTGGAGATTATCATATTAAGCAAAGTAGGTCAGTCTCAGAGATAGAAACATCATTCCTAGATTTTAATAGATACATAAAATCACGTATGCGTGTAGAGTGCCCAGATTGCCTTGAGAGCTAAGGATAGTGCCAACCTTATCCACGCACCCCCTTAAACTGGGAAGTGGTCCCCAGGATACAAGTAAGGGAAGCAGAAGGTGGGTATCATAGCCACAGGGGTCCATTTCAACCTCCCTTCACTGAAGAAAGACATAAGTGTTTTTCTGAGAGCTAGTATGGTCATCCTGGCAAGAAGGGACATAGTCTAAAGAGACGTGTGTGTCCCTTCCTTTGGTTTTCAGACTACTGAAACAATGAACCCTAAGAAACTGGAATGTCCCCAGGAATTTCACACTGTGAGGAGGAAAAGGCTGGGGCCCTGGTGCCAGACAGGCAGGAAGCTTGTCTACAGGAAGAAATTTCACACAGTTTTAACAGACCATTTGTCAGTCTACCTGACAGGAAAGACTGGAGCCCAGATCGTGGTGGGTAAATGATGAATGGAACCACACCTTGACTGAGAGTGTGTAGCCATTCTGAGTGTTACACAGAAGCCACTCTGACCTTCTGTGTAAACCTACACTTCATGCAGGACCCCAAAGATGGACTTGTGTGTGCATCACTGGGCTTCTTGGTTCCTATTCCTAATGTGTGCACATTGAGTAAATCTATTTCTACTTCTTAACTAATACACTGTCTCTCTAATTAGCCTACTAAGGATGGGCAGATGCACCTGGCTTGTTAGGGATGCCAAGACTCAGGCTCTGACCCCAACAGCTCTGGTAACATCAGCATCAGGGCCCACATTAACTTAGAGTTTTAGAAGTCTCTGATATGGGGCCCAGTATGCCTTGGGGTTTGAATGGCCACAGGGTGAGAAAAAGCTGGAATATTTCTGTTAGTAACACAGAGCCAGTAACAGGATTTGGGAACCACATAAAGTAATGATAGAGTAGTATTGATAAAAAGAATTGATAAAACTTAGTTTTATAAGGAAACTTGAAAAGCATGAAAACCCATTTAAAAGACTATTGAACTAGGCCAGCCAGAATACACAAAGCCTTGGGATTGATCCCCAGCACAAGCAAAGAAGGAAGGTAGGGATTAGACGAGGGAAGAAGATGGATACTAGATTAGAGTGATATGAAAGAAGGCCATAGACTGGGTGTAGCTTTGGAAGGTGAATACAGGAATTCAAGGACAGCATGAGCCACATAATAAGTTTTCAACCTACTTGAGATCCTGTCTCAAAACATAAAGTAGGCCTGGAAAGTATTTAATTGATAGTATTTAGCAACTCTAGGGAGTTGCTAAGCATTTTATATACATGTCCATTCCATGCATTCATGTATCTTGGCTGGAAGTGATTGGTTGAAGATTTCAATTGTCCTTGCTTGGCAAGGAGAACTACTCCTAAAATAAGTTATGGTCACCGTCTTCCCCGACTCCCACTTCCACTCCTGGTTTCTTGGGCCAGGTTCAATGTAGATCATCTATGTATGCTTTTAACCCATTCCTCCTCCACAGAGACATTGGCATACCAGAAATAACATTTCACTGTGTGTATTAGTTCCTTCTCTCACAACTATGATCAAATATCCAACAAGAACCAGCTCAAGGAAAGAAGGGTTTATTTTGGCTTACAGTTCCAGGGGATACAGTCCATTGTAGCAGGAAGGCATGGTGGCAGGCATGTGAGGCAGATGTTCATATCAAGTCCACAGTCAAAAAGCAGAGAGACAGATCCTGGTGCTCAGTTCAACTTCTCCTTTTCATTCAGTCTAGCACCTCAAGCCGTGGAAAGGTGCCACCCATAGTTAGGGTGAGTCTTCTCACCTCAGCTAACCCAATCTAGAAAATCCCTAACAGATATGTCCAGAGGTTTAGCTCCTAGGTGATTCCAAAGCCTGTCCAGTTCATAGTCAATATTAATCACTATGACTATAGCATTTTGTTTCTAAGGTTTTTTTCTCACTGTGAAATGTTTGGAGCCAAGGAGTTCTCAAGCTGTCAACTCACGGTGCCATCGTGACCAAAATTTGCCCATTTGCTGTCTAAAAAATTGCCCTATCAGGGAAGAGGAAGGGTCCAGCACTGGAAATGGGGAGAAGGTATATTTAACTTACATAATATATACTAATAAAAAAGACAAAAGAACAAAGTCATCCTGAGCATTGTAGGTTATGTTCTAATCTTGGCTGTTCAATGTTACATCTTTGTCTCTTTTGATATTAAGCAAAAAAGCTATGTGTGTGTCTGTGTGTATATTTCTCTGTGTGTGTGTGTGTTTCACACTGATAAAAATATGTTGAACAACTTCTTTTATACATATAAGTAAAAGATAACTGTGATTTACAAACAAGACTATACAGGTCAGCAAGAGAGCTCAGTGGATCAAGGCACTTGCTGCCAATCCTGACAGGCTAAGTTTGATTCCTGGAACCCAGATGGTAGACAGAGAGAACTGGCAAGTTGTCCTCTGACCTCCACATGCAATATGGCATGTGTGTGCACACACCTCCACATGAATTAAATAAATAGATGGAATTTTAATTTTATGGAAAGTACTAAGGCATGGTAACAAACATGGTATAGTGACTTTCCAAGTACATTCTGTGAATTCTGAACAGTTGTGCTAGCAGTATGATGAGGAGGACATGGAGAAAATACTAAAAATATGTGACAGTTTTTGCTTTTCATTAGTTAAGATGGGATGAAAACAGTGTAGTTGGACCTGGTGGAGGAGTCACAAATGCCAATCAATATGACCATTGAATCTGTTACTTTGTAATCACTGAGCAATGGATTTTACCATGTGATTTTCAAATGCAGAAGGGATGTGGTCCCCTCTCCGGTGACAGCACTCAACTGCTATCCCCAGGAGCACCTTTGCCTCTAACTGTCTGGTTCCACAAGATGCCTGTGTGGGTGAAGCCTAAATGGAGGAGAAAACTGGTTAGGTTCTATCGTGGGTGTGCTTTTGCAAATGTGGTATTTCAGCAGCCTGGAGAATTACCAAGGCAAAGGAGATGATTCTGCAGGCAAGTTTCATTACTTTTAAACAACGAGCAATTCCAAATCTCAGATGAGGCTTTTCTTGACTTTCTCAGGGCTTTAAACGGGTTGCTTTCACTTGGAAATCCCAGCGTAGGGGAAAGAATCAGAACTGATTGGGGAGTCTCTCAAAGTTTTTGAAAACAGAGAGGTATGACAGGGTTTTAAAAAAAACTCTTCACAGCAGTGGTTTTGAAATTACCAAGTGCTAGCTTTGTGCTGATTGAACTCACTTTCTGTCTGAATTTCTAGAACAACTCTGCCCATGTTCTGAGACTGTATGAATCACTATTCCAGTGGTCCTCAATTGGGAGTGATTTTACCAACACTGCTGCCAGGAGACACTTGATGTTGGAGAGAAAGCATTTTTTGTTGTCACAACTTGAAGAAAGAGCTCCTAGTATCAAGTGAGTAATGGGTGTTAACCATCCTACCATACTCAGACAGCAAAGACTCTACCACGACAGCCACGGCATTGGGGGCATGAGCATTCTTCATATAGGAACACCTGAACTAGGAATGATTGTTTTAGAAAACAACGAGTCTGAGGGAAGAGGAGGGGGCTGAGAAGGCAAAGCTTTGCCAGTGTGAGGCTCTTATCTAGGATCTGGAGAACCCACGGAAAAGGTCAGAAGCAGTGGGACTTGCTTAGGTTCCTGCAATGGAAGGATTGGTAAAGACAGACAGATCTTGGAAACTTGCTAGACAGCTATTTTAGCCTACTTGGCAACATTCCAGGCAAATGAGAGACCCCATCTCAAACAAAAGAATGACACCTAAGGTTGCCTTCTGAGCTGCACACGCACCTGCATACACATGTATATAAGTACCTCCCCACATATAAGTGCACCCACATGAACATGCACACACACACACACACACACACACACACACACACACAGCCTCTGAGAACTCAAGTACCATTGCTTCCTAGGTGTTCATCTAAGGATTCTAATCACAAATGCTCAGGGAGAATTGTGTTCTTTCTATTTTTAAAAGTCTTTAAATAATACTTCAAGCAAGCATTTATTTGCAATTCTCCTAAGCACTTTAGTCAAAGAAGATCACTTTGGAATCCAGACATGTTGTACCTAGCCAGGGGAGAATTAGGACAATAGATTAGGATCCTGTAGCTTCTTCCATGAGTGGTCCCAGGGGTGAGGGCAGAGCTGGGAACCTGATCTCCTGGCTAGGACTAGACAGGACCACTCAGATCACAGTGAGTATGTGGACTGTTTTAGAGGCTAGCATCAGCAGTCTCACCCAGCCCTCTAAGGGACATGGCAATTGATTTGGGTGCCTTTTTCCTCTATTATGCATATTTTATCTGATAATTGAATAAAACGTCAGGACATAGAGAAAAGAAGTCTGAAGAAAGCCGAATTCAAAAGCTTTACTCCTTAGGTCACTTCAAAGAGTGGATGCTCAGAAGCATATCCTACTGCAGAAACTCTAACCCCAGCCCTGTCCTACACAAAAAGATGTTTCATCCCTTGTTCACAAACAGAAACAGGGTTCACTTTACTAGTGTAAGCAATATAGCTGCTGACAGACAGGCAAATCTGTTACCTATCACAGATATCACTAAGAAATGGAAGATTTGACAAGAACCACACTTGGGAACTTTAGTATTGTACAGCTTATGTCACAAAATCCCTGAGGTCTAAGTAAGTACCTTCTTTGAGTGACTCCATAAGGAAAGCACTGTCCCAAAAATAACCCTGCTGTTGTGTTAACTTTGTTGGGGAGACATGAGCAAATATCTTTTTACTCCACTTAGGCACCTAATACAGACCAAAACAAGGATTCCACCCAAGTGCATGTGATGAACCTGATGTCTTTTGGACTTACTTATAAGAAAGTAGGTGCCTTAGGGTTTCTAGTGCTGTGAAGAGACACCATGACCACAGCAACTCTTATAAAGGTAAACATTTAATTGGCTGGCTTACACTTTCAGAGGTTTAGTCCATTACTATCGTGGTGGGACATGGCGGCATGCAAGCAGATATGGTGCTGGAGAAGGAGCTGAGAGTCCTACATCTTGATGCACAGGCAACAGGAAGTGAACTGGGACACTGGGTGTGGATTGAGCATATATGAGAACCCAAAGCCCACCTCCACAGTGACACACTTCCTCCAACAAAGCCATACCTATTGCAACAAAGCCATACCTCCTAATAGTGCCATTCCCTACGAGATTAGGGGGGCCAATTACATTCAAACTACCACAGTAGGCAAGGGGCTGCTAGTAGGAAGGTTGGAGTCTACAAAACAATTACATCACCACAAAGCCCCATCCCACCGTGGATGTTGGTCTCATGGAAGCTGCATCATGGAGTCTCATTTTCAGTTACCCTTCCACCTCCTATATATTCTAGCATCTTCCAAGATTACTTACAGCTGGGAGGGCAGGAGAACTTGATACACTCCCAGATGGAATCCTGTGACTCTTTTCCCACCTTCTACTAGGGAGTCTTAATAGTCCATTGCCATCACCATAGCTCTAGCTGTAACTCTATTGCTCTACTCAGTTTCCATGGATACTGACCAAGGTTATCTTTTCTCCTAGATTGTGACAGGAGGATCCTATTATGCCCAGAGGAAAAAGTCATCCTAAAATATCTGCAAACACGTACTGGGTCACCAGCTGCATAGGATCCCCTGTAATCAGTAAAAATAGGTGATCTAGGCAGGCAGATCTCATTTCAAGGGAAAGAATTAGAGATCCAGCTGGTGGTAGAATAGAATGTTCTACTCTGGGAGTTCTCATAGTTTGATATAAGATACTCAACTGCAAAGAATCAAATAAATGTTAGACATGCTCAAACCTATAATCCCAGACCTTGGGACGCTAAGGTGGGAGGATTGCCACCAGTTCAAGGACAGCATGGTAACATAATGAGTCCCTAGTCGGCTTGAGCTACAATGTGAGACCCTATCTCAAGAGAAAAAATAAACAAATGAACAAAAATCACAGCAGCACCTAAGAAATTTATAGGAAGATTATATGCACATGGTTGGGGTTTTTGTTTGTTTACGTTGTTGTTATTGTTGTTGCTGTTTTGTATTTGCTCTACCCCTCCCTCCCTAGGACAAACTTAGAAAACTTCAACTTTCTTAGGAAATACTGTAGAAAAGTACAGAAAGGCAAAATTAAGAAAAGTCTCCTACGCACTATATTCTTGTATATTTAGAGAATATTTTCAAAACTATGGGAGCAAGAAGAGAAGGTTCAGGCCATCTGTGGGTGTTGTAAAATCCTCATTACATAGATAACTTGTCTGCTTCTGTTTCAAAATATATTAGATCATCAATTAGCATTTTGTTGCCAGTTGATATTTATTAGGAACTTAATGGAAGCCTAGCATTTGAGAACATGTCATGCATATTTATGCCAAGCAAGTAAATATGAAATGAAAATTGTTTCTGTGACCTTTTTCAAATGCCATGATTTATCACCCCTCATGAAATCTAAATATTCTTTGCCCTGGTTTTAAATTGTCTTCATCATTGAAAGCAGGCATATGGTTGAAAAGACAAAATCCAGAGCTATGAGGAAGGTAAACAAGCTTAGCCAAACCTCACCACCTTGAACTACATATGACAAGGATGCACTTTCTTAGGGCAGAGACATCCAAACTTCACCCCAAGAGAATATCCTTCATGACACCTTACTCCCAGCCAGCTCTTTGCTTTCTCTACTCAGCATCTAAGGAAATCCAAGGCAAACCAAATGCATCTAAAACTCAATTGGGTTGTGGGAGGGTGTGTGTGGCTCAGTTGGTAGACCACTTGCCTAGCATGCACAAAGCCCTGGGCTTTATCTCTAGCACTAGAGAAACAGGGCATAGTAACTCACATTTGTAATCCACAGGAGGAGACAAGAAGATTAGGAGTCCAAGGTCATATAGAGAATTCTAGGCCACCTAGGGCTACCCGACAAAAGCAAAACAAAACTACCAATCACACATCATTCCCACTGGGCCACTCTGGTCCCAGCCAGTGTTCTTGAGCTCCATTAGAGCAGTAGTCTTCTGATCAGCCTCCTGCTTCTGGTCTGCTCCTCCCCCACGTCCTATGTATACAGTAGAGTGATTCTCTTCAGAAGGAAGAAAGACCATCTCACATCTCTGCTCAAAAGCCTCCAGTGGCTTCCCATTTCACCCACAGCCAATACCCCATCTTTGCCACTCAATCCTCGGGCCTTTGCACTAGCCATTCTCACCTGGATAGCCTCCTTCCCTAGACAGCCAAGGTTCACTCATTCATCAAAGAGGCCTAGATCAGCCACCTTTCCCAAGCAACCACTTCCCACTGCCACAACACAGCTTATGTGCCTTTCTCTAAAAGGTTTTTCTTCATATCATTTATTATCCACCCTAAACATCCTGTTTATTGTGTATTGGCTTACTCTGTCTGCCCACACAGAAAGTTCTATGAGGGTGGGAATTAGGAGCCATTTTATGCACTGCTATATCCTCAATGCCCAGAACTGTACCCAGTACAAATAGTTACAATAACAGTGTCACCCCTCTTCAAAAATGTTTGTTTTGTTTTTAATGCATAGGAAGAAGCACAAGATAAACCTAATACAAAGTAGGTAAGGGTCTATCCATATGTCTTAATATTCAATTTTAGCAAAAATCATTTAGGTAGGATTCTTTAAGTTATTATATTGGTTAATCTTAATTATCAGCTCGATAGGATTTGAAGTCATACCTCTGAGTATGTTTCTGGGGGCCTTTTCCAGAGAAGGATAACCAGGATAGGAATACCCACCTTGAATATGAATGTAGCATTAGTGCGCTAGGGTCCCAGGTGGAATAAAAAGGAGAAAGCGAACAGAGCCCTAGCATTCAACTCTCTCTACTTCCTGATTATAGACACACTGTGACCAATCGCTTCACCCTCCTGCCACCATGCCTTCCCTGATGAGATGGTACCCTTAAACCTGCGCCACAATAAACTCTTCCTTCCTTAAGTTGCTTTGGTTGAGTCAGAGCAACAAGAAGAGTAACAAATACAGTTGCTAATGCACAAAATATTGTTCATCCATTTGGCATGTACAAATATGTGGTTAGATGTTTCAAGCGAGTGAAGCAAGCTTCAGAGACATCACAATGAATTTCATATTTGCAGATTCAAGTTTCATCACCCATCAGTCCATCTTCTCTAAAGCATGAGCCGTATTAGGGTGACTTGCTAGAGAGAAGGCCAAGTCTTAGTTCAGAAACAGATTCCTATTTCTGAATGTGGCTACCTGTGTGTAGGATAAAGATAAGCACAGAGCCCAGCATGAAGATCCACACAAGCTCTGTTTTCAGGGTTCTAGTAGATCAATTTAAAAAGCAATGAAAGAGGTGAGATTCTATAATATGTGGTGTGTGTGTGTGTGTGTGTGTGTGTGTGTATGTGTGTGCCTGTGTGCACTCATACAGAAGCCAGAAGAGGATATAAAGTATCTTCCTCTATTGCTCTCTGTCTTACTGCCTTGAGGCAAAGTGTGCTGGCTAGCTTTATGTCAAGTTAACATAAACTAGAGTCAGCTGAGTGGAGAGAAACTCAATTGAGAAAATGCCTCCATAAGATCAGGCTGTAGGGCATTTTCTTATTAGTGGTTGATGTGGGAAGACTCAGACTATTGTGGGTGAGACCACTCCTTAGCTGGTGGGTCTGACTTCTGTAATAAAGCAGGCTGAGCAAGTCATAGGAAGCAAGCCAGTTAGCAGGACCCCTCCATGGCCTCTGCATCAGCTCCTACCTCCTCCTCCTCATTTGAGTTCCTGTCCTGACTTCCTTCATGGTGAACAGTAATATGGAAGTGTAAGCCAAATAAATCTTTTCCTTCCCAAGTTTCTTTGGTCATGGTGTTTCATCACAACAATAGTAACCCCAGAGCCAGGCAGTGGTGGCACACGCCTTTAATCCCAGCACTCGGGAGGCAGAGCCTCTTTGAGTTCGAGGCCAGCCTGGAATACTAAGTGAGTTCCAGGA
>LZPO01057484.1:1379753-1412930 GCA_001675575.1 Neotoma lepida
AAAAAAAATACATAAAAACATGGAATTTGCTTTGTATGGACCAGCTATTCCTAGACGTGAGACCTGCCCTGAGGGGAAAAGTTTGATGAAGACATCCCATTTAGAGCTGAATGTTCCAAAGTCTCTCATTCTCTGCACATTGTCCATTTGTAGATCTCTGTGTTATTTATCATATACTGCAAGAAATTTCTGTGATGTGAGTTGAGTGAGGCACAGATTTATGGGTATATCAGTATATCTTTAGGAATAATTTTATTGCTATGTTCCTTTAGCAAAATAATAGTAATGACTCTTCCACTAAGCCCATGACCTATCCAGTCTCATGTTCTTAGCCACATTAGCAGTATCACGTATGGGGTCCATCTCTGGAGTGGGCCTTAAGTCTAATTAAAAAGTGGTTGGTTACTCCCATAACATTTGTGCTACTATTTCATCAGTATATCTTGCAGGCAGGTCATTGTTGTAGGTTGCAGGGTTTGTAGCTGGGTAATATTGATGATTGCCTTTCTCCTCTGGCAGCTTGAAGAGCATCTTCTAGCATTGTGAACACTACTCAGTAGGGGTAAAGCTTTTGCCTGGGTACCAGCTCAACTTTTCCTTGTTTGATGACATAAGTAAGTGTTGTCTTCAGCAATAGGGTCTTAGCATCAGGTTGTTGAGAGCAACCAATAGCCTTGGCAATAATGGCCTGTGATGTTTAGGGAGGGTTCATGGGACCCCTTTGACCATCGACTTAACAAGATGTAACTATTCCTGTTACTGAGGTTTTGCTTGAGGCCAGATTCTTTCTCCCTAGCAATAATCAGAGACAAACAGTGACACCTGCAAGTGTTCCCTTGAATTTCCACTGTGTTACAAAAGGGAAGCAAAAAGGATCATTGCTCTCACTGGACAGTCTGTCCTTGATTCGATCACAGTTCCTGGAATACTGTGAATTGGGATCATTAATCATCAAACTGACTCTGAGAGCCTGAGAGATCACAGAGTCAGGGACATTCCCCCTGAGCTTCGAGGTTTGATTTTAATCCTCTGGGATGCCACATGGAAATGTGTAATGGCTTCTTCTGAGTACTACAGTCCTTATCTGAATGCATATGGGAGAATCCTTAATGAGTTAGATCAAGAGCACAATGGACCATATCCCATAAATGGAGGCACTCCTGCTTAAAAATTAATAAGCTGGGTAATTCAGACAGAGCACTATAGTGCAGACCTTGAAGGCCCCCAGGAAGCAGAAGCTGCCATGCATCTAGTCTCTTTCATCTTCAATGGTGAAGGAAAGTCACAAAACGTATGTGAAAGGCAGAGTTTGTCTTTATTCAGCTACTCGGGTGGAACTCAATCTTGTAGGAAGGTAGAGAATGCTAGGGACACTTGGGGGCAGTGGCACTGGAGAGCATAGACAGGGCAAGGTGGGAAAGGTGTTGCTCTCATAGATGAGCATATCAAGTAAGACCCTGGATGTGGAGGGCCTTAAGCACAGTCCTGAGGGCAGTCAGGGTGAGACTTACAGCTATAACGAATGTGGTGACACATTTTAGGAAAATGTCTCTTACATTCTAAAAGACTAGAACTTTTACCAGACCTATTCAATAATGCAGCCTGAAGTCACTTAAGACTTAAAACTGCTGTCCTCCTCTGTACTCAGCCCTTTTCTTTTTCTTTTCCTTTTTTCCAACCCGCCTTTAAGAGAACAATGTAACAACCAATCTTACTTGCCTTGGATTTCTCATATAATCAACTGTTACAACCTAAACTAAAGCATAGCTGTAATCTTAAATTATGTACTCTACTATGCACCTGACCCAGAATAATGCAAGTGTGTGTGCATGTGTGTGTGTGTGTGTTTATGATAACAAATGCTGAACATAGCAAATAGCTTGAAAGCAACTTTATACAATAAACATCTACCATAAACATTGTAAACAATATGGATATAATGATGTTTGCAATGAATGTTTGCTTTCCTTAGTATTTCAGAGTCAATTGGAATAAATACCTTAATACCTTGTAAAAACTCTGCTAGAGATTTCTGTAAAATATTTCTCATTCCTTTCTGATGTGATCCTTTCTGTGAAACACAATAAATACGGAGCAAAATCCTTTTGTTAGGTACAGACATAGACAAGATGGACAACATTCAGGCAAGGCATGGGGGCTCAGATTCAGACTCATTCAAGAGGCAGATTACAGGTAGGCCAGAAAACATAAGGCACTGAGAGATGAAAGAAAGGGAGAGAAGTGGAAAATTCAAATCTGGACTTGCTCTGGGTCAAACTACTCTAAGAGAAAGTGCTTTGATTTCTTTCTTTAACGCCACACTGACACATAATGGTGACTTTTGAGTTTATCACTAATACATTTAAATCAACACAATCTGATGCCTCATGTGAGAAATCTAGAGTGTCCTGAATGTATGCAAATGAAGGACAGCGTTCCAAGCAGAAGGAACAGAAATACATAGTCAATAGAGTCCTTGGCGCTAGAATAGAATGAACATGGAGAGGACAAGACTATGGCAGTACAGATAGCAGGGAATGAAGGTGAAACATGTTGGGTTTCACTCTGAATAAAGGTGTCCCTAAAAGGATTAAACACTCAAGTGGCACAACCTGTGTTCCCCTTCGAAAGAACTCTTCTTGCTTTATGTGGCTAACACACTGTTGAGGGAAATGGGATCTGATGACCAACTTGGGTTTTCAGCTTGACTAGATCTGGAATCAACTAAAAGTTAAGCCTCTGGGCTCACCTGAAATAGATTTTTGAATCAGGCTATTTGAAATGGGATGACTCATCCTAAATGTGAGTGACGCCTTCCAGTGGCAACCCAGATAAAAGGCAGGCTGGTGGGAAAAGCTTTGCTTTTTGTCTCACTGTCTTCATACCTTGCTGGCAAGTTCTTCTACTCTATTGGTGAGTTCATCTGTCCTGTTGCTGCTGCTACATTCCTTCCCTAACTTCAGAACCCAGCTTCTTTGGGCTTCCAAGATGTACTGAAAACCAGCAGCTCTGTGGGAATCCCCCAGGCCTTCAGCACCAGGTTGGAACTAGCCTGGTGTACTGAGAAGCTATTGAGTTCTCAGCCTCTCTAATGGGAAGCTAGCCATTGTTAAACTACCCAGCCTATGTCATATAACCCAATCTAGTTAATCCCCTTTGTAATATACATTCAATTTATCCATTCTATTCCTCTAGAGAACCCTGACTAATGGGGGAAGGGGCAGGAAACCAATAAGAATGTAAGACTGTGGGCTAATAAGATATGCGATGTGTTTTTAACTGGCTGTCACCCCTGGCAGTTAAGAGAATCATCAATTTTAGGATATCCATATTTTGCTAGCTGACTAAGCAGACTATGTTAATGATCTAGGTGTAGAATGGGAAGCAAAGAGAAGAATCAAGGATGAATCCAATAAGTTTGGTCTGAGTTAATGGAAGCATGAAGTTGCCTTTGTTGAGATACGGAAAACTGTAAGTGCACAGCAACACAAATGACCGTTAGAAAGCAAAGTGTTAGTTAATGTTCTAAATTTGAGATGTCTTTTTACATACCCCGAGAGAAAGGACATGTAGCCCATTGAACATATGAGTGCAGAGTCACAAAGTCAGGTGTGAGCTGGAGATGCAATAGTAGATGGAAATAACTACATACTCCTTCTTTCTAAACCACCACATATTCTAAATTCCACTGCTAAATGGCATTGTAAGACAAAAAGATCTAGATTTATAACAGTAGATGTTTCTCTTTTTATTGAAAAACATTTTCATACAATATTTTCTGATCACACTTCCCCTCCCCCAATTCATCCCCTATCCTTCCCACGAACCCAACCCCACATCCTTTCTAAACAACAATAAATAGCAAAAGAATGTTTCTTTTCTTTCTTTTCTTTCTCCCTTTCTTTCTCTTCAAACACAAAGTCTTATGTAGTCCAGACTGGCCACAAACTCACTGTGTAGTCCAAGATGACCTTGAACTTCTGGTCCTTCTTCCTCCATGGCCCCAGTCCTGGGATTCCAGGTGTGCACCTTCATGCCTAGCATACATAATGCTGGAGATGCAACCCAGGATTCCATGCATGTTAGACAAGCACTCTGCCAAGTGAATAACTTCATCCTCAGAAGTAAAGATTTGTAACATTACAACAATCTGTAAGCAAGCCTAATCTAAACGTGTACTAGTTTGAAATAAAAGTGCTCTTCAAGTAAGACCTGAGAGTGCAGATTGGCCACCAGGATCAGCATGGTCTATAATGTTCTAAGGACGGAGTTAGGCTGTTAGTGAGTTTACCCAGAAATAACTAGCCTTCCTCTCCACCTCCATGTGTCTACAAATAAGACAAGATCTGTGGAACTAGACTTCATCAACATAAAAAAAAAAAACTTCTGTACGTCAAAGGACACTTATCAGCTGGACGTGGAGGCACACACCTGGAATCCTAGCACTCGGAGGTTGAAGCAAGAACCAAGGCTATACAGAGAGCCACTGTCTCAAAAGACATTTGTTAAGAAGGTGAAAACACAGCTTACAAAGTGGAATAAAATGTTTTAAAAACATATACCTGACAGAATTTTTAGGGACCTTTACAAAACAATAACAAAGGGAGCAAGAGAGTAGAATAAACGTCTGTCTGGAATGAGCACTTTAATAAATGTTCAAAATCATTAGTCATAAGGGAAATGCTAATCACAATTATAATGAGACCTACTTCAAACATGCAACGATGACTATAATCAAAGAATGAAAATAATAAGAGCTGATGAGGATGAGGACATTTTGTGCATTACAGTTAAGAATGTAAAACGGGGCTGGAGAGACGGGGGCTGGAGAGGTGGCTCAATGGCTGGGAGCACTTGCTCTCAAGCATGAGGATGAGCGTTCAAATCCCAGCACCCGTGTATCAAGCTGTGCATCCCACACATGTCGGTAACCCAAGCACTTAGAGAAACAGAGACAGGAGAACTCCGAGAGTTCACTAGATGCAAGCCTAGCCCCCCCCAAAAAAAGTGAACTTCAGGTTCTCAGAGGGACCCTGAATCAAAGAAATGAGGCATAGAATGATAGAGGATGCCCAATTATCTCCTTTAGCCTCTGAGTACACACACTGACATGTACATCTATAGACACACATGCATATATACCACAATCACACACATAGATTCTCGTAAACAAAAAATAATGTAAAATGGTGCAGCCACTGTGAAAAGTGGTTTGGGAGTTCTTCAGAACGTGAAATATAGAATTACTGTGTATGGTTTGGATGAGAATGTTCCCCATAGGCTGCCGTATTTGAATACTTAGTCCCCAGGTTGTGGTCTATTTGGGGAGCCTTAGGAGGTGTGGCATCGTCAGTGGAGGCTGGCTTTGAGAGTTTAAAAACCCACGCCATTTCCAGTCGCTTTCTCTGCTTTGTACTTCTGGTTCAGGATGCAAGCACTCAGTTTTAGGCTCCAGCCATCAAGCCTGCTGCTTGTTGCCATGCCTCCCTGCCATGATATATTCTTATTCCTCTGGAACTGTAAACATGGTAAAGCCTTCTATACGTTGCCTTGATCATGTTTTTATCACTGCAACAGAAAAAGAAGACACAATAGAACCAGCAGGACCAATCCTAAGTATCTGCTGTGGTTTGAGTAGGAAATGTCCCCAATAGGCCTGTGTTTGAACACTTGGGTCCACAGTTAGTGTTGCCCTTTGGGAAGGTTGTGATATCTATAGGAGGTGGAGCCTTGCTAGAGGAAGTGGGTCACTGGTGTGGGCCTTGAAATTCCATAGCCTGGTCCCACTTCCTATTCTCTCCCTCTCTGCTTCCCGTGTGTGTGGATGAAATATGTTCACTCTGCTTCCTGACTGCTGGGCAGCCTCACTCCTGCTGCCATCACAGTGGACTGTATCCCCTTTGGAACTATAAGCAACTTCGTCCCTAAGTTGCCTTTGTTAGGGTATTTTATCACAGCCACAGAAACGAATGAACACAGTATGTATCCAAGAGAGTGGAAAATAAAGTTCATTTTACAGCATTGTTTCTATCAGAGGTCTTTACAATGTGCAAACTGAAAACAATCCAAATACCCATTGATAGGTGAGTGGATAAACAACATGTGGTACATATACACACATTGGAATAGCACTCGGCCATTAAAAAGAACAAAATACTAACACATACTACATGATGAACATTGAAAACTTGATGCAAAATTAATGAAACCAGACCAAAGGTGACACATATGATTCTCTTAGTGTGAAACACCTAGAATAGGTAAAAATCACAGAGGCAGAAAGAAGAATGAGTAAGTAGGCAAGGAGGTGGGGGTGGGGGAGGAACATGGATTGATTTTTTAATAGACACGGGGGTTTCTTTGGGATAATGAAAATGTTTTACAACTAGAGTTAGTGATTTTGTAACATTGTGAACATAATAAATGCCACTGAACAGTTCATTTTAAAATTGTTAATTTTATATTATATGCATTTCATTGCAAATTTTAAAAAGAAACTCAAAAGTAGGAAGGATCAGTGAAAGCAGAAGTTTTGAAAGCCATAAATCAGAGAAAGAAGCTGCCACAGTAGCCAGGAGCCATTTTCAGCCTGGGACATCTCTGCTACAGACACTAAATCAACAAAACCATTTTCTCTATGCTGGAAGAGGCAACACTTTTGGGAAAAGCCAGTGTTGATAAAGCTGGTCATTCACCTGATTTGCATCTATTGGAGATGTATACATACAGATTTTTTCCATTGCTTGACGTGGTGGGCTTTGCAAATAGCTTGTAAGCAAGGGAAACTGAACTAAAGGCGAATGAAAGGCAGAGCTGAGCAAACTGTGCCTTTGAAAGCACAGACTGTACGGGGAGGGACGGGCTGCTATTTTCAGACTTGTGTGGGTGTGAGGATAACAGGCTTCTGGAAACAGCTGTTTAACAACAGAATGTGGGAAGTCTTTAGGGACATAGGCCCACCCTCCACAGTGAACCAAGGGCAAGGTCAGGAGTTGAAAAAAAAGTCTGAAATGAGGATCAATGTGAGGGCTTGAATGAGCTGCACTATTTAGCAAGAATATACTCATTCTGTTCAAAAGAACAGCTCTGGACCTGGAATTGCCTAATCGCAAGCCGACATGGTGTACTACCTTGAGAATACCCTCCAAGCCCCTTCTGCAGGGAACCAACCTTCTCCATGCAAGACTAAAGCACCACCCACTTCCAGAAGGAAACAGGTCTAGGTGAGACACTTTGACCCCTGGGGAGACTTTTGCTTCAGGCCCTAGCATCAGATGCAAAGTCTTTATTCTGGGAAGGAGAGAAGGTTGTTCAGTCATTGGAGTTGCTCTCCTTTTTGTTTCAAGCAACCATGGTGTCCATTGTGGAAAGCTTGTCCCACCACAACTTACTGGAAAGTACAACCGACTCCTTTCCATGGGGCCACAGAGAATGCACTAGAAAGAACATAAATGCTAAGCCATTAAAAATGGGTTGGCAAGTTGAACCATATTTTCTCTAGAAAACTTTGTATCTGAAGAATAATGAGAATAAGAAAGCAAGCTTCATAATTGTGCTGGCTAGTGTTCTGTCAACTTGACACATGCTAGAGTCACTTGGGAACAGGAAACCTCAATTGAGAAAATGCCCTGACCAGATTGGTTTGTGGGCAAACCACAGGGCATTATTTTTGACTGATGATTGATACGGGTGGGCCCAGCTCACAGAAAGTGGTGCCACCCCTGTTCACGTGGTCCCAGATGATAGGAAAGCAGCCTAATCAAGCCATAGGGAGCAAGCCAGTAAACAGCACTCCTCTATGGCTTCTGCTCCAGGTTCCTTCCCTGCTTGTGTTCCTGTCCTGATTTCCTTGGATGATGGACTGTGATGTGGAAATATAGTCTGAAATCAACCTTCTCCTCCCCAAGTTGCTTTTGGTCATGATGTTTTACCACAGCAATAGAAACCCTCAGTAAGACAGAAATCAAGGCTGTGTATTTAACTATATTCTGGTCAACAATTTCAGCATTTATTCATTCTAGCAGTAATTCAACAAAGCTATATTTGTTGCTTGCCATGTAATAGGCATCATACCAGGTGGTGGAATGCACTGCTGCACAAGGCAGACACATCTGCTTTGGAGAACAAGTGATAAACAGAGCAATATAGACAACTATGGACCCAGCAGTCACATTCAAGGTCTCCTTTCCCAATCCTTATTTTCTACTCTAAAGTCAAACTCTATCCATTATTAAATACCACAAAACTAATCTCTAGTAACATAGGTCTGATGTCATTAGAAGCAAACCATTTAACTGTATATTTCCTAAGAGCAATATTATAATGGTGATGGTTTGGACTGAAAAGGAATATCCCCAAGGTCTCCACTTCTTCTTCTATGAATAGCTCCTAAAATAAGAGCACACAGACATCTAAATGAGAAACAACTTACAGTTAAATTGACTAAGCAAAGTAGCAGCTTGTCCCCCAGAAACCCGTGAAGTCGACAGAGAACTAACATAGCTGAAAGAAGTTCCCAACACAACTAAAATACATACTTGTATAGTCAGATGGAGAAGATCCAGGGATTTCCCAGCAAGTCTAGCTTCCAAAGCCTTCCTCCAAAAAACAGGTACTACCTGACTTGTGTCTGTACAGCTAAAAGATGGTGTGTGTGTGTGTGTGTGTGTGTGTGTGTTTGTGTGTGTGTGTGTGTTCATGGGGATGCATGTAGGTCTGCATGAGGAGGCTAGAGGACATCCTCAAGTATTATCCACCTTCTTTTTGAGACAGGGTCTCTCACAGGCTTGGAACTCACCAGATAGACTAGGCTGGTTTGTCAGTGAACCCCAGGGAACCATCTGTCTCCATCTCCTCAGTGCTAGGACATCAAACCAGTGCCATCCCACCCAACTTCTTTTAAGTATGTTCTGGAAATCAAACTCAGGTCCTTGTGCTTGCAAGGCAAGCACTCTACTGACTGAACTATTTCTCTGGCCCCACCTATTGTTTCTTTGGACAGGGTCTCATTGCACAGGACCACCGCAAACTTGATACGTTGCTGAGAATGGTATTGAATGTCTGATCTTCCTTTCTCTACCTCCTCGGTGTTAAGATTCAGGTGTGCACCACTACACAGAGGTTTTATGCAGAGCTAGGGACCTAAGCCAGGGCTTCCCACATTCTAGGCAAGTACTCTAGCAACTGAACTATATTTCCATCCCCAACCCCAACATCTAATCATGTATTTTCTCATTGAGTTTCCCCAATAGGAGCAATTGAAGTCTAGTCCTACCCAGGATCACCTTGTTACATTGCTTTATGAAATTCATAGGCAACAAGAGCGTAGTTTAGGTTGGAGGACCAGCTGGAAAAAATCAGGGACCACAATAAACCTTGATAGTCAGAAGCCAGGCACCACCAATATACAGATGACGACTAACCTCCAACTCCCAGTCCTCTGTGTGAGGTCAGACATGTCAATGTCAATGTGATTGGGTTGGGAAGTTGTCACTAAGCAACCATAAAATTTGAAGCCTAAACCAAAAATAAATTCTACATAATAATTTAATTAAAAAAATCACAACTTTGGGGATTATAAAACAGTACTTCCAATCCCAATTCACCCTGTCTTCTATTGAATTCCTTTAAACATCATGGTGGTCCCTCCCCAATGGTGTTCTCTGATTTATTAATTTGAAGGTATTTCCCATCTCTTCAACAGGTGAGAAACCTGCCCTTGTCTTAACAATGAGTTATTGACTACTTGGAGTGGAAGCGCTGCAGATACCGTTGCCTTAAGCTCCCATGGTCTAAAGCCAGTTGAGCAGCAATGGAATAGTTAATTGATCATGGTGAGCAATTGGCCTTCTGAAATGTAGAGACCAGAATGGCAGTGCGGGAAGAGGGCCCCAACTAAAAACAATCTGTTTAGAAGAAAGTAAACAAGAGAGAAATTAAAGACAACATTAATTTGTACAAAGAGCAATAAATATGGATGGGTTGTTTGACTTTCACTAAATGTAGCTACGGTATAATGTGATTGCTGGTTGCTTTTTAAATCAGACACCAAACCAGAAATGCACATATACCTTGTTTACAATGAACATGAACTATGGTGTTGTATAGGGTCGTTTTGCTGTCTTCATCATTCTCCTTCATCTCCCCTTCTTTCAACCTCCACTGATGCAGTCAGTTCTAAGGCCTAGATCCTAAGAAAGACTTGAATTTGTTGCATTTGTACTTTGCAGCAGGTACTCCCTCCATTGTCTGATGTAAGGGATTTCTGAGTAGGGAGTGGAGGTCAGAAGCAGGGGAGGGCTAAGGAGTCTCCTTAACAGAAACCTCTCCAGGGATACCAGACAGCCTGGGGTGATGAAACTTACTGTAGTTGTCCAGCAAGACAAGCATGATGACTGTCTATGTGTATGCTGTCTGGGCAGGCGGTGTGGATTTATTCACAGTTGTCAAGAACCCCAGAGAAGGCCATATCCATCCAGTTTATCATGGGTACACGATCAGCTACCCAGACAAGCCTTCTTAGCTTCTCCTTGGCTGGAGGCACAAGGAGGATCAAAGGCTGAATGGCTGTATACATTGATCTTCACTTGGTCCCCAATGGGATGATCCTGACGATTATGATCAGGTCTCAAAGAGACATGCACTGCCTTTGACAGCTCCAAACTATGCATGAACATCAAATATTTAGAGACAAATCTCCTCCAAAAACACTAAAGCTCACACCGTGAAACAAAAATAGGGAAAATGTCAGCTTCGCATCCTCAGCGGTATCCTGAAGTTATCAGGAAACACAGCCTGTGTTTATAATTCTTTTTCAGGCCTGCTGCTAGCAAGAGCCTTCCAGTAAGGCAATTAACAGCTCCATGCTCCTGTTCCCTCATCAACACTAGACTCTTACCACCTATTATCCCAAAGGAGTCATATTAGCTTGAGCCCATAAACAAATCATTTTAAAACTATTCATTCATACTAATAAAGACTTCATAAGATCTGTACTGGGAAAATCCAAGGCTGTTTATGTAACCAGAGTCCAGAGCTTTTACGGCAAAAGTCTGGGCTCTAGCAGCTTCCCAAAAGTTAGGCTCAGCCACCTGTCCTCACCACACCACACTAATTAAAGAGATGGGTAATGGTGTAAAGCAGAGAGAAATGTGTTGAGTGTGACCACACTGGGGAGAGTAACTAATAAAGGGCTCCTGCCACCCCAAGTCCATCTTCAGGGTATTGACATGAACTTTGGCCTTAAATTGAACAGGAATTAGAGTTGGAGGAGACCTGTATAATTCAGTCCTAGTCAAGGTGAGATCTGATTTATCATTGTCTCAATTCTAGTTGTGCGAGATTGTCCACAAAAGACTTCATTGCTGTCATTGTTTGAAGGGACTCATCTGGCTTCTTGAAGATGGTCACTTCTGTTCCTGGGCCATGGATGATAGTCCTCACCAGATGTCTGTAGTGGATAGCTGTTTCGGCTTTTGGCTATGGGATGGCCCCCCTTAGTGACAACAGGTAACCACAACACCTGTCTAAGACCTCCCCTACGGCGTGGTTCATGGGGAGCCCCTTAAAACCTAGGGATGCCTATGTGACTGGCCTGCCCTGCTGCTTCTGGATCGCTCCCAGACTCAGAAGCAGGCTGAGGACCGGACCAGATTTCTCCAAGGGATCGCGTCGCTCTCCTTTGCTATTCCTGTACTCGCTCCCTCCCTCTTTCCGTAAGTTGTTTCTAAAATAAAGCTATCTTGTTAAAATATAAATAATTGGGCTGGCCACCTAATTAACATAATAGATATCTGTCCTGTGAGGCTTTATACTTCCTAAAATCCAAGGTGACCCCAGGTTTAGGACAATGACTTATCTTTGTACCTTCAGCTAAAATGAAGGGGACAGACAGACTCAAAATGAAGGCAGAGATACCAGGCTTTCATCCTGCAGACCCAAGTGTAGGGTCAATGCATTTTAGCAAAAGCAACTTCTAAGGGCCTGGTTCATGGAATTGTTCAAATAGGAAACTGCGTTCTCCTTTATAGCGTCTCCTAGACTTTAAATAACTCTATAATATGTCCTTATGATTTACCAACTGCTTTATTTTTAAGATAAGTCCAGTGTAATTTTCTTAACAAACCTTAAGGTTTATTGAGGGCAAGCCAATGAATGACAGAGCTGAGATTCATGACACAAAGGTTACCACAACCCCCATGTTAATGGAAAGGGGGTCTACTATCCTCTCTTCCATGGACAGAGGATCTTCACTGCCTGCTTCCACTCATGAATGCACAGATAGGCCATAAAACATTTGCAGAAATTCTGCTCCAAAGATACCAACCTAGACCATTAGGTAAGACCTTGTGAAATAATTACATTTTTCAAGGTTACTGTTGTGGCTCATGTATTTCAATACTCAGTCCTCAACTGGTGCTGCTGTCTGGGGAGCTGTGGAACTTGTAGAAAGTGGGGACTGTCTAGAGAAAGTGAGTCCCTGGAGAGCAGGTCCTCTTCTGAATGTGCTCTCTGCTTCCTGCTTTGTGAAATATAAGCAAGTGATATTGCATGTTCCTGCAGCCACGTTTTCCCCACCATGATGGGATGGACCCTCTCAAATTGTGAGCCCAAATACCCCCACAAGCTTCTTCTTCAGCTATTTGGTCACAGTGGCCAGGATAGTAACTAATACAGTCACCCATGAGAAGTCAACACTATTCGGAGCCTGCAGCTGCTCCACCCAGACTAAATCCTCTCAGAAGATAATGTAACAGGTTCTTTCAACCCCTCGAAGTCTTGTACTTGCAACCTCTTGGATGCAAGAAGCAGAATCCACCAGCAGTAACTGAAATAGGAAAGGTTAAGTATCAGGATGCCCCTCAGAGGTAAGGGAAGAGGAGAGCCATAGCGCAGCAAAGATACATCACTGACTACCACAAAATCTACAGGGGGAGGAGTCTAGGACCCCTAGGCTCTTTTCCCAGTCTCTGGATCTTCATCTAAGTTCTCCAGCATTAATATGACCCAGCTCATCACCACACGGCACATTGCCTGTTATTCTGTACGTCCTTTCTGTGTTCAACATCCTGAGGGTGGAAATTGAGCTGGCCCAGTAAATCTATTCTGAGTATGGTTTGGTATGGGGCTCTGTGCACAGGGCTTTAGATGACCAGTTGCTTGGCTGCTTCTTGGGTCCATCTATCTACAAGTGAAAAGAACAACCAAATATTGCTTCCTAATAGAAATGGGTAGGGGGAAAAGGCAAATTCTGGGAGAAGAGGGAAAATGGCCTTGGTAGGGGGCATATCGAGAGCTCCTAGGCTTACGGCAAGCAAGAGACAAGCCACAAAGACTTTCTGCCTGTTCACCTGGTTTTCTCAAAAGAAGTCTGTTGCTTAGGAGTTTTCTAAGTATATCTAACAAGCTGGAAAGGACTGGGAGAAAGTGCTAGAAGTACTAGGACTCTGTAACCTCCATGGGTACCTAGTGTAGGATAAACAACCTCATTAATTACTGAATTGAGCTATAGCTCTGGGCCCTAAGCACCATGGGAGTAGATAATATTTAAGCAGCACTTAAATAGTATGAGGGCGGGGTTTTACACACAAGATGTCATTTAAACATCTTCATAATTTATAAAGAAAATTCCATTACTAGGGCCACTCAATCGATACAGGAACTGGGCCACAAAGATCTCACAGCTTGTAAGTGACAGGGTTTGGGTTTGAACTATATCTGGTTCCCCGGCAGATGCTTTAACCACTACTGCCTTGGGACTGTCACCCATTCTTCTACTTGCCATGGTTGCTCTGACCTAGCTATCATTGCTTGAGTTGAGTACCTAGGGACACCAAAGGGCAAAAAGTTCAAGAGATGTGCTCAAAGACTGCAGCGAAGGCAGGCTAGAGCCAGAGCTGTAGCACAACACCATGTTTCTGTGACTCTGGTGCTGTCGGGTCCTCTCGGGACAAACAGCAGAAACCATCTGCTGTTTGGGGGCAAGGCACTATTTTTCCAGACTGTTCCTCAAGTCACTGGGCAGGTAAGTTCCTTGTCTCCATTTGATCCCTTAGCTGATCCACCCGCCTTTCCAAAGCTTCCCTTCAAAGTGATTCTCACAATGACTTCGGTCCACCCTCATGTAATGTCCCCTTATCACACAGGCCACCCTCCGTGAGGATGCTTCAGACAACAAAGGGGAAAGGTCTGATGCAGATAGAAAGCTCTGAGTTCATTTCTCCTCAGTTGAATCCCCACATTGGTAATAAGGACAGCAGGATCTGAAAAGTGGTTTAAGCATGCGCACGCTGCAATGACAGACACTCTGAGGCCTGGAGCTTGGGCCCAGTTATCTCCTCAGCAGCCCTTCCTACCATCAAATGCCTGGCTCTGCCAAGTTCAAACACTGTCTGGTTTGTACTGGCTCTTCACAAATCGTGTCTCTGTAACATATACAATCCACTATGATCACAGAGCGGCCAGTACATAACCCTGGTGGATAAAAGGCATGCCATTCCTCACTTGGCTTTGGATACATGTTATGGCCCCAATCTCTTCAAAACTCCCTGATGTGGTGGTACACACCTTAATTCCAGCAGTTAGGGAGACAGAGTAAAAAAGATGAGAAATTCAAGGTCATATTCAAACTACACCATGAGTTTGAAGCAAGTCTGGGATACACAATATCCTGTCTCAGAAAAGAAAGAAAGAAAGAAAGAAAGAAAGAAAGAAAGAAAGAAAGAAAGAAAGAAAGAAAGAAAGAAAGAAAGAAAGAAAGAAAGAAAGAAAGAAAGAAAGAAAGAAAGAAAGAAAGAAAAGAAAAAGGCTCACCGGAAACAGAATGTGGATTCCTAATGCAGATGCAGAAAGAGACAGAGATAAAGGAGAAATAAACTCAGAAGCCATTGGACCTGTTACAAACTGTTTGCATCAGGATCCTGTTAACTGCAGATGACAACTTAAAAGGGAATCGCCAGAGACTTTGTGGCTTTGTGCTTATTAAAAACAGAAAGTTATTTCATTTGTTAAGATAGAGGCACAGCATTGATAGATAACACTGTGCAAACTCGTCAGTGTACCATCACCTGATAAAACAGTCTGTATGCTGATGCTTAGGAAGTGACCCTCTAGTCTAGATACGAGGAAGGGGTGCTGCCCATGGACGCTAAACTCAGCCCATTGTTGTAAATCATGTTGCAATGGGAGACTACCATTTTGCTTTGTTTCTGTACTGTCTGTCCCTGCGTTTGTGCTGCCATCCCCAGGTTCAGTGCTTGTGACAGACTGCATGCCTGCAAAAGCTAAAAAATCTATTTTCTGGTCTTTGACAAAGAATATTTGCCACTGACCTCAGTGAAAGAGCATTCTGGAACAGATCAGAAGGTTCTTTGTGGCCCTAAAAAAGAAATCTATTCATCAAATATTGGAACTGCAAAGCAAGAGTGAGAACAGGTAGAGAAATGTGCAAGGAATACTATAGTTCTCCATTTTCTAGTCTGGGCTGATTGTCTCTGTCACTGGAGCAAGCAGGCGTCTAACAGGTTTAGCTTGTCAACAAGTCCCCTGCCAATGTGTTGCCGAGCTGCTATTTTTGAAATCGTCTCACAAGAGTGACTAAGAACTACATTTCTATGAACAAGAATAAAGAAAGAAGCAGCTTTCCCAGACAGAGGCAGCCCGTCTGTAATTCTGGAGACAGAGCTCATTGGGACTGATTTCAGGCATTCCTGTTGACATTCAATCTCCCAGAGTATGATACATCAGAAGGGGGCCCGAGATTGCAGCCCAACTTTGCTTTGGCTCTGTTTCTTCTTATTATTAAGTTCTCTGTTTATTTGACCTTACTTTCATGTAATTTTCTTTCATGTCCCTTGAACTTCCTTTATCTTCAGCCTGCTTCTTCCTTGAGGTTGAATAGAAGTTCTCTGAGACGTTCACCCTCCTGCCAACACAAAGAAAGAGCCCCATAACTCAACCGGAAGGCTCAGTTGTACCTGGTCTTTGGCACTTTGCAGAACAGTGACTTACAGTAACTGAAGCAGGAGCCCTTTAAGAGATGAGCTTGACGAAATGTGTTAAGAGGACAGAGGGGCTGATTACAACCTGCAACTGCTGCTTCTCGGCAATTACACAAAGCACTAAAATTGCAAGTTGGTTGAAATAAGGCAGTGGAGCTGCCTAATTTCTATTCCCCTGTTAGGGAGTTTTAATGTCATGTTTTTCATACACTCTATCTCCTTTTTTCCAGGCACACAAATCGTACTATTCTCGTTTCAGCAATTCCCTTCCAGGGTCTTCACACACGTACATGCTGGGAGTTGGTCGGCTGTGATAATTACTTTTGCACATCCTTCCTTTGGGTCCCTCCTCCCAGTCCAGGGCCCTGCCACCTTTGCTTGTCCGCACCGCTCTGAGTTACTAAGGACACAAAGATAGCAGCTTTCTTCCATATGTGGGAATCATAGGAAGCTGGCCTCTCTTCCCCTACCAGATCCATCATTTCACACACTGGCACGGATTGTATGTGCATTGCCAGCCTTCACTGAAGGATTAAAAATGGCAACACAGAGAAGCTTCAACTGGGAGTCTACAGCAAGCTGTTCTAATACTTTGAGAAAGGCATTAAGAGTAAAGAATCAACTTTACCCGTAGTTCCTTTGGATATGTGAAATGTGATCAGCCTGGTAGTTATGTGTATTTGCTCTGGCTCAAGGAATGCCTCAATCCAAACTTGTGCTCCATCATTCCAGTAGTACCTTGAACAATTGACCCTCTGTGCCTTAATTCCTCCATTTGAAATCAGGGACAATACGGTACTTTCCTAATAGGGTGATTGCAAAGTACGAATGAGTACAGAATGTTGTGCCCAGGCTTTGGCATATAGAATGCCCTTCATAAAAGCTAGAGCTGTTAGCCAAGATCCGTGTCCCTTCCCTCAAGACAGAGCCCATGCTCAGAGAGAAGACAAAAATATCATATTTATTCTCATTCCAGGATCTAGACTTAACTTTATGTACATACATACACACATGTTTAGAAACATATATATATATATATATATATATGCACATATAAGACTTGAGAGGAGAATAGGGTCCACCAAGGAGAGAAGGGATGGGGAAAGATAATGAGTTTTGGGGGCAGGCTTAGTAAGACCAAGGTAGAATCATATGCATTTACCGACAAGTCTATAAAACTTTAAAAAATGTTACAGTCTAAGCTACTCTGAAAATCTTGGAGACCATCGATGAGAGTAAAGAGGCTTGGACTTGCACTTACTTGCATACCCCCCCACACACACACACACACAATTTCCTAAGGACAAACAAGGATTTCCAGGAACAGAGGACTCACTAGGGGACAACTGCCTCTGCCTTGGTTCTCTCACCCACAGGATGAAAAGCATCATATACTCCTGTTGTAAAGAAAGTCAGCTAGCTCTCTATTCTCATCCTTTTGCTTCCAGACCTTTCTTGGGGCCTAAGAAACCTTAGTCACGCCTAAGAAACAGGTGGCAATAGTAGCAAATGGCCAGAGCCATGTATCTTTCATTTCTCTTTTTATAAACTAAGAATACAAAGGCCTAACACAGTATTAGAATCAGATGCTTTTCAAACCTTGCACGAGAAAACCTTTTTAGGCAGGACTCCTACCCACTTTGTAGCTTCTGTAAATGAAAGGAAAAGGTAAAGATAGATTTTGTTTTTAGTCTTGTCTGGAGCAAAAAGGAAGAGTGGTTATTTCAGTGACTCAGCACATGATAGTTGGGCACCTATAATATGTAAATATACAACATACTGTGCTGGATACTAAGTAGAAATCAATGAACTATAAGTCTCCTCTTACATTGAAGATTAAAATACAGACATGGAGGGAAATGCTGAAAGGGACAGCGGGGGAAAGGGACAGTGCCTTGATCAACATGTAGAACCACCTAAGGAGTAATTAGTTGGTTCTTCAAAGCAAAATTTAAAATGCAGCTTTTGGGGTAGTAGGTGGAGAGATGGTTCAGTAGTTAAGAGAGAGCACTGGCTGTTCTTCTGGAGGACTCAAGTTAGATCTCCTGCACATACAAGGTGGCTGGAAACCATCTGTAACTCCAGTCCCAGGGAATGTGATGCCCTCTCCTGGCTTCTGTAGGCACTGCATGAACATGGTGCAGATAAAACAGCCATATGCATAAAAATAAATAATTTTTTAAAAAATTACAGCCTTGGAAGGAGTTGAAGAAAAGCCCAGGAGACGACTTGGTTGGTAAAGCACTTGCCTTACACACATGAGGATCTAAGTTCGGATCCCGAGAACCATGTAAAAAGCTGGGCAAGGTGGTGCTTGCCTGTTACCCCAGCAGGGACAAGATGACAAGCAAATCCTTGGCATGCACAGACCAGCCAACCTAGTCTGCTTGGTGAAGTTCTAGGGTTGTGAGAGACCTAACCTCAAACAAAAACAGAAACCACCTGAGGCACATTTGAAGTTATTTTCTGACCTCCAGATGACATATACACACGCACATAAGAGGTGGAGATTGTTCTCATGTGTGTGAACAATCCACTCAGAAGCCACTGTTCATCTTACCTACCGTTTCCAAAGCCCATTTAGTATGTTATAGCAAAAGCCCATTTAGTATGGCATGGCAAGGCCTCTTCCTTGACCTGCCCACACACACACACACAGTGTGCAGTACCTGATGAGATCTAGAGTGCATACCTGCATCCTTGACAAATCACCTATGCTGCACCGCAATTGCTCCTAAGACCCCCATCTACTCATCAGCTACCAACCAGTATCTGAACAAGTTTGGGGCAAGAGTTTTGAGAGACAGCTATTGTTTTCAAGCAAACATTTTAAGGTTAGAGATGAAAAAGATGGTCCTCTCATAGGACATGACAACTACCCTGGCATATTGTGTCGATGTTAGCAGATGATGTCATTCGAAAAAAAAAAAATAGAGAATGGTAGGCAGTTCAAGGGAAGAAAATGGTGACAGATGACAGTTCCCATATGTTGTCTCTCCAAATCAAAGAAAGAATTTAAGGTGATTGATGGTAAATGTACGCCGTGCTCTGCCGGACAGCCTTCAGCACTAAGCCTGTAGGCTGAAAGACAGAAAAGCCAAACTTCACCCTCCACTCCCTTCCCAAGGATGAGTCACGAAGCCATCCTCACGGTTCTCCAGGCAGAAAGCAGGAGACTTTCCAAACAAGGCTGTGGTTTTGCTGTTTCCTTGGCTCCCTTCACACATAGCCCAGGCATGACCACATGCAGTGACAGGCAGGAACCTGTTGCCTTATTTGGGGATTCTGTGGTCCTCTTTGGAGGGGGAGTGGAGAAATATGAAATGTCCACATCCAAACCACAATGGCTGACAAAAATAAAGGGAATTCGATAAGGGAAGTGGACTTTTTATCTAGAACAAATATAGAAAAATGTCTGATCCAAGGATTGGATATTTCCATACACACTGCTTTTTTTATTGGTCTCTGAGGAAAATATCTAGAATCTTCCATTTTTCTGTAATGCTGTCTCCCACTTGCCTTCTAGCGGTATTGCTGGCTATCTGCACTTTTCAGTTACTGCTGGGCCAGCTGCTCATATGGGGAAAATTGTGTGGGTTTTATGCTCCCATAATCCTCTGAACTGCTTCTTCTCAATCATCGCTCTTTCTGTCGTTCTGCCCAGCATGTGCCGGTTTGACATTCATTATGTCCTGCTGACAGCAAAGACCTTGTCAGTCTCAAACAAGTAGTGATGCAATGACCAAAGAGAGTAAGCATGTGAAGGATCTGGGCAAAAGTGCTTCCTGCTGTCTTTCCCTTAGGTGGGCAGAACTGGAGCAGAACCCCACTGATCTCCACTATGCCGGTTAGGCCCCCTGCAGAGATGCCAGGCTTCTAACGCGGCATGAAATACCTAAAGCTGTAGGGAAACAACCCACGGATCCTGTGCTCAGGTGTCTTTACCGGGTTCAAGGTTGCTCCCTCAACCCTTCATTTTACTCTGGATTTCTCCAAATCTAAGGTCGCCCAGTGCTGAGAAAGAGAAGGAAAGTGAAGCCAGGAGACTATGGAAGTCTTGGGTGTGTCCCCTCATACTGGAATGTGTGTCCTTTGTCAGCTCCAGGAACCCAGAAAGAAAAAAAAAATCCTTCCTCCGAGTGGCGAGCCTGGTAATGCACTAGCAGAGGGAAGAGCGCCCTCTGCTGTCACTTGGGATTTTCTGGTTTTGTTTTCAAAGGCAGCCATCACACTTCATGTAAAACAGATTTAGGAAATACTGTCTCCACTAAATAGGAAAGGCACACTAGGATTTAGACTATTTTGATCAGGCTGTGTTCCGTGTCGTGTGAGAAAGACCTGAGGGATTGCATGGGAGTCATCAACAGGCCATTTCATGTGACTGCTGAGAGAACCATGGGAGAAGTCCTGGAAACTCTCCATGTCCAAAACATTGCCTAGAGACGGAACCATTGTGAGGAATAGGGCTATCTTTCGGTGGCACTGTGGTCTGCCCAGAACCTCCACTTATTTTCCTGTCCTTTTCCTAGTAAGACAATGGGAGCTTATTATTACATACTTCAATTTGTTTCTTTGGGAAAGAAAATATGCTTTCCACATTGGGAAGCTGAAAAATCAAATGGCTTAGCTTACAGATGTATTGTGAAGATAAGAATTTAAAATAAACACATGTGATCCACTCTGATGAAAGATTAGTTATGTAACTTAGTCTGCTACCTTAGGGATATGTCAGTGCACTGCAGCATAAAACAACTGACCCAGACATTCATTTGCCTTAGAGCTAATCCAAATGCAGTTTGCAAGTTATAATTAATGATTGACTGGTGAAAATGGCCACAAATGAAAGGCTACAAATGACATGGGTGTTAATACCTTGGTCATTGCTCTTTCCCCAATTTTTACATTCAAAGATGAGTTCTCCTATATTAGAAGTCACCCAGAAATCACATACCACCATACACATTTCTTTCACTTGTCTGAGAACAGCAATTATTTTAGGTTTCACAAAATACCTTGCAGAGGACGGCAGAAAGAGCCACCAAAATGCGAGGTTGTCTTCTCACCACCATTATCTGCCAATGTCACATGCGCATATTATATGGTACTTGCCATGTGTTCTCTTTTTAGCTGAATTCATGCATCTAACAAAGGGTAATAGCTGGAGTATCTGCATGTCTAGACTTCTAGACTTCTGATTGCAAACATGTGTATCACTTGGACCTTTTTGAAGTCAAGTCATATGTGGTGGTATTTTATCTATGTCCCCCAATAAAATTTATCTGAAGATCAGAGGAACAAGGTCAGCCACTAGCCTTGTGAAATTAGCACACACCCTTAATCCTATCACTTAGCAAGCAGGGTCTGTCTGGATCCCTGTGAGTTCTAGGTCATACTAGGAACAGTCAAGAGTGGAGACACCCGCCTTTAATCCCAGCATCAACCATAGAATTCTGGAGGTCTATACAGACAGGCAGGAAGTGACAAAAGTGGGCCATAGGAGGAAGTGATGTAGCTAGGCTAAAAGAGCCAATGGGAGAACAGAACAGAAAGGGATATAAAAGTGGAGGTATCACATCTAACTCCAGTGAAACACTTCCTCCAACAAACCCACACCTACTCCAACAAGGCTACACCTCCTAATAGTGCCACTCCCTATAGGCCTATGGGGGCCATTTTCATTCAAACCACCATATCCCCTAAGGAGGTTTGGCTTTTTCTTTGTTTTAAGGTGTTGGAGATTAAAAGCAGGGCCTGTGCATGTTAAGCAGGTGTTACACTAAGTATCCTGAGTTACACTCCCACTTCCTAAAGAACTTCCATCAAAATCTGAGAGCCAGGCATAGAGGCACAAGCTTGTTACACCAGCACTTGGAGGAGCAGAGGTACAGGTAAGAGAATCAGAAGCATCAAGTTCCCCCAGATCATGGCAACTTGAAGGTCAGCCTGTGCCGTATATAAGCTTCTGTTTCAAAAAAGAGGAGGGGCTGGAGAGACGGCTCAATGATTAAGTACCAGTCCAGTTCCTAGCAAGCACAAATCAGTTCACACCTCCAGTCTGTAACTCCAGTCCTAGAGGATCTGATGCCCTCTTCTGACTTCAGGGGGCACTCTATCCACATGGCATACATACATGCATTCAGGCAAAACACTCATACACATTTTTTTTAAAAAAGCCAAATGTGGTGGTGGCGCACGCCTTTAATCCCATCATTTGGGAGGCAGAGGCAGGTGGATTTCTGAGTATGAGGTCAGACTGGTCAATAAGTGAACTCCAGAACAGCCAGAGCTAAAAAAAAAGCTCCGTTAGGGCACACAGTGGCATTGTCCTTTTTGGAGGGTGTAGGGGAGGCACTCATCACTGCTTGCCTTTTCCATTTCTTTGGCTAATCTTTGAACTAGAGAAACTGAAGTTCCTCCCACTCCCACCGTAAGCATAGAATGTTCCAGGATTCTTCCTAACTACCTCACTGCTCTAGACACTAAGTGAAAATAAAGTCTATCCAGCCATCAAAAAAAAAAAGTGGAGGTATAAGGTGTGGAAGTCTCTCTCCATTTTGGAAGTGGCGGTGGCAGTCTAAGGTGAGTCTGGTAGCTGTTCCTAATTCCTCTGATCTCTGTCAGATAAATTTTATTGGGGGACATAGCTAAAATACCACCACAGTCATAGACTTCAACTTGAGCAAAGAACTATCTGCTCAGGTTAAACAATCTTGAAGCTCATGTTGCAACCAGATCTCAGAAAGAAAAAAAAAAAAACAGAAACCTGCAGCCTAAATGTCACCACACCTTTCCTTGATGCTAGCTAGTCTCTCTTTTTTCCTTCAGATTGACTCTGGCCTTGTCAGTGCAAATTCTGCTGCTTCTTCACAAATACAAGCAGAAAAGGTGGTCATTCAGAGTTAAAATGACTGTCACACCATTGTTCTTGAATGCTACTTTGCAAGTGACTCCAGGAGTGGTGGGCTGCACTGTGACTTACAATCAAATCAAAATAAACAGCTTTCATGGGACTCAGAGTTTCACCATCTTCGCTCTACTGATATTTGGGGTTTCATTGTGGAGTCTGTCCTCTGTACTGTAAGATTTAGCAGTCATTCTAATCTGTTCACTAGATGCCAGTAGCTTCTCCACCCCTTATTCGAGACAATCAAAAGTGTCTCCAGACACTGTTCACTGTTAAATGCCCCAGGGGCCAAAAGTTAATCTACTTTGAGAACCACTAATATAGATTCACTCTTTGTTAACAAAACAAACTGCAGTTTTGAAACTTGGGTTTTGAAATAGTCAAGAAGGGTTTCCTCTAAAATTCTCCTCCAGCCGTCTGCTTCCTTCTCATCCCTGCATGTGTCCACTATACCTAACGCACACCAGCATATATGTGAGCATTGCTCTGGGGTAGTGGTTCTGAATGTGAGGCCATTTTGCTCCTCAGAGGACCACGTCTGTAATGTCTAACTTTTCCTAGGGAAATGTGCACAAGTATCTATGTGCACAAGTATTCATCTCAAAGAGGACACCAGTGACAGACCAAAGGAACAATTCCATCCAAGCATCCAGCATGGTGAACCAACAAGTTTATTAGGGTTAATTACAGATGCATGGATGACTCAAAGACAAATGTGGCATCAAAAAAATCACACTCCAGCATGGATAATGAATCAAGAAAGCTACATCCCTGGAGTTCCATGCACAACCTGCAGGCAGCTCCACCCAACTCGGCCCCAGCAAATGTCCCCTGCTTTTATAACTTTGGGGAGTGGTCTTATGAATCACAACTTTTTGAGCTTGGTAAGCTTTATGAGCTTCCTGAGCCTTGTAAGTTTCCAACATCTCTGGAGCCTCCCTCACTCATCCAGGAGATAAGGTTTCAATTTTGCTATACTATAATCTGGAAACATTTTTGAGTATGTGTCTTTACCCAAATGTCAATAAGTACTTCGAATGAAACCCGTTGATCAAACCAGCCATATCTACAAAGTCTAAAGGGAAGAATCATTTGGTAGGGCCTTTCATAATGCAGATCAGTGATTCTCAATTGGGGGTGATTTTTACCCTTCAGGGATACTTTGTCCTTCAAGCAATGCATGGAGAGATTTTTCCTCGTCCCAATTCAGGAAGCACATTGTTGCTGGCATTTAATAATTACAGGCTAAGGATGATACTAAGCATCTTACAATATACTAAACAGCGGCAGTGCCAAGGATGGAGAAATCCTATACCAAGATCACTTGTACTGTGGCCATGGGGGCAGGGTCCCCTGTTACTGTTTCCACATTCTTTTTAAATTCTATGCTTTGGGTCCTATACTTCATAAATGTCCTTGTGTTGCCAAGCTAGTTTTGAATGTCTATATACCTTATACAATGTTGGCACAGTGACAAGGGTCTGAGAAGGAAGATTGACAGAAACCTAGCCCTAAAACTGATCCACACTGGAGAGCAGCCCAGCTCACATCCAAGCTTCAGGCTGGATAGAGAGTAAGGACCAAGACAAACCATAGTCACAGTTCAAAATGACAGTCAGCACAAATGGCCCTGCCAAAGACACTCTGTCCTGCCAAGCACAGGGACAACGTGGCTGAGAATGTGGAGTGGTGAAGACTTTTACTGTAAAATCAGACTGTTTCTGTGAAGTCTTATAATAGGTAAGGCAGTTCCTGACAGTAAGCTGAGGCTTGGAGAAAAGGCTTGTACCTGGAGTGGAAAGTTAAGATAAGAGAAAGTTGGAACCCTGACATGAACTCTCACAGCTTTAACTTCTATTTGTGTTATCACATCTCCCTGTTAACTATTAATAATGGTTGGGCCTTGAATATTGGCATTGCCTTCTCTCAAACTGATTGCAGCATGCACACCTCAACTTTAAAAGCATGTATTATATTGACACTCGGAGTCATGTGAAATTGTGGTATTTTGGCAGGGTCAAGTATCTCAGCTAAACCTACTCACAAACTCAAGGCTTGTTCTGCAACAGTGTAATGGGCACTGCCAGGTACATGAGATTGCTAGACCAAAGATTTCATTCTTCTTTTTGATATCCTATCCCATTCATTTATTGGAGGGCAAGGGACATGCATGTGTCAGAGCATGAGCGTGGAAGTCAGGGGCCAATTTTGGAAGTCAGTTCTCTCCTTCTACCATGTATGTTCTAGGTACAGAACTCAGCTTGCCAGGCTTGGTGGCAAGCCCCTTTATCCACTGAGCCATCTTAACAGCTAGTTTCATTATTCTTGAGTCATAACAGTTTGGGTTTCATGCTCAGATCATATGCTTTGTGCTTCTAAAGTTCCACAGAAGCTACCCAGAGCAGCCCAGGAAGAGCAGAGCAGGCAGAGTCTGCAATCTGAGACAGGAAGGTACTCATTGTTGCTAAAGGTGGAGGTAGGAGTGAGTGTTGGTACGGATGTAGGAAAAGAAGTTATGATGGGCCAGATGGGTGGGAATGTAGAAAGCAAGTCTTCAAAATGCTGCATCTGGCTGGAGAGGTGGCTCAGCAGTTAAGAGCACTGGCTGCTCTTCCAAAGGTCCTGAGTTCATTCCCAACAAAATGCTGCATCTGAGAGTTGGAGAGATGGCTCAGTGGATAAAGTGCTTATGGCATAAGCATGAGGATCAGTTCGGATCCCCAGAACTCATTCAAAAGCTGGGAGGGCATCATGGTGAATCTGAAACCCAGAACCCTAGAAGTAGAGACACTGGATCCCTGGAGAAAAATAGCTACTAGACTAGCTGAATCAGTGAGCTCTGGGTTCAAAAGAGAGGCTCTACTTTAATATTTAAGGTGGAGATCGACAGAGGAGGACAGCCGATGTCAATTTCTGACTCCAGTGGCATACACACATGTGCTCACATATATGTGAGCATAGGCACACATCACATACATACACATGCAACAAAGACAGCTTCATCTAGTGGCCAAGGAGTAGAAGTAAAGTGGCATCAGACATCAGTGGAATACAGTGCCACGTAACTATTACAGTGCAGCAAATCATTTCTATCTCTCAAAATGTTTGTTGTCACCAGATGTCATGAGAACAAACTGACAGGAAAAGATGTCTTACAGGAAAACACACTCAATGCCTGACTGTAAGCAAAGGAAAACAAATGCACACTCGATATTGACAACAAAAAGGCAGCAACATATCTTTCTTCAAAATAAACATTGCCAGCAGTTGCAAAATGCACAAGCATTTACTATCCACTGTTGATGAAACTGCCAAGGGAACACATGTGTGGGACTGAAGATGATAAACAGAAGTGTGCATCTGTCAGGAGACCAGATCTCGCCTCTGTCCTCTCCACTAAGTAACTCACTTCCAAATGGGCCCTTCTTCTAGCTGCTACTGACCCAGGACCCACACCCTAACCCTAACCCAAACCTTAACCCTAATTTCGAGCTGTTACCAGAGTCCTAAGCCACAGAAGACTGACTGGGAAAACAACTAGGTTCAGACCACTTAGACCCCCAAATCGAAAGGAAAGTAATAGTAAAAGGCAGATGTATTAGTTATTTTTCTTGTTCTTATGACCGTGAAGCAACTTAAGGGAGGAATAATTTATTTGGGGTGGCCATTTGAGGACACAGTCCACCATGGCATAAGAAATCATGGTGGCAGGAGCATGAGGTAGCTTGGCCGTATTGTTTCCACAGTCAGGAAGGAGAGAGAGATGAGTGCCGGAGCTCAGCCCCCTTTCTCTGTTTCATTCAAGCTGGGCCACCAGCCCATGGGACAGTACCACCTACAGTTCAGGATGGATCTACTCAATTAAGCTTTTCTGGAAACACCCTTGTAGACACAGCCAGAGGTATGTTTTGGTAGTAATTCTGAGCCCAGCCAAGCTGTCAGTAAAGGTTAGCCATTACATCAGAAAGCAATTTAATGAATACGGCCAGTTTGGGAAGACAAAAGAGATGAAGCATTTCATATGTGTTTGGTAATATTGACATGAACTCCGTACCCATGGGAAAGGGTGGCAAGAGATAACGCACAGAGACTTGGCCAAATTGTGGTCTGCTTGATCATTGTTATGATTTGGATATAAGATGCCACTCCCATAAGAACATGTGTTGGAACATTTGGTAGCTAGCTGATGGAACTGTTTGGGGAAGGGGGAGGGTGGGGATAGAACCTTTGAGAGGTGGAGCTTACCTGAAAGAAGTGGATCTTTGGGCTATAGGCCTTGAGATTTATCGTCTGATCCCATCTGATATCCTTTCTCTGATCTACCCAGGTGTGAGCAAGAAGCCTCATGCCATGCCTAGGCCACCACAGCCAAGAGCCATTCCCCCTCAAACTGTGAGCCAGAATAGATCCTTCCTCCCTTAAACAGCTTCGGTTAGGCATTTGGTCACAGCAATGAGAACAGTAACTGAAACAAACACTATCTCGGCTCTGGTAAGACAAGGCTTTATCTGGGTCAGAGAAATTGGCCTGCCCAGGTGCCATGGGAGTGTCCACTGTTCCCAGGACAGTCTCCATTTGATTCACAGGATGTGTCAGACCCATGATCCTACAGGAATGTTGTATGATATTTTGTTTGTGTTCTGACAAATAAAGTTTGCCTGGAGATCAGAGGGCAGAGCTAGCCACTAGTTAACCATAGAGGCCAGGCAGTGGTGGCTGGCACACACCCTCAATCCCAGCATTGGTAGGAGGAAGCAGGAAGATCAGGAGTTAAGGCCACCCTGGACTACATGAGATTGAACCAGTCTAAAAGAAAACCAGAGCCAGGTGGTGGTGGTGCACATCTTTAANCCCAGCACTAGGGAGGTGGAGACAGGAATATAAGGAGGGTGGAGACAGGATCTCATGCCCTTTTGGTCTGAGGATTCAGAGAGGTAAGAAGTGATCGTGGCTGTTCCTTTGCTTCTCNACACCTTTAATCCCAGCACTTGGGAGGAGGAAGCAGGAAGATCAGAAGCTCAAGGCCACCCAGGGATAAAGGAGATTGATCCAGTCTAAAAGAGAAACAGAGCCTGGTGGTGGTGGATCGTGCCTTTGATCCCAGCACTAGGGAATTGGAAACAGGACTATAAGGTGGGTGGAGGTGCTGGGCAGTGGTGGCACACGCCTTTAATCCCAGCACTCGGGAGGCAGAGGTAGGCAGATCTCTGTGAGTTCGAGGCCAGCCTGGGCTACCAAGTGAGTTCCAGGAAAGGCGCCAAAGCTACTCTAGTGGCTGTTGCTCTGATACTCTGCTTCTCTGATCTTTGAGCTTTCACCCTCAATATCTGACTCTGGGTTTTTATTATTAAGACTACTATTACTTCTGTTTGGAGAGAGACAGTGTCATCATAGAAGAATATACCTACAAGCTTCCACTGTTCCACTATCCCTGGAAGGTACAGGGCAATGACTAAAGACTTCTAGGTGTCACCTCGGGAGTCTGGAAGAAAATATTGTAAGAACTGGCAGTTGGCAACCTGTTGAAAATATCTTATTTACTCTGTGGTTTGTTTGTTTGAGGTTTTGCTTTTGGTTTTTTTGGGGGGGTGTTGTTTTGTTTGGGGTTTTGGTTTTTCAGGAGGACAGGGTTTCCTTGCCTGTCCTGGAACTTGCTCTGTAGACCAGGCTGGCCTCAAACTTAGGGAGATCCGCGTGCCTGTGCCTCTTGAGTGCTGAGATTAAAGGTGTGCACCGCCATTGCCCAGTTACCTTATTTACTTACTTACTCTTATTTTCGTGTCTCTAGCCTTGAAAATGGTAGAGTAGCCACTTTAGGCATACGTTCCTTAAATTGTTAATGTGGCTCCAGGAAGAGTTGAACAGGGTTCTGAGCCTAAGTATAAGGAAAAGAGCCAGATACAAAATGAAGGAAGAGATGTCACACTTTGACATAACTAAAACCACAGACCCACATTCCACGACTGTGGACAGAATTCCTTGAATTGGCACACATACCTGAGAACTAGTACTTGGTCAGAGCTAAGTATGCCACCCCTTTCCATGAAGTAAAGGATGGCTTCTTCTCACTCTGCTTTCTCCTTCCTCATTCAATGACCAGGGGAAATCTGATAACCCAAGGAAACGTAGGGAATGAAAAGAGAACAGGACTGTGTGTCCACATGGTCCCTTCCTCTAGAGCAGTGGTTCTCAGCCTTCCTATTGCTGAAACCCTTTAATATAGTTCCTCATGTTGTGGTGACCCCCAACCATAACATTATTTTCATCACTACTTCATAACTGTAATTTTGCTGCTGTTATGAATCATAATGTAAATATCTGTGTTTTTCGATGGTGTTAGATGACTCCTGCAACCCACAGGTTGAGAATCATTGCTCTAGGACATGAGAACTAAAAGATCTTTGGGTAGCCTCTCTCCCCTAATTTCCACTAACTCTGACTCATCTCCACTTTACTAAGGAGGACAAAAGTGATACAGGAAACACCTGGGTGGTCCCTGAGGTCTAACTCAGGCCCCTCTTTAATTTGCAGTTCTCTTTTTTAAGACAGACTCTGATGCTGTTCAGGCTGGCCTGGAACTCCCTGTGCATCCAAGGATGACCCTGAATTTCTGATTCTCCAGCCTCCCCTTTCCTAATGCTGGGGTTCCACATGTGTACCACCATACCCGCTTTCTACAGTACTGTCAGACAGGCACTGCACCGACTGTGCTACATCTCCAGCCCATAATTTAGATGTTCCTTTCCTCTCGATTCCTCTTCCCTGAGAGCAGAAACAGGGCACTGAGGCCATTTGTAGACTATGAAGTTAAGTTGTCAGCCCCATGCTCTCCCTTCAGAGACTCCTTCTTCTAAAGCTTTTCTCCCAGAACCTGCTTTTGTGGAGTGAAGCCATATAGTCTCCTGAGACCCATACTCAGATGGGCCTTACACTTGGCTAAACGCCTTGGGTTTCCCTCTTGCAATTCTTCATTTGTGCCCGGCAGAGCTCCATAGTTTCCCTTCAGCCCTGTCTCACGAATGACTCCTCTGGAGAAAAACCAAATTCTGGCCTGAAACCCTTGCCCAAGTCTGGCTAGTGATACTACACAAGCAATAAGAACACATTTTAAAATATATAGCAAGAGCAAAAGCAAAGACAACTGAATCTTTAAGAGGACTGTGTTCTTGCCAGCACTTTCCAAACAAAAACAAACAAAAAAAACAAGTCTGAATTCAGCCCAGCAGATGTCACTCTTGCTGCATGGCAGGAGGGACTCTTTTGCCAGGCCAGTGCAGGCTTCCAGAGTTTTGAGCCCTTGAGAAGCTATGATGTAAGAACTTTCATTATATAACTTTTCTGTCTTCTGATAAGGAGACCATCATAATGAAACTACCATCAACTAAAGCTAAGAGAAAGAATAGTAGACAACAATTGTAGCACGATATAAACTCAGATAAGAAAGGAACAATACCTAAGTGCTATTTCTTAGAACAAATTGACCCATCATTTTACATTTTTGTTTTTATTTTTATATTATTTACTTGGGTGGCCATCCTGACACCATGGAGGTCTAGTGGAAGCCAGAAGACACCTTGCAGGAATCCGTTCTTACTTTCTGCCATTTCTGTTCTGGGATTGAACTCAGGTCATTGAGCTCAGCAGCTTTACCCACTGAGCCATCTCACCCAGTTAATACATCATTTTAACACAGTCCTGAAATAGTGGTTGTAACAGGGCGGAGGACATGCAATGTATTTCTCAATGGAAGGAGTCAAATTGATGCCGAATATAGTGGCAAAGGCTAGAAATCGATCAGAGTCTATGGCTTTTATCCCAAGACTCCTGAAAAAGGCAAAACAGATCTCAGGTGTGTTTCTTAATTTTCTGGAAGGCCCTGGTTGAACATACTGTCCCTGTCCTGGTCATATCACCCTTGTGTGAACAGTCAGTGATGAAGAAAAGATGAATAGCTTGCTAGGAAGCCTCTCACTTGCTGAGATCAAACTCCTCTCTTAGGTAATAAAACCTGTCTTTCCAATAACAAAAGTGTCACCAGTACTAAAGTAACAATTCATCATAGGAAGACATTCAAGTGGCCCTTGGAGTCTCCTAAGTGAGTTATTTTATATGATGAAAGATTAGAAAGTATTCTTTCAACTTTCACTGGAATTCATTAGTTTAACGCTGCCAGATCAGTAAAATTGCAGTGTATAAAGCCAATCCATCAGAAAGCAGTAGTGCACTGTAAAAATAACACTAATGCCTGGATTTCATTCTAGAAAGTGTTCTTGGTGAATCTATCATGACCCAACTCTCTCTAAGCTGATAGCCTGTGAAGTTTCTGACCCTAGACAAGACACACAAGGTGTATGTGCAACAGGCACTTAATTTATCATGTTGTTTCTTTAAAGCCAAACAAATTAATAATGCTCACAAGAAGATGCTCGATACACAACTGTATTACCTCAGTAAAAGATGGCAGCAAATGAAAGAAGAAACGAACTTACTAAAATAGATGGTGGGCATCAATTTGTCTTGTCAAAGGGGATCTGAGCATCTCTTTAAAAAGCCCAACAATGCCTTTCACTTGAAGTCTCTGAGCAGCCATCCCCAACCCCACTCTGGATCTGGTCTACCTTATCATTACACTACCCGGGTGCTTAAATCCCAATGTGCCCCAGCACAAGCTCCTATCACAGCCTCATCACCAGGACACATCTGTTGCATACTTATGGAGAGCCTTTCACTTTCCTGCAGTCTAGCAACCCAGGCTTGATTCCTTTACCTAGTGTGATTTACATGGCTGGCATTGAACATTTTCTCAATACATGCAACTCCTTTGCACCACTGCCCTAGCAAATGCATTCTATGAAGCTCCAAAGCTGGATCCATGATCTGCCTTTGCACTTTGTACCCAAGGTAATTCCACCGGCTGCACTTAGAGTTAGCGTGAGAAACTCAAAAATGATAGATCTTTTCCTAGGATTAGACTTGGGTTCTGGTCCTAATTGCTTTTTTTCTCTGGAACCTTTTAGGGTTGTCTGTTTTCACCTGCTTCTTCCCAATTGTCATGTTCTTTGTCCTATCCATATCATCAAGGCTGCTACTCCAAATGCTCTCCTTGATCCACATGCTGCAGACTTCACTATCTCTTCTTCTCAACATGCTTAAGGGGATCCTGTACCCTTGATATTGCTCCCTCCTCATTTCCCTTTACTCTGCAAGTGGAGTTAAGGATTCTGTTCTAATCATCCCACCAAAGCTTATCTCACAAAATCACCACCCTAGTATAGAATACACAGATAATTTTTGGTCCATTTCTTAGAGACTTGTTAGGTCTATATATTACCATTGGCCCGTTCTCTTTATAAACACTCTAGATTCATCTCCCTGGCCCTGTCTCTCCCCCCCACACACACAGTCTCTTGTTTGCCTTGTCTTTTAGCTCTAACCCCGTATGTACATTGTGTATGCTGTCCTATGTCTACTCTGAAGAGTTAAAGGAAAGCAACGTCAGCCAAGGTACGTGGTCCATTCTTAGGACACTTACTGTTCCCTCTACATGATGACTGCATCCTCAGCCTTAACACTCTTTCAAATTAATGCAGCTCATTGCCTTCTTAGAATGCTCTGGGTGAAATTTCCATGGCCTTCTCAAGCTTGATATGCTTAAAACAGGCTTCCTTGACTTCCTCCTGGAACTGCTCTTCCAAGCCTCAATCGAGACATCACAATCCACCATTCCTGAAGCTTGAAGACGATTCCTGACTTTCTTCTTGTCAGGCAACACAACCTGCAGGTTTTGTTCCCTAGCTGTTCTCACCTATCCCAGTGATTACCTATTGATTATGCATTCTGGGCATTGGTGGTCTTAATGGGTGTCCCTGTTTAATGCCCAGGATCTCCATTTAATAAGTGAGACTTAAAGAAGCTGTGTGCGTTTTTTTTTCAAAGTCTTACAGCAACTGAGTGATAAAGGCTAAGCCAGTATTAAATCCCAAGACTGTGTGTGATCTTAAAACCTGTCTGCTTCTTTTTCATCAGCTGGCTCTTTACAAATAAGAGCATTATCCAGAGCTGGAGACATAGCTCAGTTGGCAGTGTGCTTGCCTAGCACGCACAAAGACCTGAGTCCTACTCCTACCCTGCTTAGCACTGCATAAAACTGAGCATGATGGTGCATGCCTGTAATTTTGGAATCCTGGAGCTGCAGGAGAATCAAAAGTTCAAGATCATCCTTAGATACATAGTGAACTCAAGGCCATCCTTAGATACATAGTGAACTCAAGGCCA
>LZPO01057484.1:1413230-1424196 GCA_001675575.1 Neotoma lepida
CCTTAGATACATAGTGAACTCAAGGCCATCCTTAGACACATAGTGAATTCATGAAATTCTGTCTCAAAAAACCCAAAAATTTCAAAATAAGGGGATGCCGGGATCACTCAGTGGTTAAGAGTCATGAACTAACTAGATCTCTACATTTTATAAATTGCTCAGTCTATGGTATTCGTTCATAGAAAAAGAAAACAGACTAATACACCCGTCCATTCCACTTCTGCTTTATCCTTAAAGATTTCCTTTACTCCTTTTGGCAAGAAGAGAACTTTGACCTGATGTGAGCTTCCACAGTACAGGGATACCCACAGATTCATATGCTGTTTATTCTGACTTTATTCTGCTATATGCAAATATAATGGGTTCATAACTGACTGCTTATCAATTGACATTTAGATATCTTAAATCTCTTACTATATAAATTATGCTATAATATAAAACTTGAATTTGCCAGTTTCACATGTATAGTCTGTAGATAAAAGCCTACAAGTGGTATTCTGGGGCAAAGCACACACAGCAGTGAACGTCTTGGCTGCAAGAAAGGGTAGGCAGGCAGGAAGTTGAGTAAGGCCCTGTGGACTGCAATTGTGTACCTGAGATCTTATTGTACAACCATGCGCTTCAGATCTTACTGTACATGCAATGAGAAAATGTTAATGAATGAAGGAAAATGTTCTCATTTATTTTTTTCCTGTGAGTACATTTAACTGAATTGTGTAAACCAAGGTAACATATTTATCATTTTGAATGCTTATTTTTGTGCTGAAAACACATTAGCAATTTTTAAGAATACAATATTTGAAACTGGAAGTGTATGCAGGTAATTGAGCACTTGTCTGGTAAGCAGGAATCCCTGGGTTGGATCCCCAGTGCTATATAAACTGGGAGCGGTAGGATACATCTGTAATCCCAACACTTGAGAGAGGCAAAAAGATCAGAAATTCAAGGTCACCTTCAGCCCTACCTCAAAACAGGAGAAAAAAGCAAGTCAGTGAGAAAGATTAGCAACAACAATGGAAGTAACTTAATAATTCTTACTGAGAAGTCTGAATAGGAATCTTTACAGAATCATAGACAACCTATTGCAACTCTGGATAATTATAAAATATAGCAATTTTCTTGAGACTATCTGAACTTCCAGAATGCTCATGTTCACCACTGCAAATTGCCTTGGTTGGTGCCGGTATCTATCGCCACCGGCACTCTGGGCGTAGGCAGAACCAGTCCAGCTGGTCTCTCCCTGGGGCTGAGTGGGATGGTGAATGTCGAGGCCGAGCCCCCAATCCCCCCGGGTTAAACACACTGGACCAGGAGTCTGTCAAAGCAGGAACTCGTTTTTATTAAATCAGGCATGGCTTATTAAGGGTAGGGTGAAGGGGAAGGGGTCTTGGGGTGACGTGGGATAGGGTAAAGGTAGAGGGCCAATGAGATTTCTCCACAATAGCGGTAGCTAGGTAGAGGCGGTCTTGGTGGTCGGGTTGTGCTGAGTCACTCCTAGGCGGGAGTCGTGGTCCAGAGACAGGTCACCAAACTCGAGTCAGGCTCAGGAAGTTACACTGGGCCTCACAGACCCCACAATACTCGAGTTAGGCTCAGGAAATTACACTGGGCCTCACGCCCGGGCCTTATGAGGCCCAACAGGTTGGGCCCTGACAAGAGGGACAAGCCCATACAGGGAGTTTTTTGTCTGATGTTTGTGCACCACAGGTGGTCTATTAGTAACTAAGAAACTCAATCACCATCCAGATCCCCAGCTCCTCTGTGCTTGGGTCTCGAGTGTCTAGTTACCCAATCCTGATATTTCCATGATCTCAAAGAACTAGCTCATTGGAGAGTTGACAGTGGTCTCTTATCAGTGATTTACTTGAATCGCAAAAGATGTTTTTAAAACCCTAATTCCTAGCTGGGAGTGGTGGTGCTCATCTTTAATCCCAGCACTCTGGGAGGCACAGGCAGAGGGATCTCTGAGTTCGAAGTCAGCCCGGCCTACAGAGAGAATTCCAGGACAGTCAAGGCTACACAGAGAAACTCTGTCTCAACAAAACCAAAACAAAGCAACAACAACAACAACAAAAAAAAACCCCTAATTTTGTCAATGTGTCTATTCCATTGGCATGGATCTTGTCCAATATTTAATTGAGACCTGAAGAGCACAGCATGGAGAACGATTTGCTGGGGGTAGGAGTTGAGTGTTGCATAGGAATATGCTTTTTAATTTCTGTCACCATTGCTTGGTTTTATTTTAGACTACACATTTTTTTTGTAACCCACAGACACATCTGTTGGCCAAATGAAAGCCAAACCCAAATCAACGTGAATTAGAATAATTTTCTGTCTATCTTGAGGAACCGTCATTAAAATGTAGGCAAAGTTGAAAGGAGGTTATTTTTTTTCCATCCTTAGATATAGATATTAACAGGAGTGACTCACTAATGAGCCTCGAGACTGGGGCTGGGAGCCTTGTGTGTTCTCCCACTCCTGCCAGCATTCTGCTTCCTGTGGCAAACGCAGGGTTCAAATCCCTCAAAGTGCAAAATAATCTCACATGTGTTAAGAAACCAATGCTTTGATTTTTTTTTTTGAAGTGCTCTGGTGGAGGACCACCCAAGCCCTTGAGAACTAGTGGGATCCAGCTTTTAGGATGCGGCAATCTAATTATTCAGAGGACGTTTGCATTCATTTGTTCCTAATTTCATGAAGCTAATATCATGTGATCTGATGTGCTGTCATGGGCAGCCAAGGTCCAGGCCTGGTTCAGATAATACCATCATCCTTTTTTTTATTTTTTTCCAAAAAAGGTGTGTGTATGTAGGGGGGTGGTTGGTTGACTAAGTACAACACAATTATTCCTTCCTCTTTCATGCCCTTGGAACACAAAGGGTGGAATTGACTCGCTTTCTCCAATTGGAAAGCTAATTGAAACGCCAGTTAACCTATCCAAGGAGAGTGAAAATTTGCAACCAGGCAGCTGCTTCAAGATTTGCAACAAAGCCCCACAGGCCGGGAATGCTAAGCGGGTAATAAATCAGCCGCTTAGTTATTTTGCAAAAAAAGCATTCAGTGCTCACATAGACCCCTGGCGTATATAAAACAGGACAAAAGCCTGGTATCTCTGCCTTCCTTTTGTTTCTGGACTTTGGCTGAAGGCACAGAGATCTCCTGTGGGGACAGTTATCCATGAGGATGAGACTACAACCCCCAGAGCTCTACAACTTAACTTACTGTACCCTGTAGAATAGATCAGATATGACACAATGGTGAGCTAATCACACCCTCACCTGGACTGTTTTGTCATGCATATTGAATGAAAAAATAAAATAACAAGGAAAGGACATGACTGCTCCTCGGTATGGTGGAGGAGAAGGATTACTGTAGATATGAGGAGAGCATAACCAGAGGCAGAGTCCAGAGTGGACATGACCAAACTGAGCTGGGCATGTGGGAGGTGGGGAGGGAAAGGAGAGAGGAGAGAGAGGAGAACCAGGTGCAGCAGCCAGGAGGCTAGAAGTCCAAAAAGGGTGGGTAACCAAATGTCTGGATTATATAGGGAAGAGCCTCTGGGGGCAGGGCGCTCGGCCCCTGGGCTGGAAGGTTCAGGGTAGAGGGTTGGGTATGCTAGCCATACCCTGTAACAAGTAGGGACTGAGGGGTGCTGGGAGAACCTGGCATCCATGTCCAGCTTTGATATGTTAAATAGGCACCTCAGTTTGTCCCGGGTTTGAAACTTACCAGAGACCTCTTGTCTTCTATTTAAACATAACTTGGTGTCAGGATACTGAAGACAAACTTGGGACAACCGCTGGATCGTTTTAGTTGTTTCTCCTCCCAGTGCCGCCACACTGACTAAATCTCTGTTTCTCACTATTGCTTGTCTGTCTCTTTGACTGGCACACTGAGACAGGCGGCTAAGCCTAGCCTATTGGGAACTGTGAGAGTCATGGCTTTGCCTTAAAAACTCTAGTAAAAGTAAGACCATGTTAGGAAGTGAACCATGAGATTGAAGATCAACTCCCAGATTTCTGAGGAATGAAAAAAATCCTTGGCCTTTCCATCAAGGAGAACTAGCAATTAGTGGGGTCCCAGGGAGCTCAAGCTGCTTTGACCATCTAGTCCTGACACAAGAATGGAACCATTTTTTAGGATTCAATATTCAGAAGCCCATAATCAGCAGAGACTAGAAGGCAGCAAACATCATTGAGGATATTAAGAGTGAATACTGACTTTCATAGTCAAAGTGTTTGGAACTCTAGGAGAATCTCAATGCTTCCTTCTTGTGTTCTTTTTCTCTGTATAGAAGGACAATCAAGAACAAAATGTCTTCCTCAAAGGCTGTTTTGCTATGAAATGATGGCTCATTGGCTCCAGCCTCTGGTCTCACCCTTTGGTTTCAAGCCACCTTTGTTTAAACTTTGCTTCTCCTATAAAACCTCCTCTTCCCCTACTGCTCCTCCCTGCCAGCTCATTTTGCCCTTGCTAAGGTCCTAGGCAAAGCCAGGGTGAATTTTAAAGAAGGAAGGCTTATTTAAGTGATAGAGTGGGAGGTTCAGTGGCTCACGTTCAGTGATGGCCTCCTTGCAAACAGACTCCCAGAATGACATATGGTGAGAGATGTGGAATGTAGCTATGTGTGTGTCTCCATTGGTCTCTTCTTCAAGTTCCCAGGATTCAACCAGGGGCCTCTACCCAGTGACAATCCAAACCCCTCAAAGGCCCCACCTTTAAAGACCAGAGTGAAATTCAAAGTGAACCCATCTACCAAGTATGGTGGCATGCATCTGTAAACCCAGCAATTGCAAGGTGGAGGTAGAGTGATCAGGAATTGAAAGCATAATGAGTTCAAAGCCAGCCTGGGATGCATAAGATGCTGCCTCAAGCAAGGGGATGGGACTGTCAAAGTAGACTCATAAATTCTGTTATTTCATACTTCATTCAGATACTAAGATTCATTTTTGGTTTCTTGGAGAAGGGAACGTGGAGTGGATGCAGGGTGAAGAAAAAAAAATACATTTTGTTTTTGTTTTTGAAAAAGGGTCTCACATAGCCCAGGCCTCAAACTCACTATGTAGCAAAGGATGACTGAATTCTGGTCCTCTTGCCTCTACCTCCCAAGTGCTGAAATGGCAGTCTTGTGCCACCATGCTCAGTTTACACAGCCCAGCTTTTGAACAGTCTTCTTTTCAGCAACGTGCTAAGCCAATCCTTTTCTGATGGTAAGCAAAGGTGAAAAGAAGAAAAAGCAGAAGACATTCTCCTGATGAAGTGTAGCGGACACAGTGTGCTTGACAGAGGGGAAGCCTGAAGGGGAAGTGGAGCAGGGGTGTCTAAGAGGCAAGGAGGGGACAGAGTGTCAGCCTGTGGAGTCTGACCGTTTATAACCCATCCTTAATCTCATCTATGAAGAGTGGATTATTTAGACCAGAGGTTGTCAACCTGTGGGTTGCAACCCCTTTGAGGGTTATATATCAGATATTTACATTACATTATATATTTACATTACGATCCACAACACTAGCAAAATTACAGTTATGAAGTAACAAAGAAGTAATTTTATGGTTGGGGGTCACCACAACATGAGGAACTATATTAAAGGGTTTCAGAATTAGGAAGATTGAGAACCCCTAATGTAGACTATCATGAATAATAGGGGACACATTTTACACTAGATAAAAAGGGTATGTTCACCATGACTCCAAATTTATTCTCAAAATTTTTGAATTTATTTGATCATGGAGTCTAATTTTTTTCTTATGGGTAGATTATATGAAGGGCTGTTGACATGTTGAAATAAATTTCATTGTGATTTCCTTTAATTTTCTTCCTTTTATAGTACTATTCAATCATTATGCCAGTTTGGGGAAGGGAGTTAGGTAAAGGTAGGTTATACTGTATCTGAATTCTATGCGAGAATAGGGATGTTGGAGGCTGAGGGGATAGCCTAATCAGTGAAGCACTTGCCATGCAAGCATGCAGACCTGAGTTCAATCCTCAGCATCCATGGAAAAAGCTGGCATGATGGGGCTTGAATGTAATCCAAGCACTATGTAGCTAGTGAAAGACAGATCACTGGGGCTTGCTGGCCAGCGAGTCTAGCCTACTTGGTAAGTCCCAAGCCAGTGAGAGATCTTGAATAAATAAATAAATAAAGGGTGGGTGGAATACCTGAGAAACAAACACAAGGCTGACCTTCACCCTCCACATGCATATGCACACACATGCACAGGCACACACACAAACACACATACACACAGAAAAGGATAGGAAAGTGGGTGTTGTAAACCATTTGTCATAGAACAGGACATAGGCTCAGTAATGTCTTGGTAGGAAAGCAGAGCTATTGAGCTGGCTGTGCTTCAATAACAGATGCACAAGAGGGCACTGTGGAGTTTTGCTGAGCTCCAAGGTTGCAGAACAGAGCTGGAAGCCACTCTGAACCTCTCGTTCCTGTCTTCCATTGTACAGATGAGGAGACTGAGGCGCAAGGACGTTATGGGATATTCACAAAACATGTACTACTATGGCCTGATCACACCACACTCTCTGGATGGACAGAAAGTTCTAGAAGAAGTGTTATACCATCATACTGTTTTCAAACAGTTTACTATGTGGTTTCATGTTCACAAATCCCTAAAGAACAAGAGAATGATAATGTGTTAAACATGTTTCCCTGGGAATCCTGCATAATGAGAAAAAAAATAGCCTTATGCTTAAGGATAGTACCTTCTCCATTTCCTTAACCGTGTGTCTATTACTAACCTCATCAGCCAAACTTTGCTGAAATGAACTGCTACTCTTATGAACAATGAATGAACTGTGACTCTTTTGAACAATGAAGTCAACCCCTAAGGAATCAAGGATTGCCATTCCAGTGCAATTTCAAAAGGTTCATGGGCCTAGCTTGTCCCCTAGCTTGTTAGGTGACATTACCATTTCCCATTTCTGTTTTCTCCACCTGTGAAAGAGGCATAAAAAGGTGATCTCCATTTTCTAAGGGTTGTGATGAAGATGAAATAATGCATAGCATATGTAAGCTCTTACATGGTTTTAAAAGCTTCACAGATGCAAGGGGCTGGGGTTATTACATGTGCACATAGGTTTTCCAAGCTGAAATGAATGTGACCATTTCAGGAGAGGTCTGTATTGGGGCTCACAAGAACCCAGAACCTTAAATTTGGCAATCATCAGGTGGTTTTTGAGTGACTTGATGATTAGTGTGAAGTAGTCTGCTTCCTCCCAATGGATGAAACCAGCAGGGAAGCCAGAGGTTTCTGAAACTTGCATACAGATGTTTTCATTTTACATTTTACACTCAACCACAGTGGTATTTCTCCATTTCCCCAAAGAATTGAAAAATAGAAATGCTTCAACACAAGGCATTGAATACTCTTAGTCACAGAAAATATGCACAATGACTTGGAGAAGTTTCTTGATGCTTGGGATATTCTTTCCCAGACATAGGGGGACTATTAGTCCCTAGCTCTTTTTTTTTTTTCATTCTCTCATGTTCATTTCATTCTTTTTCTAAAACTCTGTTAAAGATGTCCCAGCCCAGGACCACCAGGAACACACCCATAGCCATGTAGGTTGCTTTGAGCATTCTTTGCCTCCTGGGAAACTGTACAACATGAGAAACACTTGACTGTCTTATCCAAAGGTTTCTAGAAAGGAATCATGGTCAGGGGAGATAGATAGCTCAGTTGGTAAAGTATCCTGAAAACATGAGGATCTGAGTTCGATTTCCAAAGCTCACATTAAACTGGCCACAGGGGGCTGGAGACATGGCTCAGTGGGCAAGAACACTGGCTGCTCTTGCAGAGGACCTAGGTTTGATTCCCAGCATCCACATGGCAGCTCACAAACCCCATAAGGCCAATTCCAGGAGATTCAATGCCCTCTTCTGACCTCCACAGGCACTACACACACGGTGCACACGCTGGTAGAACACTCATAAAATAAAAATAAATAAATCTTTAAAAAAAAAAAAAAGCTGGTCACAGAATCATGTATCTATTATTCTAGCACTGAGGAGGTGGAAACAGGGAAATCCTGGGTCTTGATGGCCAAGCAGCCTAACTTAATCAGCAAGCTCCTGGCCAATGAGAGATGTCCTATGATCCTCTGATGGCTAGCTCCTGAGGAACAATACCCAGGGTTGACCTCCAGCTTTCCCATGCACACCCCACACACATTTGCACCACACAAACAAACACACAGTCCCACACTCACACAGCAGGAAGGAAAAGGAATTGTTTTAGATGATAGGTTTGTGCTAGGTTATTTGGAGGGAGAATTAGAGAAAGTGGGGACTTGCTTTAGAGGAGATGCTGTTGAGAAGTGAGAGTAATTCTATTATTGGGCATCTTCAGTAGCGTTTATAGGGTTAAATTCAGATTAAAGCCATTATTAGTACAAGGACCAGTCACTCTCAGAAGCTATAAGAGAGGCATGTTTGATCATTTTGTTACCTTATTATAGTCAACTTCTGTCACATGTGCCCACAGAGCAGTTTTGTATCTGCCCTTACCCATCCTGGTCACAGAAGGACTTTGTCTGGCACTTTGAAGGTCTGGAAAATATTTGCATTCAGCAAGAGAACTCCAAACCCAGTTCTAAGTACCAGGTCGGCTTTGTCGAGCAACAGCAAGGACAGCTGATGGTACCAGGTTGGCAATAGCTGCTGTTTGCTCTTTTAAGCTTTACTGTGCAAGATATTACAGAAGACCAAGGCATCTCAGTAAATTTGCAGAAGATATGCACTCCAGTAGCCCCCAGTGCCAATCCAGAAACAGAACTTTGCCAGTCATTCCAGCAACTTCTGTCTCAGTCACAGCCCCCAAAGCAGTCGTTATGTTGACTTCTCTAGCCATGGATTCATGTTCATTTGCAAACACTTGGCAAGTCTTTTAAATGTCTTTAAATCCATAGGATTCTGTCCATCCCTTCCTCTTCTTATAGTGGATCTGTTGAAATTCAAAGCTATTGGATTTGCCAGGTTTCCCAGTGTTTGAATTCTGCTATTTCCTGTTCATGATCAGTTCAGCCCTGACATTTGTCCTTTTTCTCTCTCCCGGTGACATCTGGATCCAGAAATATAAATGGACCCAAGTAAGTTTAGAGGTGCTTTTGTTTTTTTCTCAAGAGGCACATTATGCTTCATTGTCCCTTGAGCTATTTTTTTGTAAGGAAAGAATGCACGTTGCCTGTTTTCAGGTGAAATATGTACTTTAGAATCACATCCCCAACCCCTGAGGAGACCAGCTGTGATTAGGTAATCCTGCCCAGAGGAAAGCCAGAAAACAGGTTTGAGGAAGCCTGCTCATAGCACAAAGACTAGGGGGTGTGAACGTGAGCCTGTGCTGAAGGTCTCCTATCCTGACAGTCCTGTGAATAGTTTCCCTTTTCTGCCACTTTTATACATTTTTTTTAATGGGAAATGCCTGTCCTCAAGAAAAATTTCAAATTGAGTGTGGTGGCATCTGGCACAGATCAGTTCTTTGTGATTTGGTGAAAAATAAAATACATGACCTTTTGAATGTAAGACTTCTGCACTGAAATTACTGAGTAGACCACAGCCTTCTGTGCTGACACCCTACCATATAGTCTTCAATAGCCACTTTGTCACTGATTCGGTGAAATAAGCAGGGAAAACACAATTCCTGTAATTGAAAGGATGCTGCACCATTGAAAATGGAGTCAATTTTTCCAAAAGAAGTCAGCTAGCAAGAGAGCACCGATGTTTTCCCCAAGTGAACAACTACTATGACTTTTGTTCACTTTCAACATGACATCCCTATATTAGTTACTTTTTTTGTTGCTGGGACAAAATATCTGACAAGAAGCATCCTAGAGGGCCAGGCATGGTAGTGCATGTCTTTAATCCCAACACTCAAAAGGTAGAGGCAGGAGTACCTCTGTGAGTTCAAGACCATTTCTGCTTTCTGACTCTGCACATGTGACCAGCTGCCTCCTGTTCCTGCTGCCGTGCCTTCTCTGCCATGATGGACTGTGTCCCCTCAAACTGGGAGCCAAAACAAACCCTTCCTCCCTTAAGATGCTCTTTGTTTTGGAGACAGGGTCTTACTATGTAGCTCTGGTTGGCTTTGGAGCTTGCTATGTAGATCAGTCTGGCCTTTCCCCCAGGGTGAATAACGTATGTCTTATCTTTCTGCAGTTCCATGAATCTTCAATTTCTTGGCCTCCTGAGACCCTCTTCCTTTTCTGGCTTAGGAGCTTGACCTTACATTTGCACAGTGGAAGTCATATGGAAGAAATTGTAGGGAAGACTCAAATATCACAATAGATTGTGGCAAGACTCATTAGAGAGTACATGAGATACTGGGTTATAGTGTCCATATTCAGTCTTAGGCTTCTCCCAGAGAGGAGAAATTGGGTCTGAAAGTGAAGGAAGTAGTTGTCAAATGAGCAAAGAAGTTTTGTGCTTTGGGATTTTCCTGTCGGTAAAGAAGTAGAGGAGCTTGGTACACTGAGGATCAGCCAGGTAGATAGTCTGACTCTCGGTGTGTGAAATATGTTTATTGTAATGACTCAGAGTCATGCAGAGCTGTTTAAAACAGAAAGTCAGAAGAACCCACGTGTCTCGATTTTCCTGACTCAGAGACAGCTGCTGTTAAAAGTTTGGTCCAGCCTTAGATATTGAACATGTAGCTTTATGATATAGTACTAGGACTGGAAAGCTAGCTCAACCAGCAAAGTACTTGCCATGTAAGCATGAGGTCCTCAGTTTGACTCTTAGAACCCACATAAGAAAGTCAGGTGAGGTGACACATGCTTTGACAAGCAGAGACAGGGAGATATCTGGGCCTCACTGGCCAGCAAGCTTAGCTGAATCAGTGAGCCTCAGACACACTGTCTCAAAACCAAAACAAAAAGCAAAGAAACAAACAAAAAACCAAGGTCGATGGAACATGAGGGATGGCATCTGAGGTTGACCTCTGGCCTCCACATGCTT
>LZPO01057484.1:1444676-1458405 GCA_001675575.1 Neotoma lepida
AACTCACAGAGATCCACCTGCCTCTGCCTTCCGAGTGCTGGGTTTAAAGGTGTGTGTCACCACCGCCCAGCAAGAATTTATTTTCTAAGACTTATGAACATTATGAATTTGTGATGACTAAACTTGCTTGTCAACTTGACTACATCTGAAACTAACTAAAAAACCCAAGCAGCTGGGCACACCTGTAAGGGATTTTTTTCTTAATTAAATTTGAAGTGGAAAGAGCCATGTTTAATCCAGATCCTTTGATGTGGGAAGGTCCACCTTTAATCTGGGCCACACCTTCTGCTGGTAGGCGATATAAAGGACATGGGAGAAGGAAGCTTGCCTTCTGCCTGTTTGCCCTCCCTCTCAATAGGCAACTCCATTCCTTCACTGGCATTGGAGCCTACTTTCAGGATTCCAGCATATACTGAAGACCAGCTGAGACATCCAGCCTCATGGGTTGAACAACTACTGGATTTTTGGGTTCTGTGGGTAGACAGCCATGGACACAGCCTGTAAACCATTCTAATAAACCCTCTATATACATTTACATATTTATTCTTTAGCAGTGGTTCTCAACCTATCTAAAGCTGTGACCCTTTAATACAGCTCCTCATGTTGTGGTGATCCCCAACCATAAAATCATTTTCATCACTACTTCATAACTATAGTTTGGCTACTGTTATGAATCATAATGTAAATATCTGTGTTTTCTGATGGTCTTAGGTAACCCTTGTGAAAGAGTCATTCAACCCCCAAAGAGGTTGCAGCCCACAGGTTGAGAATTGCTGTTCTATAAGTTCTGTTCCTCTAGAGAACCCTGATTAATACAAAGTTTGTCTGCATGTATGTATATGAACTATATGTGTGCCTGGTACATCACCAGGATCCTCTGGAACTGGAGTTACAAGTAATTGTGAGCCACCATGTGGGTGCTGGGAATTAAACTGGGGACATCTGGAAAAGCAGTGTTCTTAATTGCTGAGCTATCGCTACAGCTCTATAATTAATCGTGATTGTCAGCTGGGTGGGATTTAGACTCACCTAGGAGACAAACCTCTGTGCCTGACTGTGACGGTTTCCAGAGAGGTTGAACTGAGATTAGAAGACCCACTTTGAATACGGGTGCTATCCTTCCATGGGTTGGAGTCCTGGACGAAACAAGAAAGTAAAAGCAAGTTGAGCAGCTGTATTCATCCCTCTGCTTTCTGTCTATAGATGGGATGTAATCAGCTGCTTCCGATCCCTGCCATAACGGTGTCCCCACGATGGTACTACCTTTAAACTGGTAGCCAGAGGAAGCCCTTCCTTCCTTAAATTGCTTTTTTTGACATTTTTTATCACAGAAATGTCAAAAAATAATTTGTATAGTTCTTAAGTCATGATTACATTCATGTTTGACTTTTTCTCTGTGGCCATTGACAGACTCATATTTCAGACTTTGATGCGTTTTTGAATTTGGGGTCTTGGTTTTGATTTGGGGGATGATTTGTTATTTGGGGGCTTTTGTTGTGTTTGTTTTTTAGAAAGGGTAGTGTTAGCTCAGGCTGCCCTGGAACTTGTTGGGAAGCTGAGATTTTGAATTTCTCAGCCTTCTATCTCCTCTTCCTTGAATTACAGGCATGCAATACCACCATAGATTTTTTTTCCTGTTCTATGTTTTTGTTGTGTTTGTACATGTATGAGAAAGTGTGTGTGGTATACACACAAGAGTGTGGTGGTGTACACATCTGTGCCCATAAATGTAGGCCAGAGGAGGAGGTCGTGCCCTGCTCTACCTCTCTGTGCCCTATTCAATGTCTCACTGAATCTGGAGCTAACCTAACAGCCAACAAGCACCAGCAATCCCCCTGCCTCTGTTCCCACCCCCAGTGCTGCAGTTACATGCATGTGCTCATCCAAACCCAAGATTTTTATGTGGGTTCTGGGGATTCCAATTCAAGTCCTCATGCTTGCACAACAACCACTGTTACTTACTAAGCCACCTTCCTAGCCCCATGTGTTTAACCTCTCTCAGTGGAGGCAAGAAGTGCTGCAATATAAAATCAACCTTCTACATACCTGTAAGGTCCCTGTCTCAGTCAGTGTCCTATTGCTGTGAAGAGACACCATGACCATGTCAAATCTTATAAAAAGAAAGCATTTAATTGGGTGGTTTACAGTTCAGAGGTTTAGTCCATTATCATCATTGACTATCATATCATTATCATCATAGTGATATGCAGGAAGACACGGTACTGGAGAAGTAGCTGAGAGGTCTACATTCGGATCTGCAGCAGGAAACCTCAAAGCCCACTGCCAGTGATACGGTTTCTACAATAAGACCACAACTCCTAATCCTTCTCAAGCAGTGCCACTCCCTGATGACTAAGCATTCAAATATATGAGTCTATGGTAGCCATTCTTATTCAAATCACCACAATCCCCATCCATAAATTCAATGAACTATAGATGAAAAATACTCAAAAAGATATGTGTGTCCTGAAATTCTTATTGTTGTATTAGTATTGGTCCCTAAAATAATAATATAATAATTATTTATATAGCAGTTACACTATATTTGGTATTATACATAAGCTAGAGATGGCTTAAAGAGGCAGTGTATAGGTTTAATGCTAATAAACACCATTTTATGTAAGGAACTTGAGCATCTGAGGATTTTGGTATTCATGGGGGAATCTTAGAACCAATCCTCGGCAGATGTCAAAGGACCACTGTACTTCCTACTGCCTCCTAACAGGAACATGAGGATCTACTTTCTCCACATTCAATAGCATCCAGATTGAGATGCAAGCTCCAGTGTTGTCAACCTTTCTCTTCCACCATAAAATCCCCATGAATTGCTCTGCAGTAGTCTCAGCATCTACTGATGCCCACTGTCTAGGTGCGTTATATCTTCAGGAGTCACAAAAACATAACTGTGTTGCATTTCTTAGCTGCTACCTGACTATGAGTACGCCACAGCCACAACTTGGCAGTGCTGCAATACACCCTGTACAGGAAATGGTTGTATAGATTCAAAGAAGCCTAAGACACACAGCAGCCAAAAGAAATATGTGGATCTTGTTGAGAGCCAACCACAAAAAGAAACCATTTTTGAAATAACTGAAGAAGATTGAATGCAGATTGATATATGATATTAAGAATGCTTATTAATTCTGTTGGCTCTGATACTTGAATTATTACTTTAAAGGTTTTATCCACTAGAAGATGCATACTGGAGTATTCAGTGATAAAGGTATATATATGAGTTTTAGATTTACTTTAAAATTCTGCAACAAATAATAACAATGATAATGCAGAGACTAAGGGTAGAATGATTGTAATAGTTAAGCTGGGTAGCAGGTTCCTGAGGCTTCAGTACCTTTGCAAATGTTTCAAAATTTCAAAAATATCAATTAAATATATACTACTGCTCCTATTTTGCACTACTGAGTTTTCAGGAACATGGCAGTCCTCTTTCAAAGCACCCCAGTTAAATGTTCCTTATATCACACTTTCGATTTGCTGTGCCATGGCCCAAATGCAAACAAATCAGAGACCTGATGCCAGCCAGCTACTGCAAGGCCTTCATAAGGAAGAGCTATTTTTTCCCCTGAATCTGCCACAAGCCCTATGTGATTTGAATTATATCACAAAGAGTGATCCAAAGCTATCATTTTATGAAAGGTCCACATCTCTGTAAGACCTCCAGTCAGTAGTCTTCTGTTTCATTGTTTTGCCTTTTGTTTTCATTTGGTTGTTTTGTTTTATTGAGACAAGGTCTTATATATCCCAGGCTGGCCTGGAACTAGCTATGTAGCTGTACATGAGCTTGAATTTCTGGTCCAACCTGATGTGTGGATTACAAGCATGTACCAGGATGCCTAGTTTATGTAGTGCTAGGGATCAAATCCAAGGCTTTGTGTACTTTTGAGAAAAGTACTCCTCTTCCTCTCTTGTCTTCCTTGAAGGGCTCTCTCCGTGACTATCATCCCTACGTTCTGAACTCTGACCCTTTCTTTCTAGTGGGTCTATGGAATGGATTTCTAACTGCCTGTTAATCCTGGAGAGGCCACTCCAATTGGACCAAGCCCCAGTCTCCAGATCAGAACCCTGGCTCTGACATTTATTAACAACACCACCTTGGGCCAGTCATTTCACTCCTCTCTACCTAGGCACCCTCATCTGCAACATGGGCTTAAGCAACAATATCTTACCTCTTCAAGTGGCTATGAGAAGAGAGGATTAACTTAGTTCAATAAAGCCCTTGGACCAGTAAGCAACCCACATTCCTGACAGTGTGTGTTGTTGCTATTGTTTGGTTGTTAGGTGATTATTGTTATCTATATTGTTGCTGCTAGGCAACCCACCCGACTGCAGCACTTCCAGCATTATTTGCTCAGCCAGTATGAATGGAGACAGGAAAATGTGTCTCTGGACCATTGCATAAGACATGAACATATCTGGAGCCCATGCAACAATTTTCATGACCACCTGGAGTATCATAGATCGTAAGAATTGGACTCCAAGTCAAATTCTGAAGCCTATGCCCTTTTTACAATGATATAAATATTCTTGAAAACTTAGCATTATTGTATTCAATGTCATTAGCTTTTTTGGTAACTCAAACCTGGGGCAACCAACCATCCCATTTTGCCTCAGACTGAGAGGCAAAAAAAGAATAGGGACTTTGGGGGATAAATCCAAAAGCCATAGGTAAACTTGAAGGAGATTTTCATCATATAGAATCAAACTTAGAGATTTTCATCATATATAATCAAACCCTAGCCTTCCCTACCTACCTCCAAAGATAAAATAACTTTGTTCTCAGTTACCTACAGAGTTGTCTTGATTTTGGTCACATGGACATCAAATGGCAGTTAAGAACAATTTCTGGCCATATCCTGCTAGTCATAGCCAGCCTCTTCGATGAGAAATGAACCTACCCCTGTCATTGCTGTTTTATTTTTAATAGCCTTCCCCTGTCAACATGGGTGGCCCTGTTATTTTCATTGTAATGCAAGAATTCATTATTTCTATCTGAATAAAAATAGGTGAAGGAAATGTTTTTGTTTTTGCTCAAAGTTTAAAACTCTACCAGAAATAAGTGGAAATAAATTGTGGTGGTTAAAGTGGTTTGGCTGTAATCCCAGCACTCAGGAGACTAAGGAGGGAAGATCACTGTGAATTGGAGATAGTTCAGCTAGCTCAGAGGAGAAACTGAACAGACACGTATGTTGATGAGGAACACCAATCTGAATGCGCAAGTTGGAAGTCTAATTGACCTCGGGAAATGGGAGCCATTTGAAAGTCCACAGAACAGAATACACATCGCTACTGGTCAACTATAACTTGCAAAGTCATGAAGTTATTTAAAGATAACAAAAGGCTAGGAGCAAAAAAAAATCAAGATGAGTACGATTTAAACAATGCTTTGCTTTTTACTAAAGTACAAATGTTTCCCTGTGCAAACCCATGCTGTTCAACATTTGTTGAACTGACTTTTCCCACTGACATCACTATGTTTCAGATCTTACATAGCTGTGGAATGAAGTCTCAAAGGGATTATAGAAAACAGGAGGCTAAACAGAACATGCCATTTTCATAAGCTTTTTTAATGTAAGAAATCATTAACAGAATTCTTTCAATAAACACTGGTTTTATATGTGTCACTATGCAGAATATTAGGCTCTTCAAATTGCATACTCTATTAGTATCTTAAGCAACAGTTAACTGAAGGATTAACTTCTATTTAAGACCATCTTTCACCCTAAAACCAGTACTAGCTTTTATGGGGAGCCATAGTGTAGTCTTGTAGAAAGAGCACTGGACTGGGAGTCCAAAGTTCTAGTTGCCATTTTGAATCTTCCACTCACATAAAAATAGTTCCATCTCCACTGACATCTAACACGGCAGGGCCTTCCTTACCTTGTACCAGGTACTATTAAGGGCCAGGCAGATATTGACTCATTTCAACTGATCCTAGGATCTTCTCGCCATGTCTTAGCTGAAGACTGTGAGAAAGAGAAACTGAACTTGTCATACAACTAATATAAAAGACTAGGCATTAATCTCAGTCACACCTTTATTAAAACCCAAATCTTTATCCGCTAGAAAAGCAGATTTCTCTCACTTCTCCTCTTCCCATAAAGAAGAATTGAGCTGAGAGACAGACAGTTTAAGCAGAAGTGTATTTAATACAGGAACTAGACACTCCAAAGAAAGAACAGACTGCGCTGTCCTCAAATGGGAATAGCAGAATGTTGGGTTCTGTATTGTGAATTTTTAAGAAGTTTTTAATGCATATTTATGAGCTTGATGGCATATTCATGGGGGTAAAATGACCTTTTCCCCCTTCCTAATCACAATGGACCAGATCTCTCTTTCAGGGTATTTCTCCCCAAGATTCAACCCACAATACAAATGATACTATAGTAAAGTCAGGGTCTTTTGACAATGTAGACCCTTTGTTGGGAAAGTGCCCAGGAGCCTGCTTTTCTGCTGTATGGAAAGAACTTAACTGAAGCTTCAAAGATGTTTACAAAGGGCGTCCTGACTCATAGGAGACTAAGCTATAGATAACAGCTGCAATTTGCGTGGTTACCTCAGGCCTAAGTTCTTGCTTAACCAGGAGAACACAGCTAGCAGTTCCCAGCGGCAGTTTTCCTTGGTTCCCTCCTGTCTGCCTCCTTACCTACCTTATCTCATATTCACAGGGTCTCATCTAGCTAGGAAAGTTTTTGTCAAAAACAAAGTCAAAACAGAGATGAAAGATACCAGATAAAGTGGTATCTACTTCCTCTATGGCTTGTTTTCCAAAGCTTGTAATGCATTATTTCTTAACTCTGTAACCTCTGTGATTGAACAGAAAATGGTGTCACTTGACCTTGACTAACTTTGAGTTGGATAAAAAGGGAATCATTGTCTAATACCATGAATGGCAGAATTTGACTCACCTCCTTTAAAGGTGGTATTGAGAATCAATTTCTGCTTACACTCAAGTTTGAATAGAATCTTTCTAGATGTTTTACATACTAAAAATGTTTTCATTGACCTTTGGAGGCTCGTGAAGAAACGTATCATCAAATGATTCATCTTTACCAAGAATTCAGAGCAATTTGAGATAAATCACTTGGTTTCTGAATCTTAAAAGGACACCTATATTTGCTCTCATAAATGTGTGCTCAGGTTTCTCATCCCAGAAAAATAGATTGTGGGAAATTTAGGGGGATTATCTGGACTGCACCTCAATTGTGTTGTTTAAATCTTCTTGACACTCACTAGCAGGTTTGGGTCAGGTGTCAATTCAAGAAGAATAATGACTGGGGAATAGGAGATTCTTATTGGTTCCTTAATTTCACTAGCAATAACACTCAATGATTCACAACTGTTATAAAAAAAAATCTTTCCTGCCAGATGTGGTGGCCCACACCTTTAATCCTAGAGGCAGAGGCAGGTGGATTTCTGGGAGGTGGAAGCCATCCTGGTCTACATATCGAGTTCCACACCAGCTGGGGCTACACAATGAGACCCTGATTCAAAAGAACTATTTTTCCTCCCTGCAAGAATAAGATAGCTCATGCTGAAGGTTCACACCTGTGTTATTTTTCCATGTTTCCTGGTGTTGAAAGATCCCTCCTCGTCCCAGACTTGGTAACATTAGACTTTGGACAGCCGTTTTGCGTGAGCTCCAAGTCACAGTTGCAAGATACGCATGTGGTAATTAATACCTCTCCCTATGTAGCTGAAAAAGACCAAATGAATATTTCATTATTAAAAAAACTCTTTGTAAAATTTTACTTTGAAAGACGCTTTAGAAAGCAGATGTGGTTTAAATAAAGGATTTATAAAGCCAGACATGGAACAGCAACTTCACTAAAATCTCCATATTTTTTGTAAAGATAAAGTCAAACTTTATCTTTGACTTACTTTCTCCATCTCTGACTTACTTTTTAATGGTTTTATAGCTAAATATAAAAGCTATGGGTGGGCTCTCCAAGCCAACCACCCCCTGCGGCACCAGTGACCACTGGAGCCATACACTCACCCTGCACCGATTGGGAACAGGTAAGGCCCAGATCTCCGGACTGGTCAGCCCAGTTCTCTAGCCCCTAGGCCCTGGGGGAACATTCCATGTCCCTCCCACCAAGCCATTGGAGCCCCAGAGACCGGGTATCAGCTGCCTCCCCTGCCCTTTCTCCAAGCCAAGCATCCCCTGAAGCACCAAAGCTTTGGAGCCATACACCCACCCTGCACTGATTGGGAAGAGGTAAGGCCCTTATCTCCGGACTGGTCAGCCCAGCTCTCTAGCCCCTAGGCACTGGGGGCACATTCCGGGCCCCTCCTCCCCAGCCAGTGCAGCCCTAGAGACCAGGCAGCAGCCTCCTCCCACCCCCACCCCCTCGCCAACCATCCCCTGCCGCACCAGCGACCACCAGAGCCATACGCCCCCTCCTGGACAGATTGGGAAGAAGAGCAACCACAGGAGCCGGAGGCCTCACCCGCACCAACTGGAAGAAGAATGACCTGGATCTTCACCTGTTTAGATTAAAGGAAGGAATGGGTAGACGGCAGTGTAAGAACACATTAAACAACAAAGAGCAGTACTGTACCACCAGAACCTATTCCCGTAAAGAAATGGAGGAAAAGACAAACAAAAAATTGGAGGAAATCAAGAAATCCTTTCAAGAAAGTCAAGAAACCCAATAAAAAACAATCAAACAGGTGAAGGAAACAGTTCAAGACTTGAAAATTGAAATAGAGGCAATAAAGAAAACACAAACTGAGGGGATTCAGGAAAAGGAAAATCTGAGTAAACAGACAGAAACTACAGAGGCAAGCATAACCAACAGAATACAAGAAATGGAACAATCTCAGGCCTTGAGGATACGATAGAGGAAATAGATTCATTGGTCAAAGAAAATGTTAAATCTAGCAAATTTTTAATACAAAACATCCAGGAAATCTGGGACACCATGAAAAGACCAAACCTAAGAATAAGAGGGACAGAAGAAAAAGGATTCCAGCTCAAAGACACAGAAAATATATTCAACAAAATCATACAAGAAAACTTTCCCAACCTAAAGAAAGATATGCCTATGAAGGTACTAGAAGCATACAGAACACCAAATAGACTGGAACATGATGGGAATGTCTCTCTGTATGCTGTGAATATGTGTTGCTCTGATTAGTTGATAAATAAAATGCTGATTGGCCAGTATCCAGGCAGGAAGAATAGGTGGGATAAGCAGACAAGGAGAATTCTGGGAAGAAGAAGGCTGAGTGAGGAGACGCCAGCCGCTGCAGAAGGAACAACATGCCAGCAGACCGGTAAAGCCACAGAACACATGGCAAAACATAGATTAATAGAAATGGGCTGAGTTTAAGTGTAAGAGCTGTCTCTTATACACATCTAGATGTGTATAAGAGACAGCACATGAAAAGTCCCCCCACCATATAATAATCAAAACACTAAACATAAAGAATAAAGAAAGAATATTAAGAGCAGCAAAGGGAAAAGGTCAAGTAACATACAAAGGCCCACCTATCAGAATTACACCCGACTTCTCAATGGAAACTCTGAGAGCCAGAAGGCCCTGGATAGACATTCTGCAGATACTAAGAGACCATGGATGCCAGCCCAGACTACTATACCCAGCAAAGCTTTCAATCACCATAGATGGAGAAAACAAGATATCCCATGACAAAACCAGATTTAAACATTATATATCCAAAAATCCAGCCCTACAGAAAGAACTAGAAGGAAAACTCCAACCCAGGGAAGCCAGCTGCAACCACCAAAATACAGGCAATAGATAACCTCACACCAGCAAATCCCAAAGATTGGAAACACACACACACACACTACCACCAAAAATGACAGGAATTAACAATCACTGGTCATTAATATCCTTTAATATCAATGGACTCTATGCACCTATAAAAAGATACAGGCTAACAGAATGGATATGAAAACAAGATCCATCCTTCTGCTGCATACAAGAAATACACCTCAAACTCAAAGACAGACACTACCTCAGAGTAAAGGGTTGGGAAAAACTTTCCAATCAAACGGACCTAAGAAACAAGCTGGTGTAGCTATCTTAATATCTAACAAAATAGACTTCAAACTAAAAAGGGCATTTCATATTCATCATAGGAAAAAATCCATCAAAATGAAGTCTCAATTCTGAACATTTATGCACAAATACAAGGGCATCAACATTTGTAAAAGAAACATTACTAAAGCTCAAATCATAATAAAACACCATACACTAATAGGGGGAGACTTCAACACCCCTCTCTTACCACTGGACAGGTCTGCCAGACAGAAACGTAACAGAGGAATAAGGGAACTAACAGATGTTATGACTCAAATGGACCTAACAGAGATCTATAGAACATTTCACCCAAACACAAAAGAATATATATTCTTTTTAGCACCCCATAAAACCTACTCCAAAATTGACCACATACTCAGTAACAAAACAAATCTCAACAGATAGAAAAAAAATTGGAACAATCCTCTGTGTCTTACTGGATCACCATGGCTTAAAGCTAGACTTCAACAACAACACCAAATGCAGAAAGTCTATAAACTCATGGAAACTGAAAAATGCTCAACTGAATCACCACTGGGTCAAGGAAGAAATAAAGAAATTAAAGACTTCCTAGAATTCAATGAAAATGAATGCACAACATACCCAAACTTATGGGACACTATGAAAGCAGTACTAAGAGGAAAGCTCATAGCACTAGGTACCTCCATAAAGAAGTTGGAGAAATCTCACACTAGTGATTTAATGGCACACCTGAAAGCTCTAGAACAAAAAGAAGCAAACTTACCCAGGAGTAGACAAGAAATAATCAAACTGAGGGTTGAAGTCAATAAAATAGAAACAAAGAGAACAATACAAAGAATCAATGAAACAAAGAGTTGATTCTTTGACAAATTCAACAAGACAGACAAACCCTTATCCAAACTAACCAAAAAGCAGAGAGAGCATATCCAAATTAACAAAATCAGAAGTGAAAAGGGGGACATAATAACAGACACTGAGGAAATCCAGAGAAACATTAGGTCATACTTCGAAAACCTGTACTCCACAAAATAGGAAAATGTAAAAGAAATGGACAATTTTTTTGGATAGGTACCACATACCAAAATTAAATCAAGATCAGATAAACAATTTAAATAGACCTATAACCCCTAAGGAAATAGAACCAGTACATCAAAAGTCTCCCATCCAAAAAAAGCCCAGGGCCAGATGGTTTCAGTGCAGAATTCTACCAGAATTTCAAAGAAGAGCTAATTCCAATACTCTTCAAATTGTTCCAGACAATAGAAACAGAAGGAACATCGCCAAACTCTTTTTATGAGGCTACAGTTACCCTGATACCCAAACCACACAAAGATGCAACAAAGAAAGAGAATTACAGACCAATATCCCTCATGAACATTGTTGCAAAAATACTCAACAAAATATTGGCAAACCGAATCCAAGAACACATCAAAAAAATTATCCACCATGACCAAGTAGGCTTCATCCCAGGGATGCAAGGATGGTTCAACATACGAAAATCTGTCAAATCCACCATAGAAACAAACTGGAAGAAAAAAACCACATGATCATCTCATTAGATGCTGAAAAAGCCTTTGACAAAATCCAACACCCCTTCATGATAAAGGTCTTGGAGAGATCAGGGATACAAAGAACATACCTAAACATAATAAAGGCAATATAGAGCAAGCCAACAGCCAACATCAAACTAAATGGCAAGAAACTTAAAGTGATTCCACTAAAAATTAGGAACAAGACAAGGCTTTCCACTCTCTCCATACCTATTCAATATAGTACTCAAAATTCTAACTAGAGCAATAAGATAACAAAAGGAGATCAAGAGATACAAAGTGGAAAGGAAGAAGTCAAACTTTCAATGTTTGCAGGTGATATGATACATAAGTGTATACATAAGTGACCCCAAAAATTCTACCAAGGAACTCATACAGCTGATAAATACCTTCAGTAATGTGGCAGGATACAAGATTAACTAAAAACAAAATCAGTAGCCCTCCTATATACAAATGATAAATGGGCTGAGAAAGAAATTAGAGAAACATCATGCTTTACAGTAGCCACAAATAACATAAAATATCTTGGGGTAATTCTAACCAAACAAGTGAAAGACCTGTATGACAAGAACTTTAAGTCTTTGAAGAAAGAAATTGAAGAAGATATCAGAAAATGGAAAGATTGCCCATGTTATTGGATAGGTAAGATCAACATAGTAAAAATGGCAATCTTACCAAAATCAATCTATAGATTCAATGCAATCTCCATCAAAATCCCAGCACAATTCTTCATAGACCTTGAAAGAAAAATACTCAACTTCATATGGAAAAACAAACAACCCAGGATTGCCAAAAGAATCCTATACAACAAAGGAACTTCCGGAGGCATCACCATCCCTGACTTCAAACTCTACTATAGAGCTATAATAATAAAAACAGCTTGGTATTGTCATAAAAAGGAACATGTTGATCAATGGAATCAAATCAAAGACCCTGACATTAATCCACACACCTACGAACACCTGATTTTTGTCAACAAAGCCAAAATTATACAATGGAAAAAAGAAAGCATCTTCAACAAATGGTGCTGGCACAACTGGATAGCTACATGTAGAAGAATGCAAATAGGTCCATATCTATCTATATGCACAAAACTCAAGTCCAAGTGGATCAAAGACCTCAACATAAATCCAGCTACACTCAACTTGATAGAAGAGAAAGTAGGAAGTATTCTTGAGCGCATTGGCATAGGAGACCACTTCCTAAATATAACACCAGTAGCACAGACACTGAGAGTAACAATTAATAAATGGGACCTCCTGAAACTGAGAAGCTTCTGTAAGGTGAAGCACACTGTCAATAAGACAAAAAGGCAATCTACAGAATGGGAAAAGATCTTTACCAACCCCACATCTGATAGAGGGATGATCTCCAAAATATATAAAGAACTCAAGAAACTAAATAGCAAAATATCAAATAATCTAATTAAAAAATGGGCTACAGAGCTAAACAGAATTCTCAACAGAAGAATCTCAAATGGCTGAAAGACATTTAAGGAAATGTTCAACATCCTTAGCCATCAGGGAAATGCAAATAAAAATGACTCTGATATACCATCTTATGCTTGTCAGAATGGCTAAGATCAAGAACACAGATGACAGCTTATGTTGGAGAGGATGTGGAGTAAGGGGAACACTCCTCCACTGTTGGTGGGAGTGCAAACATGTACAGTCACTCTGGAAATCGGTATTGCAATATCACAGAAAATTGGGAATCAAACTACCTCAAGACCCAGCAATACCACTCCTGGACATATATCCAAAAGATGCTCAACCACACCACAAGGACATTTGCTCAACTATCTTCATAGCAGCATTATTCATAATAGCCAGAACCTGGAAACAACCTAGATGCCCTTCAACCAAAGAATGGAAAAAGAAAATGTGTTACATTTATATAATGGAGTATTACACAGCGGTATAAAAAAAGTCATCATGAAATTTGTAGGCAAATGGATGGAACTAGAAAAAATCATCCTAAGTGAGGTAACCCAGACCCAGAAAGACAAACATGGTATGTACTCACTCGTAAGTGAATATTAGATGCAAAGCAAAGGATAACTAGGCTACAATCCACAACCCCAGAGAAGCTAGGTAAAGAGGAGGACACTAAGAGGGACACACATGGATC
>LZPO01057484.1:1476120-1490060 GCA_001675575.1 Neotoma lepida
AAAGGGATTAAAAGGAAAATAATGTTTCTTATGCATAAATAATAAGTGAACAGTTTCAGAGGAACAGATATGTATATATTATACCATTTATTTGTATTGTGTATGCACTATATACAAAATTATATTTAGGAGTATATGTCTATACATATATGCATGTAACAACAATTAATGAAAAGAGAGGCTCTGAATTTAAAAGAGAACAATGAATGGTATATAGGAGGATTGAGAGGGAGAGAAGGGAAATGAGAAGTGATATTATTATATTCTAATCCCTGAAAAATAAAAGAAGTAATTAAAAATAAATTTCAGCCGGGTGGTAGTGGCTCATACCTTTAATCCCAGCACTTGGGATGAAGAGACAGGCGGATCTCTATGGGTTTGAGGCCAGCCTGGGCTACAGAGTGAGTTCCAGGACAGCTGAAGCTGCTACACAGAGAAACTCTGTCTCAAAAAAATTTTTTTCAAGGTTTGAGGATGTAGCTCGGCTGGTAGGGTGCTTGCCTAGCACATGTAAAACCCATGAACTGAGTGTGGTATTAAAAACCTGGAATCCTAGCACTCAGGAGGTGGAGGCAGGAGGATCAGGAGTTCAAGGTCATCCTCAGTTGCATAGCAAGTTCAAGGCCAGTCTGGGATACATGAGACCTTCTCTTTAAAAAAAAAGAAAAAAAGAAAAGAAAGAAAAATATTCCATAGAATATAGCTGAGAGAGAAATTGAGTCTGAAAGAGCCAGGGAAAACTGAAAACAAGGCATGGCATTTGAACTATCCTTATGGATGAATTAGCTATAAAATGTAGGAGAAAGCAAGTCAGTCAGTGTTTAATTGATGGGCATTTTGCATGGGAATAAGGTAATAAATGGGTGGATATGTGCCTACAAAAGAAGAAGGTAGAAGGAAGACAGCCCCAGGTACAAAGGGTAGACTGGTCATCATGAACCCACAGTACCTGCCAAGAACCAAAGAAGGGGGGCTGGAGCCAGGCTGCAAGGAAGCTAGGATGCCAAGCTAATGAGCTTGGACTTCATTCCAAGAGTAATAGAGAGTAAAACAGGCCATTGCAGGCTCTGCCAATTTTAAATCTAACCCAGTCATGACTAATTCATGCCCCAAATCATGACAAAACTGCTCAGGATTATCATTATGGTAATGAGCCATAGTTTAATCCAAAGCATTTTTTCCCTTTCCTAATGTATGCAACAGCAGTGGACTCATAATCCTTGGCATCTTGGATTTGATGAGTGCTTGGTTAGAACTCAATACACCAAAAGCAATAAACACCTTTGCAAGTATTATCAGCTCAGTTGCTGGCCACATCTCTCTGCTATCTGTTACTGAACTACAAAATGCTTCAAAACTTCTAACTAAAACAATTTTCTTGTCTCACACAGTTTCTGTAGATGGGAGAATCCAAGCAGCTTAGCTGCCTGGGGATTGGGACTGGTCTTTATGGACTCTATTTTTATTGAGAACAATTTTAGGTTCACAGCAGACAGGGAGGCTTGTCACAAGTTTGTAATCAAGCTTTGGCCAATGCCACTGTCATGGGCAAGCTTGACATTGTCTAGAGGACCTGCTTCCAAGATGGTACACTTTCATGACGCTTGACTGGAAGCCTCATATCCTTTCCATGAGGACACTCCTCCATTAAAGTGGCTTGACTGTCTTAACAGTGTGTCAGCTGACTCCCCCCAGAGTTTCTGATACAAGGCAAGGGACAAGGAAGAAGCCACAGTACCTTTGGTGTCCTCATCCGGGAAGTTACCCTCCAGCACTCCCACAGTTCATTAGAAGTTCATTAGAAGCCATCCATGACAGCAGGGAAAACAAGCTTCGTCTTTTGCAAGAAAGAATATCGAAGTCTCTGTAGACACAGTTGATAACCCCCTCCCCACCCATTCTGATTGGTTTTCCCCTGTGCTGTATGCTCCCCTGCTTTCTTTACCAGGCTCCCCTCTGTGAGAAGCAAAGTTCTGAATTTCCTGATCTACACTCTCGCTAGGTGACTGTTCTACTCCTAGTGGTTTCAATCCCATCTCTGTACTTGACTTCAAAGTGTGACTTCAGGGCCAACCAGATGGCTCAAAGGGTAAAGGTACTTGATGCCAAGCCTGACGACCTGAGTTCAATCCCCAGGACCAGCATGGTGAGCTCTTGCTCTTAAACCTTTATATATCTGGAGAGTGGTATGGCTTGGGGTAAGCCAGACTTTTACTCTGTCTCTTAAGGATGGGTGAGAACTCAAGGCTAAGGAGATGGCTGAGTGGATAAAGTACTTGGCTTGTTGAAGTCATGAAGACCTGTGTTTAATCTCCAGAACCCACATTTTAAAAGCTGGGCTTAGTGGTGCATGCTTGTAATACCAGTGCAGGAAAGGCAGAGACGTGTGGACTCCTGGGCCTCACCAGCCAGCTAGCTAGTAACTAGAAAACTACAGGCTAATGGGGTACCCTGTCTCAAACAAATAAGGTAGACAGATCCTGAAGAATGACACCTAAGATTGTCCTCTAGCCTTCACATGCACACACAGATTTGTGCACAGACATGTACACATGTGAATGTACAAATCCAAACACAAAGATGGATGAGAACTCAAAGTTAATTTAACCGATTATATACAATGAATGACCTTTCCATTCTGGGTGGATGATTTTTAAAAATCAATAACAAATATACTCTCATGGGGGCTAGAGAGATGGCCCGGCAATTAAGAACATGTACTACTCTTACAGAGGGCACCAGTTTGGATCCTAGCACGCACACTGTATAGTTCAAAACTGCCTGTAACTCCAGCCCCAAGAGATCCAACACCCTCTTTTGGCCCCTGCAGGTTTTGTATTCATGTGTACATATACACACAGACACACACATATACATCATTAAAAATAAAATCTTAAAAAAGAAATACCCCATTGCTTGCCCTAGTTATCCTTATTTAGAAAAACTTTTATTCATAGAACAACATTTAAATGTGTTTAAACAGCAGCAAAAGAAATTTAACTTCTCAGTTTGCGATGTTTTCTGGAAACTGGTCAGCAGCAAGCACACAAAAGATCCTGGCACCTTCTATTTTTGCAGAAAATAAGGAATCCTGTGCAGAAATACTACACTACTTACACAATCCTTGGAATGTTTCTAAATTGACTCCAGCTGTGGAGACAGCGATTTTCTGATTAATTTGATCAATGTAGACAGCAATGTGTATAATGTATTAAAGGAACTCTGGGCAAGTCAACATTTAGCTCAAACTCTCTCTGCTTTGAGCCTGCTCTCCAGCAAGACTTGATCACCCATGTTGACATTCTCCTGCCTCAAGACTGGGGCAAGGGGCATGCCTATCCAGGCTTCCCAAGGTAGAAACATATGAAGTCATGGATATTCAGACATTTTAAATGTACAGAGTGGCAATTTCTGGGTAAAATGCTTTCTATACAAGCATGAGGGCCTGAGTTCAGATCCCCAGCACCCACATACAAAAAGCTAAGCATTGTGGCACATGCCTATAACCCCAGTGATGGAAGCAGGGTGGGGAAGATAGGTGGATCCCTGGGGCTCACTGGCCAGGCAGTTTAGCCAAAATGGAGAACACTAGGTTCAGTGAGAGACCCTGACTCAAAAAAAGGAAGAAAAGCAAATTAGGAGGACATCTCAATGCCAAACAGGTACCTGCACAGATAAGCACACACACACACACACACACACACACACACAGGGGAGGGGGGAGATTGATTCCATTACCTGCAATACACCTAGATATTTGGTATTCAAGTCGAAGAATTATTGAATTAGTGATGGATAAGTTAGAGTGGGCATGGGCTTAAAGCACAGGGCAAGGAGGAGAGGATGCTGGGAAAATAATACAAGTCATTTGCTAATATTAACTTGAAATACCATTCAACATCAGGGAGAAGTAAATTAAGCTTTTTTTCTGAGCACTGTGAATTTCATTTTTCCAAGCTATGCACTGTGCTATCATCATGCATGTCATGCCTGCCTGTCCTGGATTCCTTCCTTCTCCCAGACCATATTGTTTCCATTTAAATATAAATAGTTGAATAATTAATTTTCTTTCTTTCTGTAATTTTAAATAGATGCACATGTACATTTTCAAAACTGGCAACATAGAACACAGAACTGGATTCTTGGTGTAATAAATCAATTTCCTATGGCATCTATAAATCAGCAAGTTAATTATTAGCAATTCTATCTACTAATGCTTTTCCCTCTTTAAGTGATTTTTTATTCCATTTTCATGGCGAGATATAGAATCTGATGATTAAACTAGTAAAATCGCAGTTGTGGCTGGCCCTTTGAAGCATATTCTCCAAACTTGGTGAAGGCACAGACCTCACACCTACTAATTACAGGCATGTTGCTAGTTTATTGACTCATTTTCCTCTGATGTATTTTATGTCCTCTGATGATGTTTCCTAGAGTACTCATTCAAGACATCAGGTCTCCTTTAGGACATGTGTAGAGGACATATCACTACTACTCATGGAGCAGCCACTGGCCAAACTATTGTGCTTTGATTTGTATTGCTGTCTGAATATCAGGATCTATTATGTAGTTCTTAATCGTGAATGAATTCTTAACAAACTGTCATTTGCATTTTGCGTTTGTATGTATGTGGTATGCATTCATGTGTGTATTCATGGTTTCGTGTGTCTGGGCACATGGCTGGGTATGAGTGTGGGTGCTATTATTGAGGCAGGGTTTCTTGATGAACCCAGAGCTTGCCAAGTCTGGGTAGTCTGGCTATTGAGCTTACCCCGAGAATGCCCTCTCTCTGCGTCTCAAGTGCTAGGATTCCAGGCAACCACCATACCTGCCTGTCTTTCTACTTAGGCTCCAGTGATCCAAATCTCTGAACCTCAAATATTTTATCTACTGAGCCATATCTCCAATCCCTCATCTACCTTTTTAAATGAGTGAAAGTAAGACTAGATTTTTTTTTAAGATTTATTTGTTTTTATTTTTTGTATGAGTCTTCTGTCTGAATGTATGTGTGTACACCACCTAAGTACCTGGTATCCGCTGTGGTCAGAAGAGAGCATCAGATCCTCTGAAACTGGGATTACAGTTGGTATGAGCTGCCATGTGGGTGCTGGGAATTGAACCCTGGTCCTCTGCAAGAACAGCTAGTGCTCTAACCACTGAGCCATATCCCCAGCTCTAAATTTCTTTCTTTTTGAGACAATGTCTCCCTGCCTAGCCCAGGCTGTTCTGAAACTTGATATATAGCCCAGGCTAGCTTCAAACTCGTGCTTGTCCTGCTTAGGCTTTCAGAGCTTCCAGCCCTGGGACACTGTGCTTGGGTCTAAGGTTACAATCTTCCAACAGAGCTGAACTACTAGGCTGCATTTGTGATGGGGAAGGTATCTTTTGTGGTGGGGAAGGAATCTTGATTTGTTCACAAGATTTTGATGGCCCGCATGTTAGCCATTAGCACTTTGGAGCATTTTATGAGTGACACTTAATCATCAAAATGATGATATGGAACAAATTAATATCGCTTGGACTTCTTGGGCTCCCCACTGTACCTGGTCAGGCATGTGAAAGCAATAAAGCTTGAGAACGCATTTTTTTTTTCTGAAGAGCTTTGTAAATGTGCAAACAGCATGTGAACGGCATCTTCTGGTAACTCTTCTGCTCATTATCCCCAGGCGGTATTATTTCCAATCAAGACTAATTGACTTTCACTTACACATAGAAGATAGGCTTGGCCACCTGTACCAGAGACCTTGTACTGGTTTCTAATTAGGTGTTTAAAATAGAATATATTGAAACAAATTTCTATCTGCTTTTGTTTCACTTAATATCTAACCAATGACTGGAGCTTATTGAAATCCCACACTTCTACTGCAAAATCATTACTGTTTTTTACTGTCTAAAACCTTTCTAGAACTCTCTGGAGCTTTAAGAATCAACAAAATGTTTCTCATGAACATTTTCTTTCTGGCTCCTGCTTATGTCTCTGCCCCTCCTCTATCACCATCCCTCCTAGCTCCGCTTCATCCTCTCCCTCTCTAAAGACATGCTTTTGCCTGGGCTCAAATTTGCCAGCCCTCAGCCCTCATGATCTTAGCAGTGCATCCTTGGCATAAGCTATTCTCCCTTCATGAAACATCTTCCTTCCCCTAGCCTCCTCCTACTTCACCAACCTAACTAAGTTCTTCATATTGAGCCTCATTTCCTCCAGAAACCTTCACTCACGCATACTAACCAAATACTTCCTAGATATTCTCCTAGCTCCTGAGAACTCTACCATTTGGTACAGCTCTTGTACTAGAGTACAGTTATTGTACTTGTCCATTTCAGTTTGTTCCCAGATAAAGAGGGCAATGGCAAATTAAAGACAGAATTCCGAGTCCAGCATTCAGAGTTACTGACAAGAATGTGATTGACTCCGGCAGCTACGTCACCAGAAGGCCCACCTTAGCACGATTGATGGCTCACAAAAGCTGTTACTTTCAAGCAGCTCCACTGAACAGTCTCCTCTCTTTCAGAGATTATTGATGCTTCTATACCTCAATGAGGAACCACATGAATCTTGTTACTATACAACTACACAAGAGATAGATGAATAATTAGGCGAAATATGCTCTCCTCTGGCTAGCCTTTTTTGGCCTTTGTTTCTTTATGTATAAAATAATAGGTTGGAATGAGGTAATATATAAGGTCACTTTCTCTAAGGTAAAATTCTATAAAGCCCAATTATAATGAAAACTGACTCCTACAAATGTACGAAACTAAATTATAAGGAAATGATGGCAACCATAAGAATGCACCTTGAAGGCTTCTAACTGCACAGACATAGTTGGCAAAGGACTTCAATGATTGTGCTCTTAAAAATCTAACGTTACATTTAAGCAAGGCCACAACTTCCCCTGATGAAGGCAAGAGTTCTATGGTGGACACTTTTGTGGGAAACATGGCTCTCTTTGGAAAATTAACACATCTACTAATGTTAATTGTTGCGGAATAATCTTTTTGTACATTGTGAAGATGTCACTCTGATTGGCTTAATAAAAAGCTGAACGGCCAATAATAGCTAGGCAGGTTTTCCAGGCACAGAGGATGATGGGAAGAAGAAGGGCAGAGACACAAGGAGAGACAAAGGAAGCAGGAAAGCAGGATGATCAGTACATAGATGAGGTAAATGAGCCTCAGGGCAGCACATAGATGAATAGAAATGAGATAATTTAAGTTATAAGAGCTAGTAGAAATAAGCCTAAGCTATCGGCCAAGCTTTAACAGTTAATAATGAGTCTCCATGTGGTTATTTGTAAACTGGCTGGCAGAACAGAAAAATCCCCCTACAGCTAATCCCACAGCTAGCGCTAATAATAGGCCATCAGTTGGGGAGTGTTTACTGTTACTCATGGCTCAAAGTAGTTTCATTATCATAAATACCCATGAGGTAATTTTCTTACACACAGTTCAGGAATAAGATAACTGAGGAATAAAAAGGTGAAGTAACTTCTGAAGTTCACAGAGCTAATGTATATATATACATACATATATACATATATATATACATGTATATATGTATATATGACCAATAACCAAACCCAGGATGGAAGCCATAATCCAAATCATCAGGTTAATCAGTCTCTCACCATTCAGCTGCTCCTACTCTCTTTCCTCATTTAGCTTTCCTGTACTGACCTGATGTGTTAGTTACCTTTCTCATTACTGTGACAAAATGCCTGACAGAACCAGCTTAAGGGAGGAAAGATTTATTGATCTGGGCTCATGGTTGAATGGGATACAGTCCATCATGGGGAAGGCATAGTGGCTGGCTCCATTCATGGTATCAGGAGTGTATAGCAGAGCTGGACCACAGACTAGTGAGCTAGATGGGGTTCTAACCCTTGATGCCTGTCCCATAGTGTCTCACCTCCTCAAGCAAGGATCTACCTCCTAAAGGTTCCACAACTTCCCAAAACAGTGCCACCAACTTGGGACCAAGTGTTCAGACACCTGAGCCCATGTGGGGCATTTCATATTCAATCCATCATACCTGTTATCCTCTGAGGATCACCTCCATCTTCCTGAACCTTCTTTCCTCTTCCTTGGCCCATCTCTTATGTGCTAGTTTCCTTGGAGCTCTGCCCTAAGTCTCCTTCTCTTCCTACTCTATAACTCCTCCCTCAGCTTCAGGAAGATCTACCTACAGACGTTTCCCAAATCAAGTCATGCTTCCTAGATATTGAACCCAAATATCCAGCTTTCTACTCAACATCTCCTCTAAGATTTTTGCTTAATGAGCCTTCAAAATCTTACAACTCATCATTTCTCCTGTTCATTAACATAGCTCTCTATCCATATTCCTCATTCCAGAAACATGGTGCTGCTATCTCCCTGATATGCACGCCTCTCACACTCTACACACAACTCAGGAGAATAACAGGCCTGTGAAGGCAGATATCTGGTTTCTTTAGAGACCAGCAGTTCTCAATCTTCCCAATGCTGTGACCCCTTAATACAGTTCCTTATGTTGTGATGACCCCCAGCCATAACATTGTTTTTGTTGCTACTTCATAACTGTCATTTTGCTACTGTTGTGAATCACAATGTAAATATCTGTGTTTTCCGATGGTCTTAGGTGACCCCTGTGAAAGGGTTACTCAACCCCTAAAGGGGATGCAACCCACAGGTTGAGAACCACTTTTGAAACTAACCTGGTGCCTAATACATTGTAGGAACTCAATATAATAGTTGAGTGAATAAATGAAAGAAGGAATGGATGAATATTCTAATTAAAATTCCATCTACTCCTCTCAACTCCTACCTCTACTGCTACACTCCAAGGAGCCATAATTTGTCTTCTGATACTTCTGATTCTTCCACTCTCCCTCTAGCACATTCTCCAGGTTACTGCAATGAGAATGTTGTTCTAAATCAGGTGTGTGTGCGCATGCAGGTGCACATGCATAAGAGTGGGAGTCAGAAGTAACTGTTGTTCTCCACCTTATTTTTTGAGACCAGGTCTCTCACTGAACTTGCGTGTTCACCAAATCAGCTAGGCTAGCTGGGTCAGCTAACTCCAGAGATCCACCAATCTCTGCCTGTCAGTGCTGGAAGTTACTGGTATGTTACCGGTATGCACCAGCACTCCTGACATTTTTTTTATAAAGGTGCTGGGGACCCTAACTCAGGTCATCATGGTTGCACAGCATGCACTTTGCCAACTGTGCCATCATCCTAGACCCTCCTTTTTTGCTTTGCTTGTTTGGTTGGTTTTGGTTTTGGGTCTTAGAAAATGTCTGCTATATCCCAGTGTCTTCATTAGGGGTTACTATTGCTGTGATGAAACACCATAACCATAAAGGAGGAAAAGATTCATTTGGCTTACACCTCCACATCACTGTTTATCATGGAAGGAAGTCAGGACAGGAACTCAAGAAGGGCAGGAACCTGGAGGCAGGAGCTGATGCAGAGGCCATGGAGGGGTGCTGCTTACTGGCTTGCTCCCCATGGCTTGCTCAGCTTGCTTTCTTATAGAACCCAGGACCACCAGCCCAGGGATGGCACCACCTACAATGGGCTCGGCCCTCCCCGATCAATCACTAAAAATAAAAATGCCCTACAACCAGATCTTATGGAGGCATTTTCTCAATTTAGGTTTCCTCCTTTCAAATGACTCTATCTTGTGTCAAGTTGACATAAAACTAGCCAGGACACTCAGATTGACCTTGAATTCACTATGTATCTAAGGATGGTCTTGACTCCTGATCCTCCTGCCTCCATCTCCTGTTATGGAATATTACTTTAACTATGTAAAAATGTGTTACATTTGTTTGTGCTGCACTCATTTAATGATGTAAAGATGTGTTACATTTGTTTATGCTGCATTTGTTTAACTATGTAAAAATGTGCTGCTTTGCCTTGGCACTTGGTTTAATAAAAGCTGAATGGCAATGGCCAATAGCTAGGCAGTAGATGGATAGGTGGGGCTGGTGGGCACAGAGAATAAGGAGACGGAGGAATCTAGGCAAAAGAGAGAGGGAGGAGGGAAAGAGGGAGAGAAGAGACAATGAGGGAGAAAGAAGGAGATGCCAGGGGCCAGCCAGTCAGACAGCCACTGGATAGCCAAACATGAAAGAAGCAAGAAAAGTAAAACATACAAAACGAAAGAGAGGTAAAAAGCTGAAGGCAAAATGTAGATGAAGAGAAACAAGTTAAATTAATTTATAATAGCTTGTGGGACATTAAATTAATTTGTAAGAGTTAGTGGGACCAGCATAAGCTAAGGCCAAGCATTCATAACTAATAAGTCTTTGTGTCATGATTTGTGAGCTGACTGGTAGCCCAAAAGAAAGCCTGTTACAACCTCCCAAGTGCTGAGATCAGAAGCATACATTATCTTTACCTAGCTAAAAGAAAATTTTGTCAAATAACCCTCTTGCTTCCCTTCATTGCTAGGCTGTTACCATTAGGACCAAAACCTCAGAGCCCTAACTGGACTACAAGATTGTTGCCTACCATTAACGCTCCTCCTACACCAACCCACTCCCCTTTCTCTCTGTGCTGATCTTCTGGGTTCTAAAAGCACAAACACAACTCTCTTATCTCTCAGTTTGCACTCATTTGTTTCCACTCTCCGTAGTCTTTCTTCTCTCACTGCATGTGACTGAATTCTGTCCATCCTAAGTCTTAGTTTAGGAAGCTATAAATCCAAGATCAAGATGATAGCACAGTTGCATTCAGGCGAGGGTTCTCTTCCAGATGTGGACTTCTCAAGTGAGCTGGTTCTCTTGTCTCTTCTTACAAGGGCACTAATACCATTTATGAGGACTCCATCCTTATTATCTAATTGCCTCCCATAGGCCCCACCTCCAAATGATTCCACATTGGAATTAGGATTTCAGTATATTCAATACCAATATATTCAATATTGCAGCAATTACACTCCTAGCTGTATAACCTAGAAATATGAAACTTGTATACCAATGCTCATAGCAACATTACTCATAATAGCTAAAGGTGAAAAACATCTCAAATGTCCATCAATTGATGTGTCAGTAAACAATAAACCACAGTATGTCCATACAATGACATATCAGTCTGCAATAAAAAGGAGTAAAGGATTGTTATGTAACTACAACCTGAAGTTAAAGAAGCTAGACACACAAAGCTATATATTGTATGTTTCTGTTTATATGAAATAGCCAGAAAAGGCAAATGCATAGATTAAAGGTAGATTTATGGTTACAAGGACATTACATTGACATGTAGAGGAGGAGTTAGGAGTAACTGTTCCTTTTAGTGGGTGATGGAAATGTCTTGGAATTAATTACTAGGTGGTATGTGCATAATATATGAGAATACCAAAACCCACTGGAAGCACGTACATTAAAATGTCAATTTTGTATTTTATGAGTCATATCTCAATTTTTTAAATGCTAAAATCAAAACTGTTTCAGGACATCATGTATGGAGTAACAACAGCTTTTTACTTCACACAGTTTGTGTTCAGTGGTCTACATTGTCTTCCTTGGTCATTGTTAGTTATGTTGTGGGTCAAGAGCAAGGTACCCACCCCTTGTAGAATTGTCAGGAAGATACAGATTTGATTATAACACATAGTTGCAATATTTCTTAGTCAAAGCTCTTTCTCAGGTCTGGGGATGCAGTGGTGAAGCACTAGCCTAGCCTGCACTAACTAGACATGTGTTCAGTACCGAGCACTGAAAACAGCCCTTTCTCAAAGCACTTTAATGGTAGCTACCAGACTGTTCTATACACTAGTGCATCTGTTTGCCATAGATTATGAACTAAAAAATCAAAGACTGCCTCTTTCTTGTCCTCTGCTCCATCCATGTGGCCAAGTAAGAGCTTGGAACACAGAAAAAGCTCAACAAATGTTTCACTTTAAAGTAGTGGTACTTAATAGAAGACAGTTCTGCCTTGTGGGGGATTTTTGGCAAATGTCACTTTTGTTTTTAAGACAGCATCTTGCTATATGGCCCTAGCCAGCTTGGAACTTGCTGTGTATATCTTTCTGACCTATGATTATCCTGTCTCTCACTCCAGAGGATTATGGGTGTTATAGGATTGCTAGGATTATAGGTGTGCACCACCACACTCAGCTAAGATGGAGATGTTTTTTGATTGTCACAACTTGGGGGACACATGCTATTTGACAACTATAGACAGCAACCATGGATGCTACTAAATATCTTAAAGTGCCCAAGATAGCCCCCCACAAAAACCCCAAAGAATCGTTTAGACTACATATCAGTCACGTAGAGGTTGAGAAACCCTGCTCTAAGCAGTTGAGAAAATTTCTATTAAAAATGAAAAGGTCCGGGGCTGGAGAGATGGTTCAGCAGTTAAGAGCACTGGCTGCTCTTCCAGAGAATCCAGGTTCAATTTCCAGCACCCACATGGAAGCTCACAACTATCTACAACTCCAGTTCTAGGGGATTCAACACCCCCCCACAGAAATACATTCAGGCAAAACACCAATGCACATACAATAAAAATAAAGTGTTTTAGAATGGGGAAAAAAGGTTCTCTTGCAGCACTTTATTTTCTCTCATATTTTGTGCTCTTGGTGAATGAGATGTCCCAAACTCCACCTTTTTATCTCTGGTAAATGAAGTTTGTAGGAAAGGCAGATCATGAGAGAAACGGACAAGTTTGTTTAACTGTCTGACTTGGACTAAGATTCTACAAATTAGCATATATTCAATCCTGTACATGGTAAGATGTGCATTGCCTATCTGTTAAAGAGCTCAAGAAACGGTTTGACATTGTGTTTCATATGCACGAGGAATATCAAATGCAGCTCTTCTTAAATTGTATGGCTTTTCCTCTAGTCTGGTAGCAGTCCTGTCCAGCCCCAAGGCATCAAGCAGGTAAGCAGGCAAGGAGCTTCCTACCTGGGAGTGTCACTTAGGGGTTTTCCTGGGTGGCAGGAACTCACTTTTCAGATCAGGGGTCAGCAAGCTACAACCCACAAACCAAGGTGGCCCCATTTTTATGTAACATATGAGCCAAAACCAGTTTTACTATTTCCACATAGTTGATAATGGGATAAAAGAATTCTATGTTTAGGGATGTGGCTGCAGTTCAGTTTAAAGAGTGCTCTCCTGACACCCAGGAAGTCCAGAGTTTGATCCTCAGCAACACAAACCCAAACCGGAAATGGTAGTGCACATCTGTAATCTCAATGCTAGGAAGGAGGAAGCAGGAAGATCCAAAGTCAAGGTCAACCTTGGTTACATGGCAAATTCAAGGCCAGCCTGGGATATATGAAACACTTTCCTGACTTCGCCAGCTTCCCAACCCCAGAAATAAAGAACTATTGGAACAATCACACCCATCTGTTTGCTATTGCCTGTGGCTGCTTTTGCACAGAGACAGAAACCTATGGCCTGCAAACCCTGAAATAGTTACCTCGAGTCCCTTTGAGAAAATGTTTGCTGATTCTTGCTCAATGGTTAAGAGTTTAGCAAATTGTGTTTCCAAGAGGCTGTTTTGAAGCACAGCAAGTTTAAATCCCCAGCACCTGGCTGTGCTTGGGGACATGCCTCCACTGTATGCTGTTGGAATTCCCTCCTCTGAAACCTGAGATGACTTAGCAGAATAGTCTCCCACTCCTAACCTTCCATATGTATGGTGATTCCAGGCTGTTCGATGACTCCCAGGTGGTCCAGGAAGAAAAATTGCAGAGCTCTTGTCTGAGCCAAAGCCACTTAGCCAGTGAGTCATTGACACCAAGCCAGAACTGGAAAGCCACTGTGCCCATTCAGGACAGACTGGAGAAGAGGCATTCTACCAGTTTCAAAAATGTCCATTTTTTGGTCGCTTTCATGCACTCTACCTTTATAGATTCTGTAACCAATTTCTTTAACTCTAGGCAAAAAGGGAATGGACAAAACTAGAGGGAAGTTGGCCAGGGATGGAAAGCAGAGGCTGCCAACTCC
>LZPO01057484.1:1501081-1512545 GCA_001675575.1 Neotoma lepida
ACACTAATAATAATAATAAATGAAATGTTTTAACAAAAAATATACAACTTGATAAATTGCCACAATACTTTTATAATTGGAACCCAGAATTAAAAAGAAAAAAAACAGAAACTCAACAGTTCCTGCCTCCCACCCATCTGAGCATTTCTTCCATCAACAAGAAAAGCATAGCCATGGATGGTGGGTGGCTGATGCCTATGATCCTTAGCACTGAAGAGGATAAAGCATGAGGGCTGCCTCAACCTCAAAGCCTGGGCTACAATGTGAGGATAGATAGATAGATAGATAGATAGATAGATAGATAGATAGATAGATGATAGATAGATAGATGCATGCATGGATGCATGGATGGATACATGGATGGATGCATGGATGGATGGATAGATGATAGATAGATAGATAGATAGATAGATAGATAGATAGATAGATAAAAAGGAGAGAGAAGCATATCTTCACTTTACTTCGCCTATCACATTGTATGCAATGGGTGTACCCAGCTTATTCTACTCAATATCTGTTTGTGAAAATCATCTTTGTTGCTTATAGTTGTAGTTTCTTCTACTTAACTGCTGTACAACATATTCATCATATGTCTATCCTGCTGAGGTGTATTTGAATCACTCCAACTAATACAAATGCTATTATGATCCTTTTAGTGTATGTTTTGGGGGGTGTGTGTGAAAAGAGAACTGACATTTCTATTAGAATACACCCATGACTGGAACTGCTAGCTCAGAGGTAGGTCTAGTTCTAACTTTAGTTTTCCAGAGTACCTGTAGTAATTTCCATTCCCTCCAATGCTCAATGGTTTCCTGTTGTTCCACATCCTCACCAATCTTTCTAAGTGGAAGAACATTTGACAGTTTGAAAAGACATAAGTGGTGAGCCTTTGTCCTTCTGAAAATTGGCATCTAGTCTCCCCCAGATAGATGGTTTCTGATTCTGTTCACTTTTCTCCCTTTTCTGACTGGCCCTGCAGATGTGAATGAGTGTGGAGTCAAACCCCGGCCATGCCAGCACAGGTGTGTGAATACACATGGCAGCTACAAATGCTTTTGCCTCAGTGGCCACATGCTTCTACCAGATGCCACATGTTCAAGTAAGTTCCAGCAGTCACTCAAAGCTAAAGGCTTGCCTTTTGGTACTTGGTTCATGGGGAATGACTTGGGCAACTTTTAAAAACATATCTAGGGTTATCCGGGTGTGGAGACACACACCTTTAATCCTGGCACTCAAGAGGTAGAGGCAAGCAGATCTCTGTGAGTTTGAGGCCAGTCTCATCTACACAGTGATTTCCAGGCCAGGCACGACTACATAGTGAAACATTTCTCAAAAAAAAAAAAATATATATATATCTAGGGTTGAGGATATGGCTCAGTTTGGTAAAGTGCTTGCCTAGCATGTACAAATTCCTAGGTTTGATCCCCAGCACCACATAAGCAAGGCATGGGAATACATGCCTGTAATCACAGCATTCAGGTGAAGGCATTAGGATAAGAAGTTAGTTCAAAGTCAAACTGAGTTATAAATCAAGTTTGAAGTCAACATGGGGATACATGAAATTCTGCCCTAAAAATAAAGGTCTTTAACATCACCCTAGGCTAAAACATCTTTGGGTACTTACTTTTTTTAATTATTGTAAAATGTACATAACATAAAATTCACCATTTTAACCATTCAAAAGTGGACAAATCAACAAGTTCATCACCCCAAAAGAAAGCCCAACCATTGAGTAGGCAAGGTGGATCAGTGGATAAGAGTACTTGCCATACAAGCCTGATGACACCTGAGTTTGATGCCTGGAACCCACAAAAAGCCTGGCTCCCGTATGTAATTCCCAGCACTCTTACTTCAAGATGGGAGGTGGGAACAGAAGAACTGGCAGGAAGTTCATGGCATACACGGTGTAGCAACAGAAGTAACAAGAGAGACCATGGCTCAACAAGGTTGGAAGGCAAGAATCGACTTCTGAAAGTCGTCCTCTGACGTCCATATGTGTGCTATAGCACTCGTGTAACCATACACTCGAAAGCTCGCAAGTGTGCACGCACACACACACACACACACACACACACACACGCACACGCACACTATATTAACAAATAACATTTAAAGCATACTAAAAGGAAAAACCCCAACCATTAGCAGCCACTCCCTGTTGCCCTCAGCAGCTACAATTCTGCTTTATGTCTCTATGGATTTGTTTCTTCCAGACACTCACTTTATAAATGAAAAAAGACTCACAGTGGGAAATCAATTACATATCTCTATCTCTACGTGTGGAGACGAGTTGGATTTCATCAGGAAACTAGGCATGGTGAGCAAAGGGAGGTGATAAAGTTCCACACCATCCCAGGCCATCAATCCTTCCCACCAGCTACCTTTCTCACGCCCCTTGCCCCACTGCCAGAGATTAGAGCGTCTCATTGGAAATGCATTCTGACTCGCATTCCTGAAAAGAAAAGCTCTTCTGTGATAATGAAACCCGTGTCCTGTGGGAGGGTGGGAGTCTCTCTCCATTCATTTCTTGAGAGGGGAGGCTCTTTAAGTTTTATATTGCAGCTGAAAGGCAAACCCACCTTCGCTGTCTGCCTTCCCTCCTCTCTTGCCATCTCATTTTCTTCTGCCCTGGGGCCCCCAGCAAAGACAAGCCTGCTGCCTTCAGCCAGCTTCCCAGAGTTGCAGTCAAGCAGACTCCCAGCCCATCCTAGGCTTCCAAGGTCATCTCATCTAGTCTTTTCTAGTGCCCCTGGCTCCTCTTTGTCCTGGCCCTTCATCACTATTTACTCAGGTCCTCCCTTAGCAAACTAGCCTAAGAGATAACACAGACATTTGCTGTGTCTTTTTCAAATATCCTTATTCTTATAAATTAAACAGAAACCCCCACGAAACAATCTGATAGCTTAATGAATTCTTGTACAGCACCCTTGTGACTACCACCAACTAGAACTTGCCCAGAACTTTCTTCTCCTCTGCCTCCCCAAAGAGGACCGTTATCTAGGCTTTTACAGAGATCACTTCGGACTTTTTTAAAAGACCGATGCTAATGGATGACTCTGAAACATTCCAGGAGAGCTCATTCCGTGCCAAAAGAGATATCTTTCCCCAAATGGAAAGATAGCTATGTTAATTTTGATGATTAAGTTTCCAAGAAGATAGCGAAAGAGAAGAAATGAGAAATATAATCATCAGTAGGTGTTTGTTTTCTTACCTTAGGTCTCCATCCCTGCACTCTTTCTTTCTTTCCCTATAGGGGTTATCTGTGCCTCTCCATTTAGAGCTTACAGCATAGTCCCTGGCCTCTTTCCTGGGTGCTGATTTTATTCTTCCTGGCCCATTTCACTGTCTTTGGTCTCTCTGGGTGACTAGCGTTTTATGGAGGTAGATGAATGGAGTATACTTACCAAAATCATGGTTGTGCTCACTGGTTTGGGAATATAAGAGATTTTGAGGGGGCTGGGAGATGGATCAGGAGGTAAAAGCACTTGACCTGCCAGCATGAGGACCTGAGTTCAGAACCATTGTTAAAAAACAAAACAAAACAACAACAAAAACACATAGCACAAAGGCCTGTGATCCCAGCGACACTGCAGAAAGATGTGAGGCAGAAACAGAAGAATCCGTGGAGGTTTCCAGGCCAGCTAGTAAAAATCAACAGAGACCCTATCTCAACCAACGTCATTGAAAAGTGTGGCCTAACACCTACGGTTGTCCTGGCCTCTGCACATATATTGTGGTACATACACACACACCTGCACTCATACATGTAAACATGTACACACACACACACACACACAATGTGAACTTTCATGTGTTCACATGCAGATGGTGGTTTTTCTTAAGCTCCCATGCATTTAGGAGCCATACATAGTGGACTTCTGCTAAGTAAGTACATTTTTGTGAAATAAGTTATGCTAAGCCAAAAGTGACAAAACTCCAACTAAACTGTCATTTATTAAAAATGCTGAAGACGGGCTGGAGAGGTGGCTCAGAGGTTAAGAGCACTGACTGTTCTTCCAGAGGTCTTGAGTTCAACTCCCAGCAACCACATGGTGGCTCACAACCATCTGTAGTGAGATCTGGGGCCTTCTTCTGTATACATAATAAATAAATCTTAAAAAAAAATGCTGAAGACAACCAGTTTTGGAGACTCTTAATAAAGACTTAGTCTCCACTGTCCTCAGAGTGATTTTCTTCTCATATCCGTGGCCTCACAACAAACATATGGCTGCTTCAGCTCCAGATGTCACATCTACATTAAAAGTAGGCAAAAGAAAGGAGGTGATACCTCAAACTCCCTATATAGCCAGAATTACCTTGAACTTCTGATTCTCCTTCTTCCACTTCCCAGAAGTGCTGGGATTACAAGCATGTGCTACTATGCCTGGTGTAATGTGGTGCTAGGGATGAAACCCAGTGCATTGTGCATGGTAGGCAAGCTCTCTAACAGCTGAACTACATCTGTAGTCACTCCAGGAGACATACCTTTACTTTCCTTTGGCTACACTGCAACACATAGCCACTCTTTGCTGCAAGGGAAGCCAGACAAGTATCTGGCTTCTCAGACACACATTTTCACAATGGTGAAAATGACAAGGAAAAGGGGGGGGGGCAGAATAACTCTCATGGAGCTGACCACCTGTGTCTGCCACATTAGTACAGGTACCTGAAACACCAAGTCTTGTGGCTGGAGTGACTCTGAATGAGTCTACACATTTGTGCAATGATCTCTAAAGTTCTTTTACTCTAACTGTTCACATTGATAATCTACATCAGCAGTTACTTTTCATCCTCTAGAGACTCGCCAAGTGGCATAGTGATCTGAGTACATATAAGAGGAAAGGGAAGGGCTGAGGACGGTGTTCAGTTGGTATCATGCTCACCTAGCTTATACAGACCTCTGGGTTCAATCCTCGGTGCTGCATGAACCAGGTGTGCTGTCAAATGCCTGCTATCCCAGCGTTTTGGAAATGGAGAATCAGAAGTTTTAAGGCTACGCTGCCACCTGAGGCCATGTTGATGTCCTTGGCCTGTGCTGCTGACCAGGGCTATGATGGTGTCCATGGCCAGTGCTATGGCAGAGGGCTGTGTTGATGTCCATGGTCTATACTGCCACAGGAAACCACACCAAGGTTCATGGCATGGGCTGATGCAGGAGACCATATGGATGTCTGTGGTCCATGCTGTTGCCAGAAACCATGTAGAAGTCCATGATCTGTGTTCCTGCTAACTGTAAAGGGCAAGGAAGCTACTTTTGCAGTGATATCGATGACTGCAGACTCACACTTGAGAAAGAGAGACATAGAAGGCTTCTGTGACAACCCCTAACCTTACTCCACCCCAAAAAAAGTAACAGCCTAGACAGAAAGCCATCAAAGAGGACTGTTAAAAAATGTGATAAGGAGCCAGGCAGTGGTGGCACATGCCTTTACTCCCAGCACTCAGGAGGCAGAGGCAGGCAGATCTCTGTGAGTTCAAGGCCAGCCTGGGCTACACAGAGAAACCCTGTCTCGAAAAAACAAACAAACAAAAAATTATGATAAGGATGAGGAAGTGTAGCTCTCCACAATTGATGGCTTCTGGCAGGGGTGTAGGAGGAGAAGGACTCAGTTTTCCTGAAGGGGCTAGCCGTGGGAGTTTGACCATGCATGCTTCAGTGACATATGGGCAACACAGATTGGACTCTTGTTTTGTTTCTGTTTGTCTTGTTTCTTCTTCTTCTTTTTCTGATGGGGGAGGTCAGAAGGATGTGAGGGAGGACCTGGGAGGACTGAGAAGTGAGTGTGATCAGGATTCATGATGTGAAATTCCCAAAGAATCAACAAAATATTGTTTAAAAAAAAGGTTTAAGGATAAAGTGAGTTCAAGGCCAGTCTAAGAAACATAAGATGATGTCTCAATTTAAAAGAGATGGGGGTGGGGGTACAGTCAGAGCTGTATGTTTTGTCTAGAGATAGTCAAGTGCAATGTACTGGTCAACAGAACAGACCATGCACTCATGGGGCCACCCCATTCATCCCAGGGGCCACCACAACAACACACCTGCTCAGATTCCTTGTGGGTTTCCTAGGAGGACTCAGACCATGAAGTCTGTCCTAAGACATATTACATTTCATATCTCAGAATTGGGAGAGACGTTCTTACTCAATCTTTGTCTACTTTTACAGATGCTAGGACGTGTGCCAGGACAAACTGCCAGTACAGCTGCGAAGAAACAGAGGAAGGGCCACGGTGTGTGTGTCCATTGCCTGGCCTCCGCCTGGGCCCAAATGGAAGAATGTGCCTAGGTAAAACAGAAAGGATAACCTCCATTCCTCTCCATTCCCCTCCGTTCCCCCTCCACTGAACTCCATTTTCATTCATTACAAGGCTTGTGCTGAATAGATACGGTGAATTCCTCAAAGTACTGATCTCTGTCCATTTATGAAATATCTTCAGTCATTTGTGCTCTGTACATACTTAGGGGTATAATGGAAAACAGTCTTCTAGTAGTCTATTCTGCCTAATGGATACGGCATAAAGTATACGACATAAATTCTTTTTGTTTACTGTATTGACACTGCATATTTGACCCCAATTACCATGAGACTGACATGCCACCACTCATTCAATGAGTCAGACTTGTGAGCCGTTGGGATTTGTTTCAAGTTCTAGCTATCATTTTCCTGGAAAACATGTATTTACTTTTGTAATTTCAGTATTAAATTAGTGAAAATAATACATGCCTCCTATAATGTTTAGTGCACCCGCTCTAGGGGGTGGGGCTGTAGCTCAGTTGGTTGAGTGCTTGCCTAGCATGCACAAAGCCTTGGGTTCAATCCAAAGCACCACATAAACCAGGTGTAGTAGAGTACAGCTGTAACCACGACACTTGACAGATGATAGCAGGAAGATCAGAGGTCATCCTTAGCACACTAAAGGCTAGTCTGGATTACATAAGACTCTGTGTCAAAATAAACCTGGCTTTAAATTATACAAACTATCCAGCACATGGTATGCAGCAGCAAGCAGACTTCTGTGAGTTCAAGGCCAGCCTTGTCTACATAGTGAGTTCCAAGCCAGCCAGAAAGACATAATGAGATCCTATGTCAAAAAAATAAAAAACATGATTTCAATTTTTATTTCTGGCTAGACAAAATGGGCAGATTAAATCACTATCAATTAAGGAACATAGAAACCATTCATTTCCAGCTGCTAATGTAGTAAAATCTGTGACCTAAAGCTTTAACTTCCACGTTCCCTTGGCTTATTGCACATCTAAGTCTGTGGGTCTACAGAAGCTGAGCAAATAGTTGGTTCAGTAGGTGATCCCAGGAAACACTGGTTGAGGACTTAGGAAGTGACCAAATACTTCACAAGAAGGAACTTTAAGGAAGAAGGGCTTATTTTGACTTATAAGCTGAAAGGATGTGGAATATCATAGTGGGGAGGCATGGCAGCAGGAGTGTGCAGCCAGGCAGCTTGTCACATTGCATCCACAGGCAGAGAACTAACTGGAAGTGAGATTTGGCTATCAGAATTCACTCAGAACACATGTAAAGCATAGGTACCACATGCCAGGCACACACTCAGCCCTAGAAGAGCTGGGGTCTAACAAATGAGCAGAGATACAAGGAGTGGGGATGTAATTCAGTTGATAGGCTGCCTGTGTAGCATGCATGAAACCCTGTGTTCCATCCCCAGCAAATGCATAAATAAAGCATGGTGGCACACGCATCTGTAATCCCAGCACTAGGGAGGTGGAGGCAGGAGGATGAGGAGTGAAAGGTCACCCTTGGCTATATAGCCAGTCTGGAGCAACCTAGGATACACATCTTGTGGGGTGAATATACATAATGGCATTATAGCCAGGAAACACCTCCAAGAAGAGATAGGCATAGTGATATAAACTTGTAAACTGAAGAGCTGTGCATGTGCCCAGTAAAGATCGAGAATACTTCCTGAAGATGTGACGTAGGCACCAGATAATCAGTTTTCTAGGCAAGGAGACTGCATGTGCTTGAGCATTGGATACTGGGGGGGTAAGGTGAGTACCTGTGCATGTGCGTGTGTTGGGGTACTCTTCCTGCAATCACTGACAGCTTCTACTCCTATACCTTAGATATTGATGAATGTGCTTCTAAGAAAGCAGTCTGCCCTTACAATCGAAGATGTGTGAACACGTTTGGAAGCTACTACTGCAAATGTCACATTGGTTTTGAATTGAAGTATGTCAGTCGCAAGTATGATTGTGTAGGTAAGATACAGTGGCTTTTTTTCCCCTTGCCTCCAAGTCCGTAGGCTTTCTCTATAGGTATTTTTTATGTCCATTCAATCTACTATACTGGCCAGCTGAACAACACAAAAAAACCTTGATATTAAGTTTCCAGCATTTAGGTAACTCCAGCGAGATTAATTACGAAGCTAGGTCCATAGTGACTTAAACAAATGAATATAACTATTATGGAAGCAAATATCTTGAGATGATGCCTGTGAGAGTTTTTTTTTTAATTTTGTAAGTTTTCATTTAGTTTATATATTTGGTTCTATCTCCAATTACACATCTAAGAATGGGAGCAATAAAGAGATATTTATATTTGCTACAAGATTAAGAAGATCTCAGTGGTCTGTTCCTAACATTTTCCATTAGAATGGCTTTAGACAAATTCATGAAGGTAACTGGAGAGATGGCTCGGTAGTTACAACCACCGAGCTTGGCAGTTATAACTTGGTAGTACTTGGTCTACAATCACAAGGACCTGAATTTGGGTCCCAGCACCCATGTAACAAGCCAACTCTCCCAGAAAACACCTGAACCACAGCTCTAGGGAACAGGGACAGGAGGATCACTGAGGTCTGCTGGTTTCTGGCCTACCTGAGAAAACAGGAGCCCTAGGGAGAGACTCTGCCTCAACAAGAAAAGTAGATAATCATAGAAGAGGACACTCAATGCCCTCTTCTGGCCTCTGCTGTAGACATAAGCACACACATCTGCACACACACACACACACACATCAATTTTTTAAAAAGAAAATTATGTGAAAGGGCACATGTTCTTTGTTCTTTCTTCTTTTAGCCCTTTTGTAGCTCAAGTGCCAAATAAAATCACTCTCTGCTAAAACTGTCATTAGTCAGCTGTTAGTCTTATCTGTATGAAGTAAAACATTTTTATCTCTTAGTGAAGGGATCCCAAGCCTCAAAGAGCTTGTGAAGTCAAATCTGCTTACCCATTGCCTGTAGCAAGCTTTTTCATTGGCCACCAGCTCCCAAATAACAACATGGAAACTTATTATTAATTATGAAAGCTTGGCCTATAGCTTAGGCTTGTCTCAACTAGCTCTTATAACTTAGATTAACCCATTTGTATTTTTCTACATTCTGTCATGTGGCATTACTGCTCTTCCATCTTGCATCTCCTGTTTCCTCTCCACGTCTGGCTGGCGACTCCACCTTCCTTCTTCCCAGAGCTCTCTCTGCTCAGAAGTCCCGCCTATACCTCCTGCCTAGCTATTGGCTGTTCAGCTTTTTATTATACCAATCACAGCAATACATCTTCACACAATGTACAAATATCCCACAACAATTACTTACAGTAAAGAGAAATTGCTTGGCTTTCACTCTCTAGTCACATAACATGGTGACAAAGGTATGCACATGCCACAGAAAGCTAACCATTAGAGAAAATGTGATTCTTTCAATCCTGTGCTTAGGGACATGTCTTGTATCATCATGTTGGGGCAACACCCTATTGCTAGTTTTTGAACCATCTTGGGGGCCTCCGTGGTTATTCCCTCAAATTTTCTTCGCTACAAAGACATAAAATTCATGTTTGTCATGAGCTTGGACCCCACCCTGTCCTATTGACCCAGCCAGCTGTGCAATCCAATGACAGTGGTGCAGTGTTTCCCAGTTCCCTGATGCCGCAAGGGCATTCCCCACACACCAAGTTGGGAATCCACATAGCTTCACAAGAAAGCAAATCTCTGATGTGCTAAAAGTGCTTAAGATTAGCATCTGAGCTCCTTTTGTGACTGAGTTCATCACAATACACTGTTCTGTATGCTTACATCTACAAAAGCATAGACAGGACGTGGGGTGGAGAGTAGAGCACTTGAAGCTCCCACCTGGGTGGAATCTGGCCAGTTTTCCACCTCTAAAGCAGCAGACGAGCTCAAACCAGCCTGACCCTTTCCCCTGGCAGGTTCCAAACAAATGTTCATGCCCATGAAGTCAGATGATGTCAGAGGTTCCTGGCTGATCCTGTCTTTTCTTTATGAGAAGTTTCAAGGCCATCCAAAATTAGAATTCATTTTTCTGATATTGTTACTTAGTTTCGGATTACATGGATGAAAAGCAAACCAATCCAAAATTTAGCATTTATTTTCTGATATTGTCACTTAGTTCCAGATTACATAGATGAAAATGTGAAGGAGAAACTCCAAACATCTAAGCAGATTTCACTAGCATTAATAATAAGCAGGTCATGAAGTTGCTCTGGGGAGGTGAGTTGCAGGCACCCTCCCTACATACCAGACAGGCGCCAGGGAAAGCCAGGAATCTGGGCCAAAGGGCCTCTCTGGTTTTGAACACCTCTCCACTCTCAGGCAGCACTTCGTTTGCTGAGGTACTGAGAGCTTGGCCTTGAAGTTATTCAAGTGAGAAAGGCACCCTTTCAGCAAGCCCTTTCATCATCAAGTTGTCCACTGGAATGTTTCCCTTTTCAGATATAAATGAGTGTGCTCTGAATACCCATACGTGCAGCCTCCATGCCAATTGCCTCAATACTCAAGGATCCTTCAAGTGCAAATGCAAGCAAGGATATAGGGGCAATGGACTTCAGTGTTCTGGTAAGTAGAATTTGGTCATGACAGTTTTGCTATCAGCCCCCCCTGAAAAAAGCATTTTTTCCAGTTCTTTTTCCAGATCTCTGTCTTTCTGTCTCTCTCTGTCTCTCTCTGTCTCCCTCTCTCTGTCTCTCTATCTCTGTCTCTGTCTCTCTGTCACTCTGTTTCTGTGTGTGTGTGTGTGTGTGTGTGTGTGTGTGTGTGTGTGTGCATCAGCCTTGTGTCTTTTCCTAGTTGGGCTGTATTCCTGGTACTCACAAAAGTTATAGGCACAAAGCTGGAAGATGGAGGGCTGGAATGGAGCTCAGTTAGCAGAGTGCCTAATGTGTGCAAAGCCTGGCCCTCAGGACTGAATAAACTAGGCATGGTAATGCCAGCACTTGAAAGAGGTGGAAGCAGGAGCCTCAAACATCCAAGGTCACCTTCCAATACATTGTGATTTTCAGCCTAGCCTGGGACACATGAGTCTCAAAAACAAACGAACAAAACCTAGGAGGAAAAAAACACACACATAAGGGCAATACATCTTATTTTTCTTGTCACAACACACTTTCATCAGGACTTTTTTCAGAATAGCAGCCAAGACAAACTAGGATGTGGTAGATACCATTTCTTCTTGTCATCCTAAAGCCTGCATTCTT